>LPNX010926408.1:301171-362128 GCA_001517045.1 Pseudotsuga menziesii | reverse complement strand
ATAATGGGAATCAAGGTACTAGAGTGCAAACTAACAAGTGTGAATAGATGTGTTGAGGTCGAACACTTGAGAGAATCCATCGATCAGGGGACATTGATGCATTCCCAAGAAACTGTCGATGGCGAGAGAACCTGCCACTGATGACTGCAAGTCTCAAGGCACTCAAAAGGACTCTAGATTCCAATCCCAGAATAAATGATCTGAATTCGATGGGATAAAATCCGCTGGAAGGAGGGCATTAAGGCATCCCCCATCATCCAACACGAGGTACTCAGCAAAGCTGTCTAATGTGGAAGGACTCTATCATAAAGTGCACAAACTAGTAACTGTACCGGGAATGGCTGACACAGGTTTCAAATTCCTTCGAACAAGAGCATAACGGTGTATGGTGACTGAATGAAGGCAGCATAGACTCGATATACAAACTGGGACATCTCTGTGACATAGGAGGCATCAACAGAGGCTCCATAGGGACTCGAAGATTAACCAGTCGGTGGAGATAAACTCAGATAAACGAGTACATCTCCTAAGTCAAACTATAACCCACCCAATGGATGTGATATACAGTGCTCTGTTCGAAGGCGACACGACTCGACAGCTGCCAAAGATAACATCTTTCCTTGTCCGGCTTTTTGGTTTTTTTGTTTTTTTGAACTTTTTCAGTTATTTGAAAAGCTTGAAAAAAGAATAAATTAGCTTTATAGTTACAAACTAGGAGGAGAGGAGTGTCATAAGGGCAAACAAACTAGTTCCAAGCAGTGGAACACACCTATGCTCAATGCAAGGATACATGTGTAGGATATCGACACTCGGGGGAAAATTCCCTCCCGGTAAAAAGGGAATCAAGCTGCGAAGGATATAAAAATGGCTCTGCATGGCTAGACATGAGACAAGCTCGGGCTATATGGCTGAAACGTAATGTCAGGGGAGCCGGCATAAAGCTCAATAAGGCAGGCAAAGCTCATGATAATTCATTCACAACTTGACATAAGGGGAGTCTGGAGGGAAACAGGCCAGCATAAGATCAAGAGGAGTATGAGGATCTTGCGAAATGTCATGGCAGTACTATACAACAGACTCCCACACCCTAAAGGAGAAAACATCAGCATGGGCACCAAATGCAAATAAGGCGCTAACTAGGGTAACCATGTAAGGTGAAGCTGTACCACTCACATCATGCCACTTCTAAAGCAACAAGAAGGTTCTGTGACATAATAGAGTGGGTTCGTACCTAAGGTCATGGTGACATGGTGATAAGGTCATGCAAAATGCAAATGGTGGTGAACCTAACCTATATGCCAGTATAGACGTTATACCTGAGATCAGTACGAACGGGTCAATCCAATGGCTGAAATGACACTGAAAATGGTCTTCTACATCACAAATTATGTCAAAAACGGTCCAAAATGGTTAGAAACTGTCAAAATTATAGGAAAGGGGGTAAAATTTTTCAAATATTTGAAATTTTTTCTATAAATAGTAAAAAATATAAATCATTTGAAACTTTTACCCATTGGAGCTCTGATATTCAACTGCAAATTCCAGGAGATCCAGCCAGCGGAATTCACAACCGTTTCTTCCAGGTAGTTACTCATGCTCTCCTCATGAGTTAAACAACGTCGTAAAATGGAATCTACCCCACAGCGGTACAAAATATTGTCCACTATAAGGTAGTTCTTAGAGACGTGACGTAATCGTCATCGTTCATCTCGCGAGAGGTGAGTAGGGGTCCTCTGTGTTTGCAGATATACTATGATATCTCCATACCATGGGTCAGGCATGGAGATTAAGAAGATGTGTTCATCAACAAACGTATCTTCACAAACCAACTCCTCGGCCTCGCTCGGGAAATCTGATATAAGGTCTGCAAAAATTAATGACTTCTTCGACTTTGCCAAAACAAATTCGAGATCGAACTCTTGCAGGATGACAATCCATTTATTATACTTTCCTGCAATCATCCTTCGTGTGAGGATGAACTGAAATGGATTGACATGGGCCACAATCGAGGTCTGGCGAAGGAGAATATAATGTCTCAAATGCTGAACTGCATGTACGGTCGCTAAAGAAAGCTTCTCGACATGAGAATAACGAATCTCTGCGTCAATAAGGTTTTGGCTCAGATAATATATGACATGCTCCTGGAGCTCCTCATCCTCCTAAACCAATACCATACCAATCATCTCTAAATACGCGGCCACATATAATAGGAAATCATGGCTATAATCCAGAGGACTAATCACCGGGGCTGATGCTAGGGCTTGCTTAAGTGCATCGAAGGACTCCTAGGCTCGCTCATCCCATTCAAAGGGAGTATCCTTCTTCAAGAGACACATGAAGCCTCTAGTCAAATTGGCAAAGTTGACCACAAATCTTCATAAGAAGTTTGCCATACCTTGCAAACATTGAAGATGACGAATGCTCTTCGGGGGAGACAACTGAAGTATTGCCTCAACCTTTAAGGGATCAACTCTTATGCCCTCCTTTGAAACGATGAATCCTAATAAACGACCTGACTTCACGCAAAAGATGCACTTATGAGGATTTAATCGAACCGAATAGTGCCGGCACCTTTTGAATACCAATCTCAAGTGATAGGAATGACGCATTCTCATACGAGAATGAGTAGCAAGGTCATCCAAAAATACTTCAATGGTAGACTTGAGATCGTGGAAAATCAAGGTCATTGCCCGATGAAATGTAGCTTCGGCGTTTTTAAGGCCGAAAGGCATCTTCCAATATGCAAACGTTCCCCAAGGACAAATAAATGCAATCTTGTGTTGGTCCTCAGGTTTAATCTGGATCTGATTATACCCGAAAAAGCCATCCATAAAGGAGAACACCTCGCTACCCGCACACTCATCCAAAATATGATCTATAAATGGTGTGGGGAAGTTATCCTTAGGACATGCACGATTTAAATCATGAAAATCAGTGCATATTTGGATCGCTCCATGCTTCTTATCCACCAGAACAGGGTTTGAAACCCACTCCATCAAGGGAATGGGATAGATGAAACCGGCTTTCAACAACTTCTTTATCTCTGCCTTAATGGCGGGTGCTTTCCTAGGATTCACGGCGCATAAACGTTGTCGAACAGGCTTAGCGTTGGGGTAAGTCTTAATCTCATGTTCGACAATCCGAGGGTCAATACCTGGCATCTCATCATAAGACCAAGCAAAAATATCACGGAATTCCTTGAATAGCTCGGTATATTCGAGAATCTCAGCATGGGAAAAATCCGCCCCAATATAGACATTCTCAATGGTGCCAGGATTTCGAGAGATGTTGATAGAAATCATGGAAGATATGTTCGCCATGTTCCCATCAGCCATCTGACCAGGAGAGCTTAATGAAATCATGGGACTACCAACTCTTTGACAAAGAATCTCCCTATAATCCTCATGCTCCAAATGGTCAAGCGGTGGAAGGAAATATGATCTATGATGAAGTTCCTCCCATGGCAGCTCAATGCCTGACATAGCCTCGATGATCGCTTCATCTGAAGGGAAAATCATATCTAGGCAGTCGTGGGCATGAGAAGACTATACTGCCCATGCCGGCAGTACATAGGGGTCTTCCTCTTCCATCCACGAAGAGGAAGAACAAGGCTCTGCAACATTCATAAGATTGGCTTGATAAGCTATCATGGTTGCAGGAAGCGGCACGTTGGTCTCAACAGGCTCACTCGAAATACTCAGTGTGGGAAGAATCCAAGGATGTCCCATATGAGTCATGCAAAAAGACACTGAGGTCGTAGAATTCGAATCCTTATCGAAACAAGATCCTATCATGAGGACCAGCGCAGGACAACTAAAGCTTCCCATGAGGGATGGATACATGCCTACACCCACACTCCCAGTTGCTGGCTGAGAGTGTTCAATGACCGGGACCGAAGCTCCTGAAGATGTAGTAACAGGGGAATTCTTGAATGTCATTTGATCAATCGTTACAATCTTCCCATTATGAGGAAAGCATACAATGCAAAACACAGAAGAAGCAACGGCTTGCATACTATACATCCAGTTCCAACCCAGCAAGAGATTGTAGTTGAGGGGCGCATCAACCACCTCAACCTCTATCGCAATGGTCTTCCCTCCCAAATAGACTTTAAGGGACGGAATGATGTCAAGTGGCCTAAAATATCTCCCATCAAAATCAGTTAACATAGTCGCTGATTTCGACAACTCAGGAGAACCAAGACCCTTCCAACAGGACAAAGACATCACAGATGCAGCAGCACCCTCGTCAATCACAGTGTGCTTGACGATCATATTAAGACATTCTATGTGTACCAAAAGTGACACATAGTAGGGCAAGAGAGGCTGATGACCTGGGGTTTCAAATTTCATCACTGAGGAAGAATCATCACCGTTCACACCAAGAGCAGAAAGCAAAGCCTTCCTTTGCCAAGGACAACTCTGAAGCACTTCCAATGCAGACATCGCACAAGGAGTATGGCCCAAATCCTTGACAACTGAATAATTATGGGTGGCTCGGGCATTTGGATTATGCCCTGAGCGCTTAAGTACCCCCTTAGGAATGCGAGGTGCAGCCTCAGGTTTATCCGTAGGTTTCTCAATGCGCAAAGGGGTTCCTGGTGGATCAGGTTCTTTGCCTGGGTTGGGTTGTGATGATCCATAATCTTTCGCATGAGTCACAACCTTGGCAGTATGGACCATGTTAATGCACCCACGAGCACTAGCTTTTGGTGGATCATTCTCACTAGATTGCTCCTGGGACTTCGAGTTCATATTCTGGTTATGCGGTAAAGGGTTTGTTAGCACAGTTGGGCCTTGTGCTAAGAGTCTCAAAGGTTCATCAATTCTAGGGAACAAGTAAGTGAGGTGATCATCCTTACATAGCTTGCTGGGAACTTAACCTTACGTTTCGCTTGCTTGTCCCCACCAGCATTCTGACCATTCTTGTCATTATTGAAAGCATTCTAATTCCTATTCCCACCCTTTCGATTATTATTCTTACCCTTTTTTATATTTCGTCCGGGTTGCTGATTACACTTCTGGTCCGACGATTGCATAGAAAGTACACTCACCATTTGGGTGGGTTGAGACAAAGCCGTAGCTTGTCCCGAAGCAGACTGGTTGAGCGACAATTGACTAACTTGTTTTGCAATTGAATCTGTAGGTTTTGCACTTGCACAACCCACAATGCCATCAACATGTGGTCCAGGTTTTACCTTGGGATCGAAACTAGAACGAGGAGCGTTGGGAATAATCTCATACAAAAAACCGGACTGAGCATAAATCAAGTCCAGTTCCTGCACCCTAAATATTGCTTGTTCCTCATTCTGCACTCTGGATGTAGAAACATCCTTCGCGATATATGGCAATAAAGACTTGAAGAACCACTCGAGAAGGAACTCTGGCGGTATAAAAGCTTTAATTAATCTCTTCCGTCTATGCCACTCCTGAATATGATCAGAAATATGGGTGGCTTTATCTTGCCGAAATGTCGACAAGAGTTCAGTACCAATGTCATAGCGCACTGGTAGCTGGAAGTGATTAAGAAAAGTCATCGCAAGATCGTCGAACAAGGTAAAAGATCCCTTTGGTAACTCTATATAACATTTCGCAGTAGGCCCTATGAGGGTGCGTTGAAATAGTCGCAAGCAGACTGAGTCCTGATGTAACGAATTCGAAGAGCACCAAAGGTGAAACATGGTAACGTGTTCGCTCGAATCCTCTCCCGATTTTCCTTCGAACTTAGGTATGTCCGAAGGAAGCTTGGTAGGAACAGCCGGCCAAGCCGGGTCATGAGCCATGGGATTGTTTGTAAGTCTCGATAAGTCAGGAAGGTTAAGCGTCGCGAGGAAAGGGAGCCTAGGATGATGAGGTTGATGGAACACTCCCTGGTTCACATAGGTTTGAGCACCACCATGGCCTTGGCCATAGTGTCCTCCTCCTGTCTGACCTGTATAAGGTGACGTGGAAGTACCATAGTAAGGTGGACCTTGACTAGTAGGAGCTACAAAGCCATAATTAGGAGAGTAAGTGGGTTGTTGATACCCGCCTCCGTAAGGTGAAGAAACCTGTCCATACTGCGGACCGTAATAAGGTCCATAGGTCATCGCATGCAATGTCCCATGGGACACTCTGTAGGTAGGAAGATAAGCTCTGGAAGGGGGAACATACATACCAAAAGTAGGTATATATGCCCCGGACGTAACAAGCTGACCACTATGAGCAGGAATATAGCCTCCCGAAGCAGCGGGTGGTATATGAACTTGAGACACAATCGGCCTAGTAACCACAGTATGGATCTAACTCGTAGCCATATATCGACTCGAAGGACCACGTGGATAAGGTGGAGGATGTACATTTGAAGAACTTGGAACTGAGAATGAAGGAATCTGAGTAATGAGATATGTACTACTGCCTATCGTTACCCATCTCGGACCTGGTATCCTGATCGGATCACTAACCCTAGACCTAGGAGGGGGATGAGATGTAGCTTCCACCATTGGGACGGAAGGTGCAATGTGACTAGTACTCCCAAACCTCTCCGTAAGGTAAGGAATGGGATTGCCCCCAGGCATAGTGCTAGGCTCAAAGTTGGATTCGACATGAAATGTCAAATCATGCATAGGAAAACCAGTCGTAGCATAACTACCGTAGCTAGTGCTGGTAGGTTCAAAGTGAGTCTCGGCATCTTCCAGCATTCCATACCAGTAATGTGTCAACGGGGAATCAGCCCTAGAGTGAGTAGGTCTATCATGCAAAGATCCTATCTTGGAAATCATAGGACCGAACTCAGCTAGTTCAGGTGAAGGATTGTATGTAGGAGTAAATTCCCCATCATCAACACGAAGGAGAGGAGGTGGCTCAGGAATAGTCTCTGAATGATCCTCCATGGTGTGTGAATCAGTGTGTGACATAGTCCGCCTAGACTGTCTAGGTCTCTCTCCCAAAGGAGGAGGAGAAATGGAAGGTGAAAGTTCTGCTAACCGATGAGAACGGCGTGAAATCGCACTCGAATCCACAATGACTCAACAAAAAGCAAAGACTCTCTATTTACGTAA
Source organism: Pseudotsuga menziesii (assembly GCA_001517045.1). NCBI lineage: Eukaryota > Viridiplantae > Streptophyta > Pinopsida > Pinales > Pinaceae > Pseudotsuga > Pseudotsuga menziesii. Next base: position 355,089 of record LPNX010926408.1, on the reverse strand, counting down.
ACCCTAGGCCAACTAGCGTGCACAGAGCAATCACTAATAAAATCTAAAGCCAAATGCAAGGAAACAAGGGCTGGATAAGTGAGCTCCTGAATGAAGCAGGTATGTCTTGCCTAGGAGAGGCCTGAGACTCCCATACACAAAAAGCGGAGGTACGTAACCAATTATTGTGGCCCTCAGCTTCAACGCGTAAAGCGACTGTGCTGTCTGACCCCAACCTGGCCGGGAAACCTGCAGAATAACCTCTACAAGTACCCCCTCGATATCCTAGGTAAGGTCACTAAGGTCACCTCAATATAATCAAAGCTTAGGTAGACAGTCGAAGGTGGGATTGACCGTATGGGCAGGGTAGCAAAGCTTGAAACTATCGAAAGAGCCCCCGTATACGAATACAATCCTGGAAATATCTCCGGTGCTACTCAGTTATGAATAGGGGTCATCCCAATCAATAACTGCTCACACTACCTCGTGCTTAACTCCCGTTTGAGAGGAAGATCCTGAGAACGATGGTTATACCAAGGATTTCACACACTCCCTGGACAGACACCTAGATGTTGTTGTTTAGTGATCTTGGAGAATTGACTTACAATGAACTATTCCAAGATCCTAAAACCTAAGCTTGTTGGTGCACCCTAGAAAAGAAAAGAGTGTAATTCATTTTAATTAGCGTTGATTTTAGTTGGCTTTATTACTCAAAAATAGGATATGGTCGTGCAACTAGTGGTGTTATGATGCAACATGAAGTAAAATGCACACTGTAACAATCAATGCAAATGCATTGTGTCCATGTAAACAGGGTATGCTACTACGTGAAATGCACAATTTTTATTCAAATGATGAATGCAAATTTTTCCTATATGAAGTCCTAACTAGTACTCCAAAGCAAATCTAGATCTAGTGCAAGTACAATGCAAAGTGCAAAATGCAATGCATTATGATAAGCAAATGTTTTTGGATTTTTTGAAAATATAAGAGATGCAAAAAGCAAAAGAATGATTCTACCACCCCCAGAATCTGCAAGCACACATAGACAGCATCCAAGCAAAGCACTAAGGTAAAAGAACTCTAATGCACTAATCTCAAACAAAAAATCGAAAATGCCATGACAAGAACTTACCTAAAAAAATTTTTTTGGCAAAAAGAAACGTTTCCAGTCAGAACCAGAGGTCAAAATAGACTCAGGCAGTGCCAAAGGAGACTCAGCAACTAACAGCATTCACCCAGCAACCAATTAACTTCCACAAAAAGGGAAAAATCCATGGTATACGTGATTGTTCGCAGTAAACCCGCATGTATACACAGAAATCACAGAGGAAACCGCGTGTATACGCGACTGTAAATCAAAAACCCGCGTATAGGAAGAAAATGTACATAAAACAAGGCAAACAGATAGGATGAGACAAAATTCACTCCAATCAGACTCTACCAGGCATACATGCCCCCAGACCCAACACATAAACAAGAGAGAAAGAGCAATTCAAATACATTGAATGCCGAGAAAATCACCCCAAAGGACAACTACTAGGAAATCCCCAGCGGAGTCGCCAATTCTGTTACGGAGAGAAATTCCTATGGCTTGGGGTACCACAATAAACAGCTTTGACTCCAGAAATCAATCTTTCCCAATATGCAATAGAAATAAAATTTCTAACACTAAAGGATCAGACCTCGTACCTTATTCTGGACGGTTGAAGTAGATCCCCGTTGAGCTTTCCAATATTCAGCTTGAATTGATATAGTACTTCCTCAACAACAAGTAAACAATACAAGCATACTATATATCATGGTGTTAGATCTATTCTAGCATATATAATCAATAATGTAAAAGCATTTGACATATTCCAATGGATAGAATATTCAATCAAATAGACATCATTGGACGGGAAAAGATAGTTCTTATTGATATAAATCAGAGATTACAAGATAGATACAACCTCTGACGGCACGTCTGCGAACCAGAGAAACTGAATCCCCCACTTGGGCCTCCACCACCTCAATCCTCCATCTCACGATAGCAAGCTCACTAGCAAAAGGCAAGCTTGGGAAGAACACAAAAGTGCTCCAAAGGGACAAAGGGATGCAGACTCAAGCATAAATTCCGGCAACAATGGACTATAGTTTCATTGCTTTCAATCTCTCTATATGTCTTCAATGTACCAAGGGGTTCCTTATATAGCTTCACAAGGGATAATGAAGGGTCGAATCCGAGCGATCTCAAGGCATATGGAAGGCCAGGAGTCAAATGAGTCGGATCCATGTCAAGGAAAACTCGAAAAGGATTTGGATTATGCACACATCCCGATGTACGCGGTTATCGGGTAAAATCCGCGTATATCATTTTTTATATAGTTTTAGGGATGATCAAGGAAACATCAAAGGATAAAATATGGTCCATGGGGTCTAAAGAGTCTGCAGCGGGACAGGGGAAGGCCATACAAAGTGTGATTCACCTGGAGTGGTGAAATCCGCTATAACAGGGATAGACATGATTCAAGATGAAATATATGCTATTAATAGGCCATATACATTAATAACCATTGTTGGTAGAAAAGGAGTGTCTATATGGCACATTGAGCTCGATTTAAAGACAAAAGAAAGCTTTAAAACTATGGCAGGAACTAAGAACACCCTGCTAAGATTATGGCCCTTCTATACAGCAACCTATGGTTTTGTTTGTATTTATATTTTCAAAGTTTTTAAAATTCATAAGATAATGCTACAAGAAGATGATATTGATAGCATTAATCTTGATTATTAATATAAATCATAAAAAAATTATTGATCAGACAAGAAGTGGAATCAGAACTTGGTGGCAGAGCATTTCGAGAAGATCAAGCTCGAGATTTCTAGGCCGTCAAAAGAGGAACAAGTGGTAGACTACATGTTTAAAAGAGAAGCATCAACATGTCAAAAATTACTTGTAGATTTTCAGTCATAATCAATAGTCACCAATGCATTGAATCCAGATTCAAAGACATGTAGAAGCATTTGAAAATCCAATGCATAGTTTAAGTGATTCATGAGCATCTTTAGGAAACATTAAAGCCTTCAAAGATACAGGTGGCGATTAAAGAGGTGGATCAAATCTATATTTGAAGAAGCAGCTCTTTGTAGGAAAATGACACATTCCAAGGAAGGGTCGCATAGGTAAGTCAAGGATTATTCTAGATACAAAGGCATCTAACTCCAATTGATTCATTTAGATCAAGGTAAAAATGTAAATTATATTTAGCCATGTCTGCCACGAATTTTGGATCTTAAACCGCTCTCCTATATTTTTGCCTTCATATCTTATCATTTATGCTATGTTTTGAGTAAAAGGTTTCTCGATCCTTTGATTGTGCAATTGAATACTATGTAATGGGTTATCGATTTGTTTTTTTTGGGGGATCTGAGAACTTCCTTTCAAATATATATATTCTATGAAGAAAATGTAAAGGGAGGTTCCATCCAAGGGGTTGTGAGAGTAGTGTAAGGGCCGAATGTTACCAGTCTCAAAACTTCTTTTAAATGTTGTAGAAGTATATTTTGAGGATTGTATGGAGGATGAAAAATATATTATGAGCCACTTTGACTTATAATTATATGCAGATACAAATCAATGTTTTTGGTATAGTTCTGTTGTGATTCTTACAATTGGTAGTGTTTCTATATATTGTTTCTCATTAGCAGTTTATGTATTTGCATCCCTTTTGTTCAGAATGTTTTTCTGTCTAAGAGTATTTTTACCTTGTGTATGTATCAACTGTTTGTTGTCATACATATGAATTTTTAAGTTGGACCATGTATGTTTATTGTTTGTAGTCAGTATACTTTTACACCATCCTTGTTACTATCTCTTGTATGTACTTATCAATACCTATTTTATTCCTGAGTATTGGTCATTTATCCACCCTTTCAATTCCCCTTCTGTCATTCCACACCAGAAAGCAAAAGAGTCAAACCAATCAACCTTTAATTTGAACATTAAGATGTGTTAAGCTTGGCTCTCTTGTAGTCAAGGGTTAAATTTAGCACAAATATGTCCCTTTACACTTGTAGAACCATACAATTGCCCCTCTACACCACTGGATATACTCACATTTAAACAAATGTGTTGCATTCTCGAATGGTGTGGTAGCTCTTTCCCTTATGAAAATCCTTCTCATGAGAGGAATCATCGAAAACTGTCCCTTTTCACTTAGTAGACTAATACAACTATCCCTTTACACCACCAATAGACGTTGTTCAACTCATGTAGATACTTACTTGGGGAAGGATCAAACAAATAACTATTGCTCATATGTGGAACCACCCAGAGTCATGCATCCAATGGACATCAACATAGATGGGATTGTCGCCCTTTTGAGAGACACCCATTAGAACTTTGATCAATTGTTGGGTGTTATAATATCTTAGGTAATTCACCAAATATTCAATTTTATCGACCGAGGTTTGTAATCTTAGAGCTGATACAAAATATATGTGAAGGTAGAAAGGTTCCTACGGTGTTGTGGCAATATTTTAATAAAGAAAAGATTGAAAGATATTTCAAAATGAAAAACCGAGTCAAACTCTGGAAATTCAACTACTAAGGTAATTAGGCTGGAACACATGTACTAGATTAGAGAAGTATCAAGCTATACTACTTTACTCTATCAACCATAAACTACATATTTTATAAATAACACTATTCTAAGGAAGTAAACTACTTCTTTACATTGTACTAACTATTCTACTTCTTAATCTGTGAATTAGAAAGGTTTGGAACAAAATTAGAACTCTTACGAAAGATTATGTTATGTAATACAATATTATGACTATTAATCTAAGAAACCCAATAACTAAACTATACAGGTCATTTGACAAATGCACAGTGATTGAATAATTTATCTAGCTCCACTCTCTTTGATTGTTCTAAGGATATGCATTCATGGTTATCGGTACTGGAGAAGGAGGTATATCAAAATAGCTTTCGAAAGAAGTGAAGAAACTAAATGGAATTAGATCTAACTTAACTTCTACAAATATATGCACACTAAGTAGTATCCAATTACAGGTGATAGTAAACATTGTGATTTATTCCATAAGAAAATGACTTTAATAGAAAAGGATATTATGAACAACTAACCTATTAATTAATAAACACAACTCTTTTAGTAATTGCTTGAAAGTTAAAGGTATACTTTTCTTATATGAAACATGTGTGAGTAAAATATGACTTGGAAACAAGTAGAAAACTTAATAAAAGAAGCAAGTAGAAAACTTAATAGAGATGTATTCTCTAAATCTTATTCTATGAAACTTTTCAGTATCCACACAGTGAAGAAAACAGGTCCTATGCTATGATCAATTTGCAAAGTACTAGTTTGTTTCTATAGAAATTCACATGTTTAATCCTAGATCCACTATACACAAAGATAAATTAGACTAAACTAGAGATATAACCAAACATTACAACAGTAGTGAATGAACAAGAATCGGAAACAAAAGAGATAAAACATAACACAATTCAACACATACTAAGGTAAAAAGGAAGTGAAAGATAGGGATGGAACTTAATAGATACTTTAAATGATTTAGAGTAAGGTCCTAATTATAGATACAACCATTGTATAATTACAAACAGAACATAATTCAAAAGCCAAAGAAACAAAGCTTTAAACAGGCTTAAGACAGAATGGGAAAAATTAAAGACTGGACGAAGGACTGAATGGCGGGATGAACGAACGGTCTGAATGACAGGCCGTATGAGAAAAATAATGGAAATTAAGAAATAAATGGCCTAGATGATCTAAATATTATCTGATTTCATGCACATGAGAATAAAATGCATAAAGGACGGTAATTGATCATATTCCGTAATTGAAGTAACAATGGCATGACTTATGCTAATTCATGATTATAGGGAAACTATTATCTATTGCATTATGAAATAACTAAAGTATAAACAAAGTAAATCTACAGCAAAATGAGAATTAACAGAACTAAACCCACTGTAAACTAAATCTGAGATATGAAAGCAATTCAACTCTATGTAATTATCAATATAAAACTAAACCACAAGCTGTAAGAAAGGGTGGAAAGGAAACTAGAGATAAACTATGCACGTGACCAGTTGCTTTGATTCAAGAAATAGAAACTATACTAACAACACAACATTACTCATAATGGAATATATGCTACAGGAAATAAATAAATGAACAATGTAAACTAACAGGAAACCAATTTGCATAAAGAAAACAGTAATAGAAACTACTTATTTGCAAGAAAGGAGATAACAAGAACACACACAGGAATGGAAACCGCTAGTTGTTGAGGGGCCCTCTCAGCAATCAGGGTGGCGTGCTAATCAGTCACTCACAAGAACAAGAACATTTATATGCAGTGAAAATAGAACTTATATTAATATGCAGAACAAAGTTTCTACAAAGCTTCCCTTCTAATGTTGACTGATAGATTACAAACTAGCTGACTAGTTGAGCTCTCGCTTGGAGGTGACTATATATAGTGTTTACAAGGATGAGCGGGTCGACCCTTTCATTGGTTGATTTCTCCTAAAATAGTCGATCTTTATTGCAAACAAACAACCACACGACAGCGCACAGTCTTCCTCCTGCTCTCTCATGCATTGGTTCTCCTTGTGCGTCCTGCGACGTAAAGATTCTTGTGGACATTACCTTGGATCATGGTGTTGAACGGTGAAAGCAGGATGGTGATCCTTCTCAAAGTGAGTACCATCATAACAACAAACACGTGGAAAACAGAACAGCTGAATACCGTTTGCGCTTCAACCACTTGGGAATATGCTAACTAATATCACACGAGATGATTGAGAGGCTGCATGGAAAGCTGGATATGCTCTGTGCATATCTAGCATGAATGCACTCCCAATGTTAGCTTGTGTAAAGACTATAATCTGCAAATTAAATTCATAGATCAAACATGTTTCCAATTATAACCGAATTGCTCAATAAAATCACGAAATAATAGAAATAACCCAAGCCTTGCATAAATTCCAAATGTGTTCATACTTGGGGCTGAATGGTAGGCTGTATGACAAGACATATGTAAAAAATGTGACAAAATAGATGCCAAACAAGTAAATTACAAACCAAAAATAGTGACAAAACCAGGATCAACATTAATTCCATGATATTTTGAATGATGGCTCTGTCAAGCCAGATGATCCCAAAAAACTTAAGTTTTCATTGATGAATAACATTTTTGTTGTATCAGGTCAATCCAAGGAGGAAAAGAAGCTTATGCATGGCTATTTATCTTTTTGTTTGGAGTGAGGACTCATAAATCCTTAGTAGGCTTTGGAAGGGATACTTCTGAATCTAGCTTAACTGAATCAATTTATGACATTGTGGTGAATTTTATTATAATTCTAATGTGGTGAGTTTTATTATAATCTTGATTCAACTATTCATTACCATGAGGAAAAATTAACATCGATCATCATTTGATTTAGATAAAATTCAACTGCCCATTTTGTATGCTTATTTAGGTCATCATGAAATGAATCATACTTAATGTACAATAGATCGCTGTAGTCTTCTATCTACTTTTAGTTTTTATGTTGTTGTTTCTACCAATAATGAACTCATGGGTGTACAAATAGGACAATTTTGATAGAAATAAGACACAACATTGGTAGCATAAGCACAAGAAAAAAGGAAATAAATGACATTAAAGCTTGCAAAATTGACCTAGATCAATTAAGTACAATATATATTAGCTATCCTTTGCAAAATTAACTGTCCAAAACTATTATCCCATAAAAACTGCATGATCATGATAAATAACAAGAAAAATCAAGGTGAATCTAGGATATTCCTTGTAAAAATATCAAATAAAGCAAACCATTGTATTCATCTAAAGATTATATCTATTCAAATGAATTTTACTTTGACACAAGTATTTACCTCTAGATATGTATGTGTTCTATACTTAGAATGAAAAATCACAACAACGTTTTATATGTACATGCATTCTCTGACATAGTTGATGTGCATTCTTCCTTGTGTATTCAATGAATTCAATAATGCTCAATAGAAAATAAAGTGTAATATGTGGTGGAATATCAAGATTTTCACTTTTGACATCCATTATGGATGATAATTCAAGACATGAAATGGATACAATAACTCCTATTAATGCAACCTTACCTACAAAGCCCTTTAGAAACAAGAAAATGAAAATATTCAATTTAGCATATAAAACAATCACTACTTAAGATATGTATTGGGAAATGTCACCTCTTTATATAGGTCTGTAAGTTTCATAGTTTAAATACAATTCTCACAAACTATACAAACGGGTTAACCTAATACACTATTGTTGATTGATGGCAATTAATTTTCCTTATGAAAGATTCAAATTGATCTCANTAGGCTTACCATTGGCTTCAATTTATAAAAACTATATTTCATTATATATATATATATATATATATATATATATATAGGGAATAGTATGTCAAACTATTTCAGCTAAATATGTCATTTGATTTTGCAAAATTTTCACAAGTCGAGGTCTAGGTGATATTGTTTCCCTCTGATCAAATGAAAAAAGGTATACAATAGTACCTCTTTTTTGAAACATGAGAAATTTCTTGTATGGCCTTTTATTAGATCATGCAAGGATTCACATCTAGGAACTCCCTTTCCTATTTTCACCTTTTCTCTCTTACGACCCTTGCAATCCATTGGTAATTTAATATGATATGTTTATGGTCCTTTGATAATGGTTTCTATTACATTATGTGGGGGAATTCATCAATTGTGCATTGATTCCATTTACTAGAATTTCAATTAAGAATGGATTTACTGTTAAAAAAATACCATTCCATATATGCCTTTTATCCAAGTTTGTTTATTTTACCTTAAAATTTGAAAATAAGTTGAAGTTCAGAACAATATGTCAGCAAAATTCTTCGTCTTTTCGCTCAATTACATATGAAACTTGTTTTTATTTGCGATACATGCTAGCACCTTTTGTATAACATAACTATTGAAGCTACTTTTTCTTGGTTTAGAGGAAATGGAACAGATATGGTAGTTCCAAAACGAATTCTCTCATGCATTGCATGATTAGGAGATTCGGGCCAATTCCTAACAGAGAAAGTGAAATTTCTTCACTCCTCCCACTCAAGTAGTTTATTGTGTTCATTGCTACTTAACCTATAGAAGGTAATGTTACACACAATTCTCGTCACCATCATGTTCTGAGGCCCAAAACATCAGAAATTTCCTTCAACCCCAAAATGTGAAGTTGGACACTGGCCCAGGCTCTTATTTTTCATACCTGAGTCCACCATCACTTTTGCCCTTTATGCAATAAGCGTTACCCTATTTAGAAATTCCTCTTGTCTCTTGACAATGAACGATGCCACCGCCTTTACCCTTTGATCAATAACCAGTTCCACCCTGCAAACACTCTATCTACAAAGTGAAAGAGTGGTGCTCGAGTTTCAAAAGGAAAAAGAGAATATTTGTGAAGCTTCTCGAAGGAAATATTTGTGTCACCCTCATCCCTACTCTTGTGGACCACCTGGACTCGATATCCCCCCTAGTAGGATCTCCCTTCCACCTCATCCACCTTTTTCTCAACCATCCCTATCCTCCCAAGGGATATAAATACTATCTCATCCCCCATGGGTTGGGGGGAAGAAAATTTATACTGCTGCACTGAATTTCTAGCCAAATGTAGGGTGAGCATAGAGAAGGCAAGTTGGAGCTTTGAGGACAAGACTTGTTTTGTGAGGAGGCATCACAACACTAAGGCATTATGGTTGTAATCTCTCTTATTCATTTTAATGCAATGATAGTTTCTTTCCCATAAAATGTATTGTGTTATGATCACTCATTTTATTATTGGATTCCTTAGTCACTGATATAGAATTGTAGATCATTTTCTGGTACTTTTGATCCTTTTTTTTGTTTGATGTGTTTATTGTAGGTACATCTGTGTAGATCTAGAACCATAGAAAGCTAATACATCACATTGTAGAACATATCAAAGACTTATTCCAGATATCTACGAATTCTAGGGAAAGTGTGTATCCTTGTTATCACTCATTTGTTCAAGACCTGTACCATTTAGATCTAGGGAAACAACTCTTGTCCACGGGAGGTGAGAATTTCCAACAACAAATATAGAAACCATACTGAGGACAAAATTCAGATCTTCTGATCTCTCTTGGTTTTCAATTCAGAACTTCTGATCTTTCTTGGTTTTCAGAGCTTGTCTTTATTCCAAAACTCCAATTTTTCAAGCAATCAGATCTCTTATTTTGTAGTGAGATTTGGGTTAAGTTTAACCAGACCTTCTTGGATCTTAGACATATTTACTTTCTATGCTTCATTTTCTAGTAATTTTCATGATTTGATTCCAGTTTTATGATACTTAAATTTCTCTGATTTCCTCCTTTTTTGTTTTGAAACCTACAAGACCCACCATGCTTTCAGCAAGGACATTAAGCGATGCCACTACGTATTATTAGTAGACAAAAATCGATGCCACCGCTGTGTTATAGTGGACAAAATACGATGCTCGGGAGGTAACGCTCTGTCACCAACCTTATGCAAGTGGTGCCAAGTAGGGTTTTATACCCCTGTGTTTTCAAAACTTTGCATCAGTTTGTTTTTTCTTGAATGAGTTTTTGGCTTTATCATTGATGTTTGACTATTAATTTCAAGATATGGAAACTGGTAAAAATATTGTTTCTTTCTATTTTGAAAATCGATACTGTTTCCATTTGTTCAGGTGCTTGTTATGCTTGGGTTTGATTTTCAAATGAGTGCTTGGAATTCATATATCCAGATCTATTTTTACTATTAGATCAACTTAAAGGAAAGATTTTTGCTTTTGGTTTCTCCATTGTTGTTCTTCATATGTTAATGAAATATTACTTTTACTTTTGATTAGAAGAAAATTTGAGATTTGATCATAGTTGTATTTGAGAATTAACCAGTGGATCCCTGACTAGTTTCACCAACTTTTAGGCATTCATGTTCTTCTCCTTCTTTATAGGCTCTTTTCTCAGCAAAAATATCATAGTTTCAGTTAGGTCTTTTCATATTTGAATAATTTTAAAAGGAGTTTAGTTTTCCAAATAGTAGTAGTACCTTTCTTTTTGGAAAAGAGATCTTACCTCATTTTTCTTTCAAGTTCAATTATTAGAATTTTGTTGCTTGTTTGAATTTTGAAAGATCAGTGTGGTTGTTTGGGATTTTTTGTTTAGAAACAAAATTGAATCCCCTCTCTCTCCTGTAAGTAAGGAATACCTCGAACGATAAAGTGAAAATTTTGCATAATCATGCTGCATGGTTTTACTTTTCAGTCCACACATCATGCATTTACCTAATCGTTCAAGATAAAATTAATGCTAGTTCTAGGTTAAAATTTTTAGTAACTTGAGTGATAGGATAGAGACGTGTTTCGGCGTCTTAAAACATAGGATTTGTCGTTCTATTTCCTACACTGCATCCTGGGGCTTGTATTTCTTCCATATACCAACTGATATATTGAAGGCCTTTCACATACCCTTAAGGTATATAGAAAGGTATGTCACATACTCGGTAGTATATCAGAAGGATCCTGTCAAACAGTTGTGCATTAGCCAACACTAACATGGATTTGATCTCCCACGTACCTTGCGTATATCAAGAGACCCCTCTAGGATACCTTAAACCAACTAAGAAAATCCTTTCTGTCGTCTTGTTGGAGAAATACATCGAGAAAAACACTCGAGGAGCTACTATGCACGTGTCGTATAGGTATTCGGGTATTCAAGCAAGGGTATGGTCCCAACCTCCTTGTCGTGATTTAATGTTGGACCTTATGGTATATCGCGAGTTTCAAAAACTTGACAATCCTAGTGAGGAATCGAATTTTATCAACCCCTCTTATCACCTAAATTTTCTTGTGACCTTTAGCTTGTGTAAGAGTGGTTTTGTGTGTGATTATAGTTTCAAACCCTAGGTTAGGTTTTTAGTGACCAGTAGTCTAGTTGAGTTACCTTTGAGACAATATTGAAGGGTTCAAGGCTTACCACCCGACCTTCCTCCTATTGTAGGAGAAAGCCCAATGGAAGTCACATATTAAGGTTCCACAATTGATTCTCAAGTGGAAGGGAATATGGTTGTGGAAGTTGGGGAATAATTCAATACTTATTATAATCCCTTGGTTGAAAATCCTCCTACGGCTAATACCACCTTTCATTTTCCAATGGTAGGTCAAGTTGGTTCATCAAATTAGGTCTTCAATCACCCATCTGATGATACCGAGGGGGGGAATAATTTGGATCTAATGCTCCTTTTGGAGAAATTATTTAGGTCAAGCTATTTTTGAATATTGGACTACCATACCTTCCTTTGTTAACCCCATTAGGGAGGCTCCATCGAATGAGGAAATTTTTATAAGGATCCAACCATCTATTGATTGTTTACATAACTTTCAAGAGAACCTTGCAAACATCATTGCTTTTCCTCTTCCTCATCATGCACCTGTGTCTTCTCTTTTACCTCATCTTTCAGAAACAACCCCTCCCAGATACCATCCACTTTCATCGTCTTGTGGTTCAACAGTTCCTGATCCAGGTCAACCCTCCAACCCTACTCCTGCAGTTCCAAATCCAGGGTCTTCTTCTGTTTCTCCCTTGTCTTCCACCACTGGGGGGAAACCAACATCTCAAGTTATTTAATTAGTTAGTGGAGTCACTTCCAGTACAAGAAAGGACCCTACTGTAGGAAAATAAGCAGTCGTAGTTCCTTCCATGAACACCAATATGGTTATTCCTCCTTCTAATTCAGGGCAACCCTGAGGGGTACAACCTGCAGTTAACCACCCTTCTTGGGGTTATACTTACCCATGAAACCAAACACATATTAGCAATGTGAATTATCAACCTACATCTTCAGGATTGTTTATCCTGGAATGGCTTACCCTAGGAATATGTTTACGCCATGGGGGAAACCTAATTGGTCATATATGCATATGCCTGGAGGGACACCTATGAATATTGTTCGAGGTTATGGAGGGAAACCTTTTGGAGTGCCACCTAGCGGAGGCCCATATTTTGGAGGCCCAGCTGGTGGAGGTCCACCTTATGCAGGACCACCACCCGAAGGACCACCTTCTGGGGGACCACCACCCGGAGGACCACCATCGAGAGGTCCACCACCTAGAGGACCACCTTTTGGGGGGTGCCTTATGGAGGACCGCCACCTAGAGGATTCCCTCCTCCTAGTGGCCCACCACCATCTGGCAGATATTCGAGAGGATCATCTATGAATCCATCACCCCAACAGTCAATGTATCAATCAACTTATGGCCCTACTGGTATACATATTCCATATCAATATTACCAGTATGTTCAACCTAATCGACAACTTCCATTTTTGGAAACTTTGGACTTTCCTGATATGTCCAATTTAATCAATGATCCCATCAAACATAACCCTTCATGGCCTATGATTCTAGTTAAGTTACCATCAGACATTCCAAAATTTGATGGGAAGTAGGGAGAGGAGTCCAAAAATCATGTTATGACATTCCATCTATGGTGTTCTTCTAACTCCATGATGGATGATTGAGTCTGTTTAAGGCTCTTCCAATGAACTTTGACTGGTATGACTGCGAAGTGGTACATTGAGCTTCCACAACATTCGTTTGTGGACTTCAACTCATTGGAAACGGTTTTTCTTACTCATTTTCAACTACCTATCCTTTGTGAAACTAGTACAGATATTTTAACACCATTTCGTCAGAATACTTCCACACATATATCAGATCATATTCATGAGTAGAGGAGACGTTGAATACTTCTTAAAGCTCCTATCCCAAACCAATTGTTGGCTGATTGGTTCACAAAATACTTGTTTCCTCCCATTTCCCGTGATGTGGCTATGGGTGGTGTTGTCACTAAAGAGCGGGATATTAGCCGAGCTCAGTATTTGGACTTGGTTTTTTCCCAGTCTGAAACTTTGTATGATATGATCCCTCAATCTCCTCGTCCCAACACAGAACCTTCCAATCCACCTATAGAAACTCCTATTGATGGGGTTATAGGTTCAATCCAGCCCACGTCAGCAGCAAATCCTTCTAAGAAACATAGTACTTCTACTACTCCTTCTTCTCCTATGGTTTCCACCGAGGTAAATGCTATTCAAAGTATGCAGACACCCGATAATAAAAATAAAGGAAAAGGAAAAGGTAAAAAATATGGAAACCGACAGCAGAATCCCAATACTACAGAGAATGGGAATAAAGGTAAAAGGAAGGATAAGCATCCATGCTTACTATGTGGTGGTGATCACTTCATGAAAGCGTGCCCTCGTCATAAAGAAATTAGTGTTTTTTTGAAAAATAACCCTACACCGACGGTGCTTACTGATCCTTTTTCGTCTCAACAATAGTTGATTGATCATATGTATTCACAAGGAACCTCTAATTGTAGTGAAGAGATCCGAATGATGTCCTCGAAATTGTTAGCTTGACTACTCTTAGTCAGTCATATGATAAAAGAAAGTGCTTCTTTCAAGAAATTCCCTTCTACTAGTTCTTCTCCTTCACCTTCGTCTAATGTCCCTTTTATTATTGAGAAACCTAACCTCGACTTTATTTTGTGTCCACCTAAGAGTACTCTCCGAAAATATATTTTCAATCCAAATGTTCGAGCTGCACAATTCTACAACATTGTTGAATATTTGTCTCAAGAACCTTGCACGATGTCTACCCTAGAGGTACTCCAAAGTTTCCTTATGCAATGCAAAAACCTGTTGACGACTTTAGGGGATTTATATATGGATAACACTAATTTGATTCAATTTAATGTGGAGAATTACAAGTCCAGATTATCTAACTAGCGCGTGTTGCAAATCGTGACCAAGTTAGTTGGAAGAAAGGTACATTGGACCGTGTTGGATGAAGGGGCTTCCACCTCAGTATTTTCTGTCTTGTTGGAGAGCCATCGGTTCTCTTGAACTTATGAAGTCAGCCACAACTTTGAAATCTTTCGACTGACGAGGTTTCCAGCCTCATGGTCTGTTACCATCTCTTTCGGTCGAGTTTGGGGGAAATACTATTTCCATTCAAGTGGACGTAGTTGATGCTTCATTAGATTACAATATGCTATTGAGGAGGAACTGGTTCTATGCTATGACAGTTTTTCATACTCTCCAATTCCCTCATTTGGGGAAGATTGTGACCATCGATCATCTCGATTTTTGTTCACCAGATGTTACTACCCTCACTGCAAATAATATTCCTATTCTAGGGAAATCCCCTATGCCTTATCAATTGGTTGGGGTTGGAATGTTGAATGATTCAAGCCTTATGGGTGTGTTTCCCTCAACCCCTCCTAATACGAAAGTGGAAACTGTGAACATGATATCCATGACTAACCACAAATCTAAAGGTGAAGAAGAAATAGTTGAGACATATTCTCTAGGCCCTTACGAAGTGCTCTACGATGTTATTTAGTCTGTTTCCAATATACACTATGATGATCATCATCTAGTGGCATCGGATCCCTATCACCTATCCTATTGGCTAGATTCCCCTCTCCCCAATCTAGACTATCTCTCGCATAATTTCTCGTCAGATGATTCTATTATGGAGATCGTGAGTGTGGATGAACCTGTATGGGAATATCATCATTATAGATCCTCTTTCCTTCCCAATTCCAATTTGGTAGACCCTGATTTTGTTTCTCTCATTAGTTATGATATTGTTAAAAATCCTCAGACATATGTACTATTACAAGGCACTGATTTCGAAGGAAACTTGTTTAACATTAATCAGACAACTCCCATTGACATATCAATGAATCCCAGAACTATTGAACATGTTCATGTCGGCCAGAACTATTCAACCAAAGAAACCAAAAAGTATAGAGATATTTTCAAAGAGTTCCAAGATGTTTTTTCCTGGACGTATGAATAGATTCCTGGGATTGATCTGTTCATCGTTGTTCACGAAATTAAGACTTACCCCATGATGAAACCAGTCCGGCAAAAGCTACATCAAGTCCATCCTAGGAAGGCTGCAGCAATAAAAGCAGGGGTCGAGAAACTTATGAAAGTAGGTTTTATTTATCTCGTACCGCTGACTAAGTGGGTATCTAATATTTTCCCTGTGGCTAAGAAACAAGGCACTATTAGGGTTTGCATCGATTTTCGAGATATGAATAGGGCGTGTCCGAAAGAAAACTTTCCTACTCCCCATATTGTTCAAATAATTTATAACTACATTGGGAGCGTCATATTCTCATTTATGGATGGATTTTGCGACTACAATCAGATTGAAATTTTACCCATCGACTAGCACAAGACGACATTCATTTGTCCATGGGGAACCTTTGCCTATTGAAAGTTATCCTTTGGTTTGAAAAACGTCGGAGCTACATTCCAACGCGCCATGTCCTACGTTTTTCACGATATTAAACACATTGTCGAACCCGATCTGGACAACCTCCCTGCTCATTGACAGCAGCATGGGGACCATCCAGGCCACCTTAGGTACATTTTCCTTCATTGTCGTCATTATCACATTCGGATAAATCCACACAAGTGTGTCTTTTTTGTTGAGACTAGATGTCTTCTTGGCTTTGTGGTTTCCATAGATGGCATCCAGATAGATCCTTTGAAGATAGCTTCTATTTTGGCCTTACCCGCCCCAACTAATATCATTGAACTCCAAAGTTTGCAAGGGAAGGAAAACTTTCTTTGTCGTTTTGTGTGCAACTTTGCACAAAAAATGCATGGTTATACGTGTCTCCTTAAGAAGAACATATCATTCTTTTGGTATGACCAGCCCAACGAGCTTTCGATAATTTGAAATACGCTCTGGCACATTCACTAGTGTTACACCCCCCAAATTATTCAAAAGAATTTATGCTTTATGTTGCTACCTACACTATTACCATCGGTATGGTTTTAGTGTAGGAAGATCTCAATGGCTAAGAGCATGTGATTTATTATATAAGTAAGAGTCTCCTTGAATCTAAAACTTGTTATTCACATGTGGATAAGTTGGCTTTGGCCATGGTCATTGATGTGCAAATATTTCATCACTACATTTTACTACGCACCACAATCGTTCTCGCTGATCAAAATCCTAGGTATTAGATTTTAACTCGTCAAGCACTAGGGGGAAAGTATTCTCATTGGATCATCATCCTACAAGAATTTGATCTTGAATTCGCTAGGAATACTTCTAAAAATTCCTTAGTTTTCACGAAGTTAATGTGTGACCTTCCCTATGCTCTCATGGAAGGTGAGCCCAATGATTCATTTCTGGATGATTTTTTGTTCCTGATTATCATAACCGATTCATGATATGGAGATCTGATCATCTATCTCTAGACCCAAAGGTTTCATCCTGATATGTCCCATGACAATCGCCGATGCATCTGTCACCACGCAAAATATTACCTCATTTTAAATGATACGTTATATCGCCGTGGTATTGACTCCATTCTTCGATGATGTCTTACACACAAAGAGGATGAACAAGTTCTAAATGACTGCCACTATGGAACATGTGGAATTCATCTTTTTGGGATGGCTATGGCCCAGAAAATCCTTCACACTAGGTATTTTTGGCCCTCAATATTCAAATATTGTCATGAGGCAGTTAAAAAGTGCCCACCTTGTCAACGTTTGTATCCAAAAAAATGCACCCACCCCGCTCCTTTACACCTTGTCATTGTTGTTGGGCCTTTCACCAAATGGGGGATATATTTTATGCATTGTAATCCTACCTCATCCAGGGGGCATGGTTACATCATCGTGATTGTTGATTAGTTTACAAAATGGGCTGAGGCAATGCCTACATATGCAGAGGTTGGTCGGACTGCCACTCTCTTTTTGTTCAATCACGCAATAGATAGGTTTGGAGTTCCACAAGCCATAGTCACTAATCACGAATACCATTTCTGTAATCAGATGATGGATGAGTTGAGTGTTAAGCTAGGTTTTCTCCATAAAAACTCAAATCCTTATTATTGCAGGCTAATGATCAAGTTGAGGCCATTAAGAAATTTTTGAATACTATGTTGCGTAGAATGGTTAGAGATCATAAATCCAACTAGAACTTGACTTTATTTTCTTCACTATGGGCTTAGAGGACTTCAGTTAAAAAAGAAATTGGTTTCACATCAATTCAGTTGGTCTATGGATAGGAAGTTGTCCTGCCTATTGAATATGAAATCCCGTCACTCAAGCTCGCAGTTGAGCTTCTCCCAAATACTTCTCCCATAGAAGAATGATTTTTGCATTTGAAAAATCTTGATGAGAATCGAAGAGATGCTTCCTTGGCTAGTGAGGAACATAAAAAATGCATCAAGGCTCAATACAATAAATCCGTTCAACATAGTTTGTTTAATTAAGGTGACATGGTTCTGACTTATGATCAGAAAAACAAGAAGCTTGGTAAAGGGAAGTTAGAATCCATGTACTATGGGCCTTTCAGCATCAGTAAAGTTTTAGAGAAAGGGGCATATGAGCTTGTAGATTACAACAGGATACCTTCCTGGAAACCTCGCAATGGGTTGTACCTGAAAAGGTACTATGCTTGAAGTCATTTCTGTTATAGTACCTTGTATATATGTACATTGATTGAATTTTTGGAGTGGTTTTAGTATTTCAATATGGTTTTGAGTTTTTATCGGTACTGTTTATACCATGTTTTGATTATGTCAGATGGATTTTTATGGTTTTGTTGATCGTGCTTGTCATCATACCCTGAACCTTGCTTCAGGTACTTGGGTTTTGTACTCCCTAGCTCTTGACATAGTTAGTTCTAGAGTAGTTTGTGTAGGTCCAGCCACCAATAACATCGTCGAGTATCGTACAGTAATAGGTTTGTTGACCGAGGCAACATCTCAAAACATTGATCACTTGGTAGTATTCATGGACTCGCAGTTACTGGTTTTTCATTTGAACCACGTCTATGCCATCTAAAACCCTACACTCCTTCATCTTTTTCTAAGAGTGTGTTTATTATAAAGGTCGTTTGAATAGATCACTTATTGGTGTATTCCTAGGTCTTATAACACTATTGCAGACTCATTGACCAATTATATATTGGAATGGTATATTTCCCATGGATAACTTTTGATCAATAAAACATGGTTCATTGTAAATAAAATAAGCAGTAAAAGACATAAAAACTCATATAAATTTTATTCTCCATTTGAAAACATATAAACTGTCGTAAATAAGTATATGTATATAAGTGTTTTACAAAAGAAAATATGGTCTTGCGACCCAAATTGAAGCACACTAGATTTCAAATATACAAAATGACAAAAATCCTGAAGCAAGAGAGCTTTCAGTGTATACATCATGTAGGATAACTAGTGATGCTCATGGTAAGACATGATAGACCTCGCTACATTGCATAGCAGGAGGTTTAATCAACCTGATACTCCATTTGTATGTCTCTAGTACCTCCCAGGGAGTTTGTCTATGGAAGCATCTGGAATGTCAAGAGTTAACCGGTTGAGGTTCTCCTCTAACTCAGTCAACTCACCATCTCTTCTGTGTATGAAGAGAGCCCCCACTCACCTATAAATTGGTTATGAACCCCTAGGTCATGCATATCCTACATCTGCATGAAAATTTTAGGTCTCGTTATCATCCAAAAAATTATAAAACATAAAATACAAAAACAAATCAATATATTGAGAATTTTTCTTACCAATATCGCCCCATTGGGCACCTGCCGGTAAGGGTATATCAGGGTCTCCCCTAAATTCAATACCAACATATGCCTAATCCTCAACCATGAGGAGTTGGTCATCTAACCAACAGAAAAATGCGCTCCCATACTTGACCTTGGCCTTGCCACCACCAGTGCGGGCCATGATCTCTACCCACCACAACATGCGATGGTCCCAAGCTCTCATCTTGGTGAAAGTCACCTGCAGCCTTAATAGAGGCACCCACTCAAAGAAGAAAGATGCCAATATGGGGTTGTAACCAAACTGTTTCAACTCCTTGTGCCGACACTTAGTCAGTCGCTCCTAGAAGACACTCGGTAAGGCCTCTGCCTAGTTATAGACCGTAAGCGCCATGGCCTCCAAGGAAAATTTCATGTGTTCCTAAGAAGCCTAATGATCTCCTTAGCTCCTTGCAACCCATTGCATGGTGAAAATTACTATCCGGAGAGGAAAATTCATCACTGCCTTGATGGGGATCTTTTTCTCAGACATATGAGTGCTCAAAAAATAGTGGTGATCTATAAGCCCTTGTGTTGTGACATCTCCCCCTCAGGAACCTGTCAGTGATATTGGCACCCCGTGCCTGGATAAGAATGTAAGGAAGTAGATGTATTCTACTTCCACTGTAAGAATATGGGCCCCCACCTCGAAGTACTGCTGCTCTGGATTCCACATTCTTAGCATATATTCCAGTATTCTCACATGAGACCTCATGCTTGGAACATGGAAGAACTTTAGGAGGTTGCAGCCCCATAAAACATCTATGGATCCAGCATCTTCTCTAGCCTTGCATCATCATCTTCATGTTTTATCTCCATCCACACAACCATTTTTTCTGAAATTACCTGCCAAACATCAAAATTGGAGTATTAGAACACATTACCAACCATTAAAAATACTTTCAATGCTTTATTTTTTCTTAGCTGTTCATCATTTGGGAGCAAACTACGGCACCACCTTTGTCTATTTGAGATATATCGATGGCACCGCCTTAATCGACATGAAAAACATAGTTTTCTCGGGCACTGCCTTTCCCGCAAAGGGAAAGAGCGTTACTTTGCGAGCGATTTTTACCCTAGGGTAAAAACCTCAAAACCTCAAAAAATTGAGAGGGAAATAGAAAATGTAGCAATAAAATTGTTGGGCATAGATTTATCTCTTTCTTGGAGCTGATGGATCGAGAAACAAACGGTTGATGGCTCCAGAATCCTTGCCTGAAGTCTAAACACAAATAACTCCAAAATAGCTCTCCAACTTGGTAAATAGTAAAATGGTAAGTTTTTACTATTTCATTGGTTTTTATATGAAATGTTTTTTGGTTTTATTATTATTTTAATCATTTTTAATCATTTTTAATAAAATACCGTTATACAAAGTCATTGAAAACTTGTTTTTTAATATTTTGGAGATCTAATAGTCTTTCAAAAAAAAATTGTAGGGGATGAAAGTTAAAAATTTTCGTTATGAGTAAGTTTTTTTTTACTTTTTTGTACTTCCATAAAATGAAAAAAGTCATTGATCATTAATTTCGACATTTTGGTCGTGCTCTTTAAAGCCAGTACCAAAGTTTCGAGTCAACGTTTGCTTCTTTTCATACTCGTTAAAACCTTCAGTGTGAAAAGAAGACCCAATGGATCCTTCGTTAATCTCTTTTCAGACTCCTTAAATAGGAAAAGATCACTGAGTGAAATTGTCTTCTTCACACTCGTAAAAGTACTTAAAGAGTCGTCTTTCCAACGGTAGTTTATCTCTTTTTCGGTTTGGATGGACTAATTATGAAAAATGAATACTTCGACCAATCATGACTGGAAGAGTTCTCTTGGGAATTATTTTATACTTTTTTGGGCCCTAGGGACTAAATCATACGAAAATGGACCCTTTGGAGTCCTCTTCCATTTTCGTTCAGGCTCTCTAAACATGAACAATACCGAGTTAACTTTCAATGGACTCATTAAATTAAACACTAAGAGACCCTCTTTTGGGAATGAATCCCTCCTTTCTTAGGTTCGTGAAACATATGAGAATGGACTTATCTCTATATAAGCTACAACGAGTGTTTGTTACCCTCTTTGAACTCATAAAAACAAAAAGAGGCACTCATCAATCATGATGGGGAAATTAAGGGAAGGGAACTATCTAATTTTCAATAAATGGTATTTATTAGTCACCTTTGAACATAGCACTTGTCTACATTTCATTTAGTCAATTGGTTATTCAACTTGCTTCCAAGTCAATCCACTTTCATGATTCGTGTCACTCCTTTGAGTATTTCAAAGAATGCATCATCCACCGCCGCATTATGTTTTGGTATCTTCCTGGTCAAGTCAATTCTTCCAAGTCTTTGGTCGTGCCGCTCAATGTTAAAAGGGAAGTCATATTGAGAGTTTTCATCTGCAATTTAAATTTTTTTGTCAGTTACCTTTGAGTCAATCCTATGGTTCAATTATACTCAAAATTCCATAACTTTGTTCTGAGTTCCATTTCATTGATGTGGGATTCATCATGTCCCTCCTTCGACAAGACTATTCCTGTCGACTTTAGCTCATCATCTAGGAATTAGTCTTAGAAACAAATTAGTGCCTTGAGATTTGTATGCATCAATGACATATTCTCTCGCTTTCGACATAGGTTCTCATCATTGACCTTTTATCGAGAGATTCAACTGAGTGTTTGACATTAGATAATCTATTCACACTCAGGAGATTGTACTAGGGTACCTTGGGAATCATCGACATCAATGATGATTTCCATCGCACTTGTTAACGGTTCTCATCATTGACCGGTAATCAAGTGGTTTCTACCATGTTTGACATCAAGACATTGTAATCACATGGATAAAATCATACTTTGTGGAAGACGAGACGAAGACCCTGCGTATTTTTTAAGCACTCATTGCTTTACCCAAGCTGCGATGGAGTATTTTGTATGAGTCCTAGCATGGATCCACATTTGTATGGTCGTGGTTGTGATCAAATTTCCATCCATATGACATAGATCTACATTGTATGTCTGGTAGCTATATCCAAGTTTGAGTCTCTTTCACATGGATCTACATTGTATTCTAGTAGCCATGTTTATTCATCTCTCTCATAGATTTTCCTTGTATTGGTATGTAGCCATGATGAGGAGTTATTTGGATATGAGTCAAAAGTATTGATGTATTGCAGAAGCCAGTTTGATGATGATCTTCGATCAAGAGATTTCTTTCCTTGAAGTGATAACTTGATCTTACAATGCTCTTTCCTATCGTATCCCTCTAGCCTCATGCTTTATAGGGAATTCTGCTACACACAATTCTCATCACCATCATGTGCTGAGGCCCAAAACATCCAGGCTCTTATTTTTCATACCTGATTCCACCACACCTTCTTCCCTTTATGCAATAAGCATTACCCTATTCAGAAACGCCTCTTGTCTCTTGACAATGAGTGATGCCGCTGCCTTTACCCTTTAATCAATAAGTGGTTCCACCTTGGTAATGCTCTATCTACTCAGTGAAAGAGTGGTGCTCGAGTTTCAAAAGGAAAAAGGGAAGATTTGTAAAACTTCTCGAAGGAAAAATTCATGGCACCCTCATCCCTACTCTTGTGGACCACCTGGATTCAAGATCCCCCCTAGTCGGATCTCCCTTCCACCTCATCCACCTGTTCTCAACCATCCCTATCCTCCCAAGGGCTATAAATACTAGCTCATCCCCCATGGGTTGGGGGGAGAAAATTTATGATGTTTCACTGAAGTTCTAACCAAATCTAGGGTGAGAATAGAGATGGAAAGTTGGAGCTTTGAGTACAAGACTTGGTTTGTGAGGAAGCATCACAACACTAAGTAATTATGGTTGTAATATCTCTTCTTCATTTCAATGCAATGATGGTTTCTTTCCCATAAAATTTATTGTGTTGTGATCACTCATTTTATTATTGGATTCCTTAGTCATTGATATAGAAATGTAGATCATTTTCTTGTACTTTTGATCTTGTTTGTTGTTTGATGTGTTTATTGTAGGTACATCTGTGGAGATATAGCACCATATAAAGCTAATACATCACACTATAGAATAGATCAAAGACTTCTCTAGATATTTACCAATTCTATGGAAAGTACTTATCCTTGTTATCGCTCATTTGTTCAAGACTTGTACCATTCATATCTAGGGAAATAGCTCCTGTCTACAGGAGGCGATAATTTCCAGCATCAGGTAAAATGATGATAATAATAAAGGAAATAAATTGCAATGGAGAAAATATTTAGTTTCAATAGATCGTGTGTGTTCAATCCCTATCCCTATTTGTGAGAAGTCGCCAGAGTGTCAATAAATAACAACTTGTCAAATCTTGATGTGAATGTCTCCTCAAGGATCCAACAATTCGAATTCTGAGAAGAAACCATGTCATCATTCATCGATTTGGCCTATAAACTCCAACAGAAAACCACTAAATTCAATACAAAATCCAAAAGTCTCTCTTTGAAATTTAGTGTTCAACATTTTTTACTGCCTTAGGATGAAGAAAAGAAAGAAATAATATATTGTTAGAGTTAAGTATTGATTGATCCAACATTTTGGAAAAGCTATCGCACAGAGAAAATACTGGCAGAACCAAAAACTTCAACAACATGCAATAAGGGAGGATGAATTTGGTAGGTAGGTGAATATACACGTGTTGAAATTAAATTGGGTGGACAAATGGCGAATCTAGAATAGTGTTTTAAAAAATCACCCTCATATAGAAAAATGCCTTATATGTAAGTAAATGATATGTAAAAGTGAAAAGGAGGAAGGAGTGTTTTTTTTACTCTACTACCTTGAAGTGCATTCTTACCCCAAAAATCGTGTTTTTGGCCTACAAAACATTTCACAAAAAAAAATTCACGGAAACTAAAATGGCTCAAATTTGGGATTAGTACTCATTAGCTTTCTCGGAAAATGTATGTTTTCTCATTGTTTTTGGTTTTTCGAGTTCGGAAAAAGTAAATGACAAAGACCATATGCAATAAAGAAAACCCTTACCACAATGTACCTGATTTTTTGTGTTTGCAAAGAGAGCTCAACAAAGACCATACGAAGAATGAAAAGGTGACAAACTAGAACTTAAATAGAACCTACACTAAAACTAAAAGAATATGATATTTTTTTAAATGCGTAACTGTAACAACATAGCTCCTGGTCTGGTAAAATGGTTGTATATTAGGAAACCTAAACCTTTTTCAGTGAAACCAATTTTTTTTGCAATTGGAAATTACACTCTAGACACAATAGAGCACCTCTCACAACCCAAAAATGCACAAGAATATTAGAACTAGAAATATTTTGATGGACTCAACAACACTAGTTCAAAGTCAAGATCACCAATGGAAGTGGAACTTCATAAGCACTCCAATACCATGTTCGACAACAAAATATATTTGTAATACCATTTGTCGCAACCCTAGGACATGCAACTCTTGATCCCCAACATTTTCTAAATGGTGACCAGTCCTCATGCAACACGACTTGTCTTTCAGCATAGATACTTGGTCACCTACACTTACTTGGTTGTGGAATATGATTCTTCATTCAAGGCATGCCCATACCTTCACCTTGAGCTACCTGTAACTTGGACCTGTTATTCCCAGTGACCTTGCTAAACTCTTGGACTTGTTAATGTGTGTGTGTTGTTTACCTAGTTATAATTAACTTGTTATGTTACTTAGCCCTTTATTCCATAACACATGCACAAGAATACCACAAGAAGCACAAGACGTTCGGTGCCCAAACTCAAGCACCATTTTTTATTATTGAAGTCTACAATACTTATTATAAAATAAAAAATACAAAGTCAGGTGTGAAAAATCTCTACTAAAACCCTATTACAACCAACAGTTAACTTAGGAAGACTTACCACTTTAGTGTTTTTCAAAGCATTATTCTTGTTGATTGGTTAGCCTACTACCAATGACCTTTTTCTAATGGTATCCTATGTGCACCTCTCCCGATAGTCAATTAACCCATAAGATTGATGTCATTGTCTTCTTTGCTCACCTCTATGAGCCTCCTCATGCATGGACTATACCTTCAATTCTTGCGGTTTTTGTAACACTACTCCATTATCAAGTTCCTTTGTCATGGATAGTCTATCCTTTGGTAAACTACCAATAATAGAGGTTACTAATAGAACTCATCCAATGACAACTTGTTCCCTTAGCCTTATCATGGAGAGTTTCCCTATGTAACCTCTCAACCCAAAACCTGCTCTCTAAAGTTGACTTGGACAATATTCCCATCTCATTGAACATTTTTCTTGGATTTCTATGACAGACCTGAGTCCTAAATCACCTCCTACCTGTGGTTTGTCTTTTTCTTCTCTTAAAAATCCCTTAAGTTGAAAGATCCTTTTCCATAGAGATAACCCATGTCTTTGCTCCCATTTTTTGATGTCTTTTCCTTCTTTCCATGCCCAAATATTAATACCTAAAGATTCCTCCTACCTAATGCCCCAAGATGATTCCTTGGTTGAATTTCTACTCAATGTTGTCCACACATGTTGGCATGTGTACAACCATTTTCCCCCTTTCTGGGTGCGTTACCACCACGCCAGGGAAAGTGGACTCAGTGGTATCAAGGTGTGTATGTCGTTATGGATGTTCCCTTTTGTCGAACTCATGCACATATCCAACTATCCAACCTTGGGTCCATGTGCACTCCTCTTGGTCACTTATAATGGTAATGCCTCTTGCTGTAAGTCGCTCTTGCTACCACCGGTTTGTCAAATATTTTGCAACTTCCCAAGTCTTATTTCTTGAAGCCCCTCAATCAAAGCCACCTTGGTTGAATCCTTCCTCATGCACACATGCGAAACATATCACTCTACTTACGACTTCATTGTATGCTCCAAAGGCACCCATCTACTGATCAATGCCCTGGTCATGAAGGGGCATGTCATATGACAAGGAACATGAGCTTGTTGATGGGTGAGTCAATGAGGGGTTCATTTCCTACCCAAGGTAGGAACATTATACTAGAGGAATTTTAGGAGAAACAATTGAATGCTACTCCACCTCTATTTGAGAACACTTCTATAAACAAATTGGCCACGAACCCTAGAATACATGATCGAACAAAGAAAGTCAACACAAATTAAGTATCATTTGATTCAACATCATATATAATTCAATACCATTCATTTAATGCATTTTTCCACAAGTGATCAAACTCCAAAAATATTCATCAAAGCACTTGGAAGAGAAAAGCTTGAAAAGTTTAGAATCATACTTGGACTCACAAACACCCCTTAGTATTAAGGGGGGGAATGTTAGATACTATAACCTTAGAGATTATTATATATTATAAATATTAGATTATTTGTGCACATTTAGTTTTAGTTACAAACAAATAAACTAAAAATTCATGATGACAACTTGGAATATGGAAACCAAAGGCCACTCTTCATTGTATAAATATTTGTTTCATGTTAATGCAATATTATCCCTAACATTGGATTTATCCTACGCATGTCATAGATAAATATGTAGTTGCATCACCTAGCACTAAAGTGTCGCTACTAGCATATCTTCTGAACCTCCAAGAAAAGGATTCGATAATAAGCTTCAACTTCGCCTCATTGGGGTCCAAATTAAATAATATGATCAATTCCAATTTATTAATACCTTCCATAATCAAAATATATAAATGAAAACATATGTTCTAATATTTGAAATTCCATATTTTGTAGGTTTAAGTAGAATATTATATGTATTCCAATGACCTATGTGGATATTAGTGTCCATTGTCCTATTCCCCTGAGTTACAATGGTTCTCCATATTCTTGTAAAATTTACACGGTTTTTCAAGTTCCACACAAGTTCCAGGTGGGAGATAGGGTATGGTTTCATTTTGAAAAAGAGCGACTCATAAGACACCATCAAAAGCTCCACCCACTCTGATATGGGATTTACACCATCACCATGGCTATGGGTGAGAACTCTTTTGAGTTAAGTAATCTCCCTTTCCTTGGTTTTCACCCTATATTTACTGTGGAGTTGCTTCAAGCATATTTTCCACCTCTCTTGGACACCTCAACAGTAGCTAAGCACTTGGCCCCATAGAATTCAATTGTGATTCCATTGAGTTGGTGACAGTTGACCAGATCATGGACATTGAGACGAAGGGCACTTGCTAGTAGAACATCCAATTGTATTGAGTCATCAAAGTAGGGAAACGTCTTTACTAAGCAAAGTGTTGTTGAAATTACTCAAATAACTAACAGAAGGGTGAATCAGTTATTTCAAAAGCTTAAACCATTTTTCAATATTTAAACCCTTATTACTGATTACAGACTTATAGTTATGATAATTCAGAAAGTATAACATAAGAGATGAAGATTATCATTCACACACACATTATAGAGATAGAAAAATATTCATTTTTATTTGAGCACCTACTCAAAAGAGGATGCAACCTATGTTTTACAAAATCCTTCTTGTAGCAAACACCAACCCTCATGATTTTCTAGCACCCACTAAAATAACATTCTCCAGCTACAACTAAGTGAAAGCACCAACTTCCACTTGAATAGAGAATACAACATGTTTTTCCTAGCACCACCATACCACCCTTGTTTCTCAGACTTAAAAAATGTTCAGTGCAATATGTAGAAAAACAGATATAACAATGCATACCAAATCTGTTATATTATGTTTCTAGATCTACTTATGCATCTTGGTTCCCCTCATTGTTTATGTTCTGGATATTCTTGGAAGAGCTTAGAGTCCTTTGTCATTCTGCAATCCCCACTTTGACGACGATCCATGCACCAACTTCTCTTCCTGCAGAGAGCGCAACCATCCTTTCATACATATCTGTCCTTAAACACTTTACCCGTTCATGTGCATGACGGTCCATTTCCATAACTGATCAAATTATTCGATGCCTTATGACAAACAAGAAGTCCAATCGCTGAGTAGTCATGAGTTTTTGCAACATATCTTCGTCACTTGGATTCTTTCGCAATTGTCATTTTTTGCAACTCGGCTCTTCCGCAATTTTCTTTCTTCAACAAATCAGAGTTTTCGCACTCTTGGTTTCGTAGTTCTGGCTCCGCAGTACTGGTTCCACAGTAATGGTTCCACACCAATCAATCCACACCATTGATATTATTCTAGCTCTCCGTGACCGTTGATATGAGAAAAAAATTGGACATTGGATATGTGATTTTCCATATATCATTCTTCGATTTCCTATTTCTGCCTTCTGCACATCCTTTTCCGCATGACTTCTTCTACATCGTCAATTTCATGCAACCTCTCTACTGAGCATTGATCTGAAATAAAATACCTACTTTTGCACACCTTTTCTGCAAATTCAATCCACATCGTCAATTTCTTGTAAAACATTTCCTGATCGTCAATCTTGGATCCGGTGTAGGATGCAGATCTCGGATTTTCAACATTTTGTTAACAACTTCCATAATTTTCCGTTTTCCAACTTTTTCTTGCAAAACTCCTTCTGTGCTGTCTATTTCTTGTGCACCCTTTCCCAAATGTCGATCTTAGATCCAGTGCAAGATGTATATCCTGGGTTTTCAATATTTTGTTAAACAAATTCCATGCTTTCCTCTTTTCGCCTGTATAAATCATTCCACACTGTCGATTTCTTGTGCACCTTTTCTCAAACTTCGATCTTAGATACGGTGCGGGATACAGATCTTCGGTTTTCAATATTTTGTTAAAAACCTTCCATACTTTCTGCTTTCCACCTTTCGCCTACAGAACTCCTTCCGCACCATCGATTTCTTGTGTGGGTTCACTCCTAACCGTCGGATCTATACAACATATTTTCTATCAAACTTTGATTCCTAATAATAATTTTGTGTCCATCCTCTGTGTTAACTCACCTCCTATTTCAATGAGCGAAATGATTGATAACTGTTGGATTTGGGTCCAAGCAGATCTATGGTGGACTCCAAATTTTATATAGCATATTACATTAAAATTTCGCTCCTAATATGATCGTTAACTCATCTACTAGTTGGATCTGTGAAATCATTGAGGACCATCAAATCGAGATTGATGATGGACTTCAAATACCATAACGCGT
Organism: Pseudotsuga menziesii; assembly: GCA_001517045.1. Lineage (NCBI taxonomy): Eukaryota > Viridiplantae > Streptophyta > Pinopsida > Pinales > Pinaceae > Pseudotsuga > Pseudotsuga menziesii. Next base: position 325,309 of record LPNX010926408.1, on the reverse strand, counting down.
ACTTTATAAAAATTTCACACACATCAGAAATTTATTAATTTGTGCTAGTTTTTCCAACGAAATTGCTGGCAGTCATTTCTCTGCTTCCATGATAAACCTCATCTATTTGATCATGATCCCTTTCTTGGAAATTAGTTTCCGATTTCACAACTCAACGCCTTTTTATCCTCCTCTCTCTTTCAACCAATGAAATTCTTTATGTCTGTTGATATCTTGTGCGGGTTTACTCCTGTCCGTTGGATCTCTACACAAGTCATGGATTCTTTTGAGTCCTCTGCTCATCTAGATCATATGCTTAGAACTATGTTTCCATCAATGACAACAAAATCACACTTTGATATGCTTCCATATGACCGCAAAACCTCCAAAAATACCCCCCTTTGGAATTGATGGAAATCTTCAACTTCTGGGTGCATGTAGTACTAGTAATCATCAATCTGTTTATCATCTACAACAAATAACTTCTCCCCCTTTGACATCAATTTCAAAGAATACTTTATATCAAAACTCCCCCTATTAAAGTGAAAAATTTATTTGGAATAGGATATGATACCTAGTTTCTGGCGTAGGAACTCAAATTGTGTCTTTGGTAAGGGTTTAGTGAAGATATCAGCAATCTTTTCTATAGAAGGAATAAAATTCAATTGAACTACTATATTTGTATCCTGTTCCCTTAAGAATTGACACTTAATAGGTATGTGCTTAGTCTTGAATTGTAGGACTGGATTTTTGGACATACTAATGGCATTGGTACTATCACAATGAAGAGGAATGGGATCATCATATTCTACCTCTGGGTCTTCCAGTGTCTGAATCATCCATAGAAATTGTGTACAACAGGTCGCAGGAGCAATGTACTCAGCTTCTGTAGTGGATAAATATATTGAGCCTTGCTTCTTACTCAACCATGCTACTAAAGAATCACCTAAACCTCCACTTGCGTTCTTTCTTTCATCCAAACATTTTTCCCAATCAACATCAGAATATGCAGTTAACTGAATATTTTGATTTCTAGGATACTAAAGACCATAAGTCACTGTGCCATTCAAATATTTAAATATCCTCTTCACATCCACCAAATTACTTTGCTTAGGATCATATTGAAATCTTCCTACCATTCCAATAGCTTGCATTATATTGGGACGAGATGTCGTGATGTATAAGAGACTTCCTATAATTGAATGATATTTTCTCTGATCAATCTCAGGTGAGGGATCATCCTTGCTAAGTTCACAACCAATAACCATAGGTGTACTGATAGGTGTTGAGTCTTCCATTTGAAATTTCTTCAACATCTCCTTAAAATACTTCTCTTGGGAGAGAAATAATTCTTTAGGACCCTGGATAATGCAAATACCAAGGAAGAATGGCAGTTATCCTATCATTTACATCTCAAAATCATATTGCATGGCATTTGCAAACCACTACACAGAAGAATCATTAGTGCATACAAATATAATTTCATCCACATACACCAAAACTACTAATAGATTATCACCTTCACATTTGATATACAAGTTACTCTCAACAGTACCTTTCTTGAAACCTTTGTCCTGTAGATATTTATCTAGTCTATAATACCAGGATCTTGGTGCTTCTTTCAATCCATATAGAGCCTTCTTCATTTTGTAGACATTGTCAGGATTGTCCATTAGTTGGAACCCTTCAGGTTCCAACTAAGATCTCCATTGAGAAAAGATCTCCATTGAGAAAAGATCTCCATTGAGAAAAGATGACTTAACATCCATCTGATACACTTTAAATTTCTTGTGAGTGGCATAGGAAAGAAACATTCTGATAGCTTCCAATATTGCTACTGGTGCAAAATTTTCATCAAAATCTTGTCCCTCAACTTGGGCATACCCTTTACAGACCAATCGAGCTTTATTCCTCACAATTTGTCCTTGTTCATTCATCTTGTTTTGAACACCCACTTGGATCCTATTACATTTTTATCTGCAGGTTTAGGAACCAACTCCCAAGTGTTATTTTTCTCAATCCGATCGAGCTCTTCATTCATGGATTTAACCCAATCTTCATCCTCACTAGCCTCTTCAAAATTCTTAGGTTCCATCATAGATAGGAAAGCAATTTGAGATTGTTCTGAATCTTTGATCAACTTTCTTCTTGTCTGCACCCCTTTATTCTTATCACCAATTATCTGACTTGCAGGATGATTCTTCTAAATGATTCTAGAAGGTTCTTTTGTTTATTTCTGTTGTCTTGAATCTGTCTAAGTGTTTTCATTTTCATCATCTGAATCTATATCTTTTTTTCCGATTCGTGGATATGTTCTTCATTAAATTCAACTATGTCTTATGTATCTAGTTCAACACTACTTATTTGAATGTCTTTTACAAGGATCCTTCATCGATTTTAATGTCAATACAATCAACCAATGTATGAAGCCTCTTATTATAATAAGTCTACCCTTTACTATTTGAGGCATATCCTAAGAAGATACCTTCATCATCCCTGTCATCATATTTCCCAAGATGTTCATAATTATTTTTTATATAACATTTACTTCCAAAGACTTTAAAGTGTTTAATAGAAGCATGTCTTCCAACCCATATTTCATAGGGATTCTTAACATTATTCGACCTTAGGTGAGATTTATTAAGAATATGGACAACTTTGTGAATTTCCTCTACCCAGTATGTCTGAGAAATATTCCTTTCATTCATCATTGATCTTGCCATGTGTTGCACTGACCTATTTTGTCTCTCAACGATTCCATTCTACGGTGGGGTCCCTAGAATAGTGTATCCTCTCTTAATTCCATGTTTCTCACAAAACTCCTTGAAGTCTCCTAAACGGATCTCTCCTCCTCTATCATATCTTACTGCCTTATGTATTTTCCCTATTTCATTTTCAGTCAGGGCCTTAACAATTTTGAACTTTTCAAGTGCCTTAGATTTTTCTTTCAGAAAAGCAACCCATGTAAGTCTAGAATAATCATCAGTAACCAAAATAAAATATCTTTCTCCTTTGTGCCTTCTTTTCTTGATGGTCCACACAGATCCATATGTACTAACTGAAGTGGTTTTTCTGGTTATGTGAATTTCTTGGATTTAAACTGTGTGCGAGTCATTTTTCCCATTTGTCAATGTTTACAAACAAAGTCATATGGCTTTGATATATTTGCAAGATCTCTTACTGGCCCATTGTTCACAAGTTTGATTATATGATCAAAGCTCAAATGTCCAAGTCTCATATGCCAAATCTAGCTTTCATCATATTTACTTAGATGAAATTATTCTTTTTCTTCTTTCAATACATAGACGTTTGTTTTCAATTCTTATACCTTTTGCAACCAACTATCTTGAGGTTACAAAATTTATCTTGCAATCTTTAGAAGTGAAAACAATTTCACATCCTTTGTCACAAACATGACTAACACTAAGAAGATTATGTTTTAGTCCATATACAAACAACACATATTGGTATTTCCCTTTGCCATTACTCAACTTGACCGTTCCTTTTCCTTTGATCTTCCCTGGAGCATCATTTCCAAAAGTTACATTTCCTGATTTATTTTCACTTAGAGACATAAAATTATGTTTATCACCACTCATGTGTTTGGAACATCCACTGTCAATATATCAAGGACCTTTTTCTTTTTGAACAGAAAGGACTAGGCTGACATTTATTATTTTCTTTCTTCTTCCAAACCTTATTACTTTTAGCAGAGTAATTCATTCCTGGGTCTGTTTTGTAATCCCTCAGATGAAAGTTTGAAGCCTTGTGTCCAAAGTTATGACAAACATAACATTCTGGATCATTGTACAATAGATCAAAAGAATTGTTATTTCTATCATGGGTTATTATCTTAGTTGTGAACTGAGTTGTATGATGCTCTTGTTTGCTTGCTGACTATCTTGTTCTATGTTGGAGCAATTGATTGTTCTTTGATTGAATATTTCTAAAATTAAATGCACAGTTTACATCTATGTCACCAAAATTAGAGCAACAATAACAATAACCATGGAAAAAAATTTGGTACTTGAATCTTGGAAGTCTTCCCTTTTGTTGACTATGTTTCTGAGCTATCCTTGGTTGATAATTCTAATCTGAATTTCTGATTCTGGTACTTGCTTCATTTCCTTATGTTTGCACAGTATGTTTGCATTCTGATTGATTGCTGCATGAACCTTCTTCATAGACAAGACCTACTTTTAACCATGGGGACCTTTGCTTGCTAAGAATGGTGTTCAATTCTCTCGAGGCTTTGATACTTGACAGATTCTAGAGGTACAGAGCTTGAAATTTCTCCAATTCATTCCTAGTTGTCACAACTTCTTATTCCAAATCTTCACATCTCTTTTTCCCTTCTGTTAATTATTGTTTAAGAAAATATTCTATTTTCTTTGCCTGTTCTAGTTCCAATTTTAACAACGCAATATCTTCACTTGGTTCCTTTCCATTCTTTTTATACTGCAACAATAATTGTTTATGTTTCCTTTTCTTTAATCTGAGTCTGTCAATATCCTCCACAGCATTAATTAGTTCACCTTCCATATCAACCATGGCTTCCTCATCATTCAGGTCACTCCCTTTATATTCATCATCTATGGCCATAAGCATAAAGTTATTCACTTCATCTTCATCAGATGAATTGATGTCCGTCTCCTCTAAAGAATCAACATCATTTACACACGATATTTTCTTTTTGTGTTTATCCTCTTTATTGTATTTATTGAATGTATATTTTTCATCACCATCAGAAGTCTGCCTCTTATGCTTGTGGGGACATTTATATGCAAATGACCTATTTTGCCACATTTAAAACATTTAAAGGGCATCTTTCCTTTATACTTACCTTAACCTTTCTTCAACCTCCTTACAAATTTTTCTTCAGCCACATCCATTTCAGAATCAATGTTTTTATCTGCTTTAAAGGAAGCTTCTCTAGTGGTGGATTTGTATTTGCCAATCCTCATTTCATAAGCTATCAGAATACCTAGGAGTTGGTCAATAGGCAAAGTTTTTAGATCACTCAATTCTTCTATTGCTGAGGCTTTTGGATTAAATATCTTAGGGAGAGATCTTAAAATTTTATGAACTAAGAATGCTTCATCACACTTTTCACCAAGACCCTTCATGGTATTCATAGTCTCTTCTATTCTTAGGAAATATTTACTAACTATCTCATCACCATTCATCTTTAGCTGTTCAAATTTTATTCTATATGTCTGTAGTTTGGAATACTTTACTTTTTCATTCCCTTCATAACTGCTTACAATATTATCCCACATCTCTTTCACAGAATCAAGATGCATTACTTTAACAAACTTAGCCTCTACAAGACCATTCAGAATAACGTTCATTTCCTTTGCATTAAAACTAAATTCTAGCTTGTCATCTATGGAGGCTAGCACAACTAGCTTTACATAGCCAGTCTCTACTACATCCCAAACATCAACTCGCAAGGACATTATATAGGTTTTGATTCTAACCTTCCAATAGGCAAAGTTTGTTCCATCAAACAGAGGAACATTATTGGATGAAATTCCTTCATAACTTGTCATGTTTAATATTATTGATCTACCTTTAGAGAAAAGGAACCCGCTTTGATACCAATTGTTGAAATTACTCAAATAACTGAGAGGGGGACTGAATCAGTTATTTCAAAATCCTAAAACATTTTTCAATATTTAAACCATGATTATTGATTACATATTTTAGTTATGATAATGCAGCAAGTATAACATAAGAGATAAATATTATCATTCGCACACACATGATAGAGACATACAAATATTCATTTTTATTTGAGCACCTACTCAAAAGAGGCTGCAACCCCTGTTTTACAAAATCCTTCTTATAGAGAGAACCAACCCTCATGATTTTCTAGCACCCACTAAAATAACATTATCCGGCTACAACTGAGTGAAACCACCAACTTCCACTTGTATAGGCTTCAACTTGTATAGAGAAGACAACGTGTTTTTCCTAGCTACACCTTACCACCCTTGTTTCTCAGAATATAAACATGTTTAGTACAATATGTAGAAAGACAAATATAACAATGCATACCGACTCCGTTCTTTTCTATTTCTGGATTTACTTATGCATCTTGGTTCCTCTCATTGTTTATGTTCGGTATATTCTTGGAAGAGCTCAGAGTCCTCTGTAATTCTACAATCCCCACTTTGACGACGATCCATACACCAGCTTCTCTGCCTGCAGAGAGCACAACCATCCATTCATTATGCACATCCTTTCATACATATATGTCCTTAAACCCTTTACCTGTTCATATCCTTGATGGTCCATTTCCATAACTGATCAAACCGTTCGATGCCTTATGACAAACAAGAAGTCCAATCGCTGAGTAGTCATGAGTTTCTGCAACATATCTTTGTCTCTTGGATTCTTCCGCAATTGTCATTTTCTGCAACTCGGCTCTTCTTCAATTTTCTTTCTTCAACAAATCAGATTTTCTATACTCCTGGTTCCGTAATTCTAGTTCCGCAGTACTAGTTCCTCACCAATAAATCAGCACCATTGATCTTCTTCAAGCTCTCTATGATCGTTGATTAGAGAAAAAAATTGGATATTGGATATGTGATATTCGAGATATCATTCTCTAATTTCTGCTTTCCGCCTTCCGTACATCCTTTTATGCATGAATTCTTCAGCACTGTCGATTTCATGCGGCATCTCTACTAGTCGTTGATCTGAAATAAAACACCTGCTTCCACACACCTTTTCTGCAAATTCAATCTGCTTCATCGATTTCTTGTACAACATTTCCTGATCCTCGATCTTGGATCAGATGCTGGATGCGGATCCCGGGTTTTCAACATTTTGTTAAACAACTTCCATACTTTTCCGCTTTCTGACTTCTGCTTGCAAAACTCCTTCCCTACCATTGATTTCTTGTGCACCCTTTCTCGACTGTCGATCTTAGATATGGTGCTGGATGCAGATCCCGGGTTCTCAATATTTTGTTAAATAAATTCCATGCTTTTCGCTTCCCACCTTCCTCCTATAGAACTCTTTTTGGGCTGTCAATTTCTTGTGCACCCTTTCCCGACCGTCGATCTTAGATCTGGTGCGGGATGCAGATCCCATGTTTTCAACATTTTGTTAAACAACTTCCATGCTTTCCACTTTCTGCCTTCTTCCTGCAGAACTCCTTTCGCGTCGTTGATTTCTTGTGCATGTTCACTCCTAACCGTCGGATCTGTTCAACAAATTTTATTTCAAACTTTGATTCTCACAATAATTTTGCATCCAGCCTCTGTGTTAACTCACCTCCTATTTCAACTAGCAAAATGATTGATAACCATTGGATTTAGGTCCACACATATCTACAGTGGACTCCAAATGTTATAGAGCATATTACATTAAAATTTTGCTCCCAATTTGATCATTAACTCACCTACTAGTTGACTCTGCGAAATCGTTGAGGACAGCCAAATCTAGATCAATGGTGGATTTCAAATACCATAAGGTGGAATTTATAAAATTTCATGCACATCAGTAATTTATTAATCCATTCTAGTTCTCCCAGCGAAATCACTGGCAATCATTGACTGAGAGGGAGGTGAATCGGTTATTTCAAAATCTCGAACCATTTTTTAATATTTAAACCCTTATTATTGATTATAGATTTATAGTTATGATAATGCAGCAAGTATAACAGAAGAGATGAATATTATCATTCACACACACATGATAGAGATAGACAAATATTCATTTTTATTTGAGCACCTACTCAAAATAGGTTGCAACCTATGTTTTACAAAATCCTTCTTGTAGAGAGCACCAACCCTCATGATTTTCTAGCACCCACTAAAATAACATTCTCCGACTACAACTGAGTGAAAGCACCAAATTCCACTTGTACAGGATTCAACTTGTACAAAGAAGACTACATGTTTTTCCTAGCACCACCCTACCACCCTTGTTTCTGAGACTTAAAACATGTTCAATACAATATGTAGAAAAACAAATATAACAATGCATACCAACTCTGTTCTGTTCTATTTCTGGATTTACTTATGCATCTTGGTTCCCTTCATTGTCTCTATTCTAGATATTCTTGGAAGAGCTCAGAGTCCTCTGTCATTCTGCAATCCCCACTTTGGCGACAATCCATGCACTAGCTCCTCTACCTGCAGAGAGTGAAACCAGCCATTCATCATGCACATCCTTTTATACATATATGTCCTTCAACCCTTTACATGTTCTTATTCCTGATGGTCCATTTCCATAATTGATCAAAACCTTCAATTCCTTATGATAGACAAGAAGTTAGTCATGAGTTACTGCAACATATCTTTGTCATTTGGATTCTTCCGCATTGTTCATTTTATGCAACTCGGCTCTTTCACAATTTTCTTTCTTCAACAAATCATATTTTTTGCACTACTGGTTCCGTAGTTCTAGTTCATCAGTACTCATTTTGCACCAATCAATCCACACCATTGATCTTCTTCGAGCTCTCCATGACCATTGATCTGAGAGGAAAATTGGATATTGGATATGTGATTTTCCAGATATCATTCTTCGATTCCCTCTTTCCTCCTTCCGTACATCCTTTTCCGCATGAATTCTTCTACATCGTCAATTTCGTGCAACCTATCTAGTGATTGTTGATTTGAAATAAAACACCTTCTTTCGCACACCTTTTCTGCAAATTCAATCTGCATCATGGATTTCTTGTACATCATTTCCTGATCGTCAGTCTTGGATCTGGTGCAGGATGTAGATCCGGAGTTTTCAACATTTTTCTAAACAACTTCCATACTTTTCTTCTTTCCAACTTTTTCTTGCAAAAATCCTTCTCTGCCATCTATTTCTTGTGCACCCTTTCCCAACCATCGATCTTGGATCCGGTGTGGGATGTGGATCCTGAGTTTTCAATATTTTGTTAAGTAAATTCCATGCTTTTTGCTTTGCACCTTCCTCCTGCAGGACTCCTTCCACACCGTCGATTTCTTGTGCACCCTTTCCCAACCGTCGATCTTAGATCTAGTGCAGAATGCAGATCCCAAGTTTTCAATATTTTGTTAAACAACTTCCATGGTTTCCGCTTTCCGCCTTCCACCTAGAAAACTCCTTCTGTGTTGTTGATTTCTTGTGTGGGTTCACTCTTGACCATCAGATTTGTTCAACATATTTTCTTTCAAACTTTGATTCTTAGAATAATTAATTCATGTATAGCCTCTGTTTTAACTCACCTCCTATGTCAACGAGCGAAATGATTGATAACCGTTCAATTTGGGTCCACACAGATCTACGATGGACTCCAAATGTCATATAGCATATTACATTAAAATTTCACTCTCAATATGACTGTTAACTCATCTACTAGTTGACTCTCTGAAATCGTTGAGGATTGTCAGATTTAAATCGGCAGTGGACTTCAAATACCATAAGGAGGACTTTATAAAAATTTCTTGCACATCAGAAATCTATTAATCCGCACAATTTCTCCCAACAAAATTGTTGGGAGTCATTGATATTATTCAACTATCAACCTCGTCCGTTAATCATGATCTCTTTCTAGGTGATTAGTTTTTTATTTCGCAACTCACCACCTTTTTATCCTCCTCTCTCTTTTAACTAGTGAAATTCCTTATGTTCGTTGATATCCTGTGCGGGTTTACTCATGTCCGTCATATCTCTACACAAGCCATGGATTCTTCTGATTCCTCTGCTCATATGGATCATATGCTTGGAACTATATTTCCATCAATGACAAAAAAATCACACTCTGATTTGTTTCCATGTGACCACAAAACCTCCAACAATCTTCCCCTTTGGAATTAATGGCAATCTTCAACTTCTAGGTGTATGTTGTACTAGTAATCATCAATTTGTTTATCATCTGTGACAAAAAACTTCTCCTCCTTTGGCATCAATGTCAAAGAATACTTTATAGCACAACTCCCCCTATCAAAGTGAACAAGTTATTTGGAATAGGATATGATACCTAGCTTCTAGCATAGATAATCAAACTGTGTCTTTGGTAAGGGTTTAGTGAAGATATCACCAGTTTGTTCCATAGAAGGAATAAAATTCAATTGAACTACTCTATCTGTAACCTACTCCCTTAAGAAGGGATACTTAATAGGTATGTGCTTAGTCTTGGATGTTAGGATATTTAGACACCTAGGAGTTAGTTAAGATCAACTTGTGTAATATGTCCGTTAGGTAAAAGTGTGTTTCTTTAGTATGCATTAGTATGCATTTGTTAATATTCTAATCCGACGGTCACAATATGTTATAGACATAGAGTGATCTGACGGTTCAACTTCTCTTAGATCATACCTACCATTGATCCATGGCTTAACACCCAATTGGTCCATGATCTCTATTTAAAGAGCATGGAGGGTCCTTGGCTAGTTGATCGATTATGAGAAGCTCATGTAAATTTCTTTCTTTTGCATAATAAATTGCTCCAAGTAGCTATTTGCCTAGGGCCGTGGATTGTTTCCCTCTCGAGGGTTGTAACCACGTGACAAGCATCGGTGTGTTGATCTGTGATCTATTTGTGTGAAGTGGTTTTTCAAGGTGTTCAGTCTTTTGGGAGTACCCTGTGTACCCGAACATGGTATCAGAGCATTTATGAAGAGCCACTTTCGGTTTTGATCAAGATCTGGAACCGGTGTTGCCGAAACTTTGAAAGGGTTTCTGGTTTTGGTTTTTTTGTGCATTTGTGACATGTCGGAGCCATTCCATTGCATCTAGAGCACCATTTCCATTGGGAAATATTTCTTGTTTCATCGAAAACGATTTCCGTTTGTTCCAGAAACACCCATTTCGGCAAATCTGAAGGTATAATGTTATAGTGACAGATTTGTTTTATTTATTTTTAAATATTTCACATTTTATCACTTTTATTATTAGATCTTTACTATTTTAGTCTCAAACTGTTGCCTTCCCTACCTGCGTATGCTCTTTGTCATGCACCTTGCACGATCGCGGTGAATCAGAAACAGTAAGGGAAATTTTTTTTCTTGTATTCTCGGCTACATATGCTCTTTGGCGTGCACCTTGTGTGATCACGACAAATCAGAAACAACGAGAAAACTTGAAAATGTAGACTTTTCGGGTAAGCTAACCAAGATCTAACCCCACCTATAGTGTGAATTTTATTTTTTTTGTTTTTCATTTTTTTTTTGTGATTTGCAGGAAACAAAGCCGAGCACAGAAAATGAGAGAGAAGAGTAAAAAAAAACCCCTTCTTCTTTCCATTCTTTTATGTACCTTCTAAACTTAGCTCACTTGGTCTAAAGTTGTTTTATTCCTTAATAGGTCTTGATTTCAAATCTTATTAAGCTACTTTTTGTGCATGCAATTTGTATTTTCAAATTACTTTATTGTAAAAGTGCATCTCACTTAAATAAAATAAAATAAAAAGTGAGTCACTTAAGTCTTTTAATTTATTGTCGCACTATTTAAAGTAACATTATTGTAAAAGTGAACATCACTTATTCTACAAAAGTGATTCACTTAAAAGCAACTTTATTGTAAAGTGATTGTCAAAGGTTGATCTTGGGAAGAGGGGGTTTCTTTTTTAGTTGGTCAAATTAATATCTGCCACGTCACTATTGAGGACATCTTCAACATTTTCTTTGATCAAGCAAAACTTCATCATCCAGAATCAGTTTTCAATGTCGTTTTTTTTAAACCACATATTTTGTTGAGCTCTTTGCATCCAAACAGTTAATTTCTATTCTTTCAGCCATTATTTTACAGTATGGCCACCCCTTGTGATATTATACTTACAAGTTCTAACTATTTCTCATGGAAATCTCGTATGGAGGATGTTCTACCAAGTAGCGGAATTTTCAGGATAACCTCAGGGAAAGAAACAGAACCCGCTGATGATGTTAAGAAAATTAAATGGGAAAATAGATGTGATGAATCTCGTGGATTGATTGGGATGTCAATCTCTAATGATTTGCAATTTCACATATCTGAAATTGATGAATCTGATAAAGCTTGGGAAAAGTTGGAATCCATGTTTGGTAAACACAATGAAATTTGGGGTCATCAACTTGAGAATGATTTGATTTCCTTGAATCCAAATGATTTTTCATGCGTTCAAGAAAATTTATCTAAGTATAAAACTCTTAGACTCTTATGTGAAGAATGCAATATTAAGAAAGAAGACAAACAATGTATTTATCATATTCTTTCCAAACTTGGACCTGCATATTCTGTTTTTGTATCTACATTCTACTCCATGAAAGAATCCTTGAATGTAGCTAGCTATCAAGATCCTAGTCTCGAATCCTTTTGTGATTCCTTAATTAGAGAGCAAGATAAGCTCATTCATCTTGGAATAAGTAACAATGCAGATACATCTGAGAAAGCCTTATTGTCCCAACAGAAAGAAAAGTCCAAGCCTCCCAAGAAACAGAATTTTTGCAATAATAAGCCAAAAAACAAGGGTACCAAACCCTCTCAGTCAGCTCCATCTTTAAAAAATGACAAAGGATCCAAGCCAAAAGGAAAGAATATTGGGCGTCATTGCAAATTTTGTGGGAAAGATAATCATGATGAATATAAGTGTTTCAAGAAGATGGTAGCCTTGGAAGCAGCAATAAAGAAGCACCACATCAGCCTAGATTCATCTTTAGAATCTACCTCTCATGGACATGCACTTTGTACTTCTAGTTACTTTTATACTGCATCTTCTTCTTCTACTTCAAATGAATGGGTCATTGATTATAGAGCATCTTATCATATGGCTAAGGATCAAGCCATCTTTTCTACTATGCATGAATGTAACACCAAGCAAATATTTGTTGGTGATGATAGATCTCTAAGTGTTGTAGGATCTGGACAGTTCCAGTAGAAAATGGTCATTGTAATGATGTACTATGTGTTCCAAAAATTTCCTGCAATTTGTTTTCAGTCTATAAAATTACTCATTCGGGTGAAGGTAAAACCGTGACGGTTACCCCTCACCAAGTTGTAATCAATGATTTTAAAAATCCTCAAAATGTCCTTGCTATTGGAACTATTGATGATATTACTAGGTTGTACAAATTTAACCACTTTAGGTCATCACATTTTCCTTCAGTTTTTGTTGCTCATAGTGATAGCTTGAGCAAACTTTGGCATGAGCAATTTGGTAAGTTAAATTATCGCTCATTGCAACAACTATGTAAAGACAATATGGTGACTGGTCTTCCGATGGTATCTTGCAAGGATGGTGTTTGTTCTAGTTGTGTACTCGAAAAACATCATCGGGACAGTTTTGACAAACGTGCCTCTTGGCATGCCTCGGTTCCCTTGGAGCTTGTGCATAGTGACTTGTGTGGCCCTCTTCCATCTGCTTTCTTTTCTGGTTTCAAATATTTCTTAACTTTCATTTATGACTACTCCAGACGCACTTGGGTTTACTTCCTAAAACTTAAGAGTGAAGTATTTAACATGTTCTTGGCCTACAAGGCCCTTGTTGAAAAACAATCTGGTCATCAAATTATTAAGTTAAGATCTGACAATGGAGGAGAATATGTTAACAACAAGTTCACTACTTTTTGAACTGAACAAGGAATCCAACAAAAACACACTGTTCCATATACACCACAGCAAAATGGTGTAGCTGAACGAAAGAACTGCACTTTAAAATAAATGGCTAATTGTATGATCTAATCTAAGGGACTAAGTCTTCAATATTGGGCTGAAGTGATAAATTGTGCAAATTACATAGTTAATCGTACACCCACTAAAGTTTTACAAGGTGTAACACCGGAAGAAGCATGGAATAAAATTAAACCAGATGTAAGTCACTTTCGTGTGTTTGGTTGTGAAGCATGGGCTCACGTTTCGGATGAAAAACGGAAAGCATTGCAGCCTAAAAGTGAAAAGTGCATATTTTTTGGATATTCATAAGATGTAAAAGGTTATAGACTTCTTTAGCCACATTCTCATGATATAATAATTAGAAGAGATGTTAAATTTGATGAAAATCTCTTGGCCTGCAAGCCTAACTTGGAGGGTGTGCCATCTTTGGCCTGCGAGCCTAATTCAGCGATTGCGCCTTGTTCTTCTTCTTCTTCCAACTTCCTTGACATGTTTCCAACTTCAGTTTCTGATGATGATAGTGAGGATGAAAATACACCTTTTTCTGCTCATGTTCCTCTAGTTTCAACAGCACCAATGCTTCCTCGATGGGTCCGTTCAACATGTGAAGCAGTTGGTGATCTTGCCGGTGATCCTAGAGATCAACGTTGAACACGTTCTCAGTTTCAGCGAGTCTCTTCTCTTTTGGCTCAAGTTTCTGAGAATCATGATCCATAAACTTTTTCAGAAGCTTCAGGAAATCCAGATTGGGATGCAACTATGGATGAAGAATATCGTTCCTTAATGGCGAACGATACTTGGGATCTTGTTCCTCTTCCAAAAGGAAGAAAATTTGTCAGATGTAAATGGGTCTACAGAACTAAGTATGCATCAGATGGAAGTATTGAAAGACTTAAGGCAAGGTTAGTTACCAAAGGTTTTTCCCAAGTTGAAGGGATTGACTACAATGAAACCTTTGCTCCTGTCCCGAAAATGAACTCCATCCACCTTGTTCTTTCCCTTGCAGCCTTACATAACTAGGAAGTCCGTCAAATGGATGTCAAGTCTGCCTTTTTACATGGTGATTTACAGGAGTAAATTTACATGGAACAACCTCCTGTATATGTTCAGGATAACTCTAGCCTTGTCTGTCTCCTTAAGAAATCCTTATATGGCCTTAAGCAAGCTCCTAGAGCTTGGTATGCCAAAATGGATAGCTTTCTCCTTGACAGCGGTTTTTCTAGATGCCATTCTGACCCCAATGTCTATACCAAGAAAGTAGGAAACCATCTCATCATACTTGTTCTTTATGTTGATGGTCTTATCCTTACTCGTAGTGACCCTAAACTTATAACCCATGTGAAATCCAGTCTTAAGCAAAATTTTGAAATGTCAGACTTCGGAAATTTGCATTATTTTCTTGGTCTCCAAGTCTTGCAAACAAAAGAAGGAATCTTTCTTTCCCAGTCTAAGTATGCTTGTGACCTTCTTCGTCACTTCCCCATGGAAGATTGTAAACTAGCCCCTTATCCCTTCCAGTATGGAGTCAAGCTTTCGCCACTTGTACTTCCCCTAAAGTAGATGCCACCTTGTATCATCATCTTGTTGGTAGTCTTTTATACTTGAATCATTCTCATCCTGACCTTTCCTTCGCCATTGGTCATGTTGCCCGTTATATGCAAACTCCTCATGAAAGTCACTGGAAATTAGAAAAAAGAATACTTCTATATATTTGAGGTACAACTCAGTTTGGGATTCATTACAGTACAGGGGGGAACCTTTGTTGGTTGGTTTCACTGATTTAGATTGGGACGGTGATCTTGATGATCGAAATTCTACTACAGGTTATGTTTTTAGTCTGGGATATGGACCTGTCACTTGGGCTTGTAAGAAACAACAAGCTCTTGCTCTTTCTTCAGCAGAAGCATAATATCGAGCCACAGTTAATGCCAGTCAGGAAGCTTTATGGCTTCAAAAAATCCTTTCAGAGTTTGGATTCGAGCAGTAGCATCCTACTCCACTTTGGTATGACAATCAAAGTGCCATCAAGCTTGCCAAAGATCCAGTTCTACATCAACGCAGCAAACACATTGAGCTACACATGCACTTCATCATAAATATTGTTCATGATCGTGTTATTGAAGTGCTCTATTGCCCTATAGATGATCAATTTGCAGACATCTTCACTAAGTCTCTTACAAAAGCGAAGTTTTCTAAACTTCGATCTATGTTAGGAGTTCAGGAATATGTCCTTAAGGGGGGATAGGCTCTAATGCCTCCTTCCTTCCCCTAATAGTGTCACTTTTGTAAATCCTTCAATCATATCCCAAGTTGTTCTTAAGGGGGGGATGTTAGGATATTTAGACACTTAGGAGTTAGTTAAGATCAACTTGTGTAATGTATCTATTAGGTAAAAGTGTGTTTCTTTAGTATGCATTAGTATGCATTTGTTAATATTCTAATCCGACGGTCACGATATGTTCTAGACATAGAGTGATATGACGGTTCAACTTCTCTTAGATCATACCTACCATTGATCTGTGGCTTAACACCCGATTGGTCCATGATCTCTATTTAAAGAGGATGGAGGGTCCTTGGCTAGTTGATCGATTATGAGAAGCTCATGTAACTTTCTTTCTTTTGCATAATAAATTGTTCCAAGTAGATATTTTGCTGGGGCCCTGGACTGTTTCCCTCTCGAGGGTTTTAACCACGTGACAAACATCGGTGTGTTGATCTGTGATCTATTTGTGTGAAGCGGTTGCTCAAGGTGTTCCGTCTTTTGGGAGTACCTTGTGTACTCAAACATTGGAATGTAGGACTTGATTTTTAGACATACTAATGGTGCTGGTATTATCACAATGAAGAGGAATGAGATCATCATATTCTACCTCCAGGTCTTCCAGTGTCTGAATCATCCAGAGAAATTGTGTACAACAGGTGGCAGCAACAATGTACTTAGCTTTGGTTGTGGATAAATATATTGAGCCTTGCTTCTTACTTAGCCATGCAACTAAAGAATCACATAAGAAGAATGCACCTCCACTTGTGCTCTTTCTTTGATCCAAATAGTTTTCCCAATCAACATCAGAATATGCAGTTAACTGAAGATTTTGATTTCTGGGATATGACCATAAGTCATTGTGCCCTTCAAATATTTAAATATCCTCTTCACAACTACCAAATCACTTTGCTTAGGAGCATAATGAAATCTTCCTACCATTCCAACAACTTGCATTATATCAGGATGAGATGATGTGATGTATAAGAGACTTCCTATAATTGACCGATATGTTCTCTGATCAACATTAGGTGAGGGATCATCATTGCTAAGATTACAACCAACAACCATAGGTGTACTTGCAGGTGATGAGTCTTCCATTTGAAATTTCTTCAACATATCCTTCAAATACTTCTCTTGGGAGAGAAATAATCCTTTAGGACCTTGGATAAGGTGAAGACCAAGGAAGCATGACAGTTCTCCTATCATTGAAATCTCAAACTCATATTGCATGGAATTAGCAAACCACTCGATAGAAGAATCATTAGTGCATCCAAATATAATGTCACCCACATACACCAAAACTACTATCAGATTATCACCTTTAGATTTGATATGCAGGTTATTGTCAGCAGTACCTTTCTTGAAACCTTTGTCCTGAAGATATTTATCCAGTCTATGATACAATGCTCTTGGTGCTTATTTCAATCCATATAGAGCCTTCCTTAGTTTGCAGACATTGTCAGGATTGTCTGTCAATCGGAACCCTTCAGGTTTCTCTATATAGACATCTTCTTCTAGATCTCCATTGAGAAAATATGACTTAACATCCATCTGATACACTTTGAATTACTTGTGAGTGGCATAGGAAAGAAACATTCTGATAGCTTCCAATCTTGCTATTGGTGCAAAATTTTCATCAAAATCTTGCCCCCTCAACTTGGGCATACCCTTACAGACCAATCGAGTTATATCCCTCACAATTTGTCCTTGTTCATTCATCTTTTTTTAAACACCCACTTGGAGCCTATTACATTTTTAGCTGTGGGTCTAGGAACCAACTCCCAAGTGTTATTTTTCTCAATATAATCAAGATCTTCATTCATGGATTTAACCCAATTTTCATCCTCACTAGCCTCTTCAAAATTCTTAGGGTCCATCATAGATAGGAAATGAATCTAAGATTGTTATGAAGCTTTGATCAACTTTCTTCTTGTCTGCACTTCTTTATTCTTGTCACTAATTATCTGACTTTTGGGATGATTCTTCTAAACGATTCTAGAAGGTTCTTTTGTTTCTGTCTGTTGTCTTGAATATGTCTAAGTGTTTGCATTTTCATCATCTGACTCTGTATCTTCTTTTTCCGATTCTTGGACCTGTTCTTCTTTAAATTCAACTATGTCTTATGTATTTGGTTCAAAACTGCTTTTTTGAATGTCTTTTATAGGGATTCCTTCGTCGATTTTAAAGTCAATAAAAATAACCAATTTATGCAGCCTCTTATTATAACAAGTGTACCCTTTACTGTTTGAAGCATATCCTAAGAAGATACCTTCATTAGCCCTGTCATCATATTTCCCAATATGCTCATCATTATTTTTGATATAACATTTACTTCCAAATACTTTAAAGTGTTTGACAGAAGCAGGTCTTCCAAACCATAATTCATAGGGAGTCTTATCATTTTTTGGCCTTAGGCGAGATTTATCAAGAATATGGACAGCTGTGTGAATTTCCTCTACCGAGAACGTCTGAGAAAAATTCCTTTCATTCATCATTGATCTTGCCATCTGTTGCACTGACCTATTCTATCTTTCAACAACTCCATTGTGTTGTGGGGTCCCTGGAATAGTGTATTCTCTCTTAATTCCATGTTTATCACAAAACTCCTTGAAGTCTCCTAAACATAACTCTCCTCCTCTATCAGATATTACTGCCTTCATTCTTTCCCCTGTTTGATTCTGAGTTAGGGCCTTCAAAATTTTGAACTTTTCAAGTGCCTCATATTTTTCTTTTAGAAAAGCAACCCATGTATGTCTATAATAATCATCAATGACCAACATAAAATATCTTTCTCCTCTTGTGCCTTCTTTTCTTGATGGTCCACAAATATCCATATGTACTAACTGAAGTGGTTTGTCTGTTGATGTGAATTTCTTGGATTTAAACTATGTGCGGGTCAGTTTTCCCATTTGTCAAGGTTTACAAATAGAGTCATATGGATTTGATATCTTTGGAAGATCTCTTACTACCCCATTGTTCAAAATTTTGATTATATGATCAAATCTCAAATGTCCAAGTCTCCCATGCCAAATCCAACTTTCATCATACTTGCTTAGATGGCATTCTTCTTGTTCTTATTTCAATACATAGACATTGTTTTCAGTTCTTATACCTTTTGAAACCAACTATCCTAAGGGTACAAACTTTATCTTGTAATCTTTAGAAGTGAAAACAATTTCACATCCTTTGTCACAAACCTAACTAGCACTAAGAAGATTATGTCTTACTCCACCTACAAACAACACATATTGGGCTTTCCCTTTGCCATTACTCAAATTTACCATTCCTTTTCCTTTGATCTTCCCTGGAGCATCATTTCAAAAAGTTACATTTCCCGATTTATTTTCACTTAGAGACATAAAATTACTTTTATCACCACTCATGTGTTTGGAACATCCACTGTCAATATACCAGGGGCCTTCTTCTTTTGGAATAGAAAAGACTAGGCCACATTTATTAGTTTCTTTCTCCTTCCAAACTTCATTACTTTAAGTAGAGTAGTTCATTCTTGGGTCTGTTTTGTAATCCATCGAATGAAAGTTTCAAGCCTTGTGTCCAAAGTTATGACAAACATAACATTCTGGATCATTGTACAATAGATCAAAAGATTTTTTATTTCTATCATGAGTTATTCTCTTAGTTGTGAACTTAGTTGTATGATGTTCTTGTTTGCTTGTTGAGTGTCTTGTTCTATTTTGCAACAATTCATTGTTCTTTGATTGCATATTTCTAATATTAAATGCACAGTTTGCAGATTTATGACCAAAACTAGAGCAACAATAACAGTAACCATGGAAAACAATTTGGTATCTGAATCTTGGAGGTCTTCCCTTTTGTTGACTATGTTTCTGAGCTATCCTTGGTTGATAATTCTGATCTGAATTTTTTATTCTGGTACTTGTTTCGTTTCCTTTTGTTTGCACAGTATGTTTGCATTCTGACTAATTACTACATGAATCTTGTTCATAGCCAAGACCTATTTTTAACCTTGGGAACCTTTTCTTGCTGAGAATGGTGTTCAATTATTATGAGGCTTTGATACTTGTCAGATTCTGGTGGTACAGAGCTTGAAATTTCTCCAATTCCTTCCTAGTTGTCACTACTTCTTCTTCCAAAGCTTCACATCTCTATTTCCCTTATGTTAATTATTGTTTAAGAAAATCTTCTCTTTTCTTTGACTCTTCTAGTTCCAATTTAAACAAGTCAATATCTTCACTTGGTTCCTTGCCATTCTTTTTATACTGCAATAGTAATTGTTTATGTTTCCTTTTATTTAATATGAGTCTATCAATCTCCTCCAGAGCACTGATTAGTTCACCTTCCATATCAACCATGGCTTCCTCATCATTTAGGTCACTCCCTGTATATTCATCATCTATGGCCATAAGCGTAAATTTATTCACTTCATCTTCATCAAATGAATCAATGTTTGTCTCCTCTGAAGAATCAACATCATTTACACACGGGATTTTCTTTTTGTGTTTAGCCTCTTTATTGTATTTATTGAATTTATACTTTTCATCATCATCAAAAGTCTACCTCTTGTGCTTGTGGGGACATTTAGATGCAAAAAGACCTATTTTCCCACATTTAAAACATTTAAAAGGCATCTTGCCTTTGTACTTACCTGAACCTTTCTTCAACCTCCTTACAAATTTTGCCTCAGCCACATCCATTTCAGAATCAGTATTTTTATCTGCTTTAAAGCAAGCTTCTGTAGTGGTGGATTTGTATTTTCCAATACTCATTTCATAAGTTGTAAGAATACCTAGGAGTTGTTCAATAGGCAGAGTTTTTAGATCACTCAATTCTTCTATTGTTGATACTTTGGAATTAAATATCTCAGGTAGAGATCTTAAAATTTTATGAAGAATGCTTCATCAAACTCTTCACCAAGACCCTTCAAGGAAATCATAGTCTCTTCTATTCTTAGGAAATATTTATTGACTGTCTCATCCTCATTCATCTTTAGTTATTCAAATTTTAGTCTATATGTCTATAGTTTGGCATCGTTTACATTTTCATTTCCTTCAAAATTGTTTACAAGCTTATCCCACATCTCTTTCGCAGAATCAAGATGCATTATTTTAACAAACTCAACCTCTACAAGACCATTCAGAATAATTTTCATTGCCTTTGTATTAAAAATAAATTCTAGCTTGTCATCTCTGGAGGCTAGCACAATTGGATTTACATAGCTAGTCTCTACTACATCCCAAACATCATCTCCCAAGGACATTATATAGGTTCTCATTCTAACCTTCCAAAAGGAAAAGTTTGTTCCATCAAACAGAGAAACCTTATTGGATGAAGTCCCTTCTTAACTTGTCATGTTTAAGCTTACTGATCTACCTTTAGAAAAAAGGAACCCACTCTGATACCAATTGTTAAAATTACCCAAATAACTGAGAGGGGGGGTGAATCAGTTATTTCAAAATCTTAAACCACTTTTCAATATTTAAACTCTATTACTGATTACAGATTTATAGTTATGATAATGCAACAAGTATAATAGAAGAGATGAAGATTATCATTCACACACACATGATAGAGATAGACAAATATTCATTTTTATTTGAGCACCTACTCAAAAGAGGCTGCAACCTCTATTTTTCAAGATCCTTCTTGTAGAGAGAACCAACCCTTGTGATTTTCTAGAAAATGCTAAAATAACATTCTCCAGCTACAACTGAGTTGAAAGCACCAACTTCCACTTGTACAGGCTTCAACTTGCACAGAGAAGACAACATGTTTTTCCTAGCACCACCCTACCACCCTTATTTCTTAGACTTAAAACATGTTCAGTGCAATATGTAGAAAAATAGATATAACAATGCATACCAAATCTATTCTGTTCTGTTTCTGGATTTACTTATGCATCTTGGTTCCCCTCATTATTTATGTTCTGGATATTCTTGGAAGATCTCAGAGTCTGCAATCCCCACTTTGACGACGATCCATGCACCAACTTCTCTTCCTGCAAAGAGTGCAACCATCCTTTTATTATACACATCCTTTCATACATATCTGTCCTTAAACCCTTTACCCATTGGTATGCATGACAGTCCATTTCCATAACTGATCAAACCGTTCGATGCCTTATGGAAAACAAGAAGTCCAATCGCTGAGTATTCATGAGTTTTTGCAACATATCTTCGTCACTTGGATTCTTCTACAATTATCATTTTCTGCAACTTGGCTCTTCCACAATTTTCTTTCTTCAACAAATCAAAGTTTTCATACTCCTGGTTCCGTAGTTTTGGTTCTGCACCAATCAACCCACACCATTGATCTTCTTCGAGCTCTCCATGACCGTTGATCTAAGAAGAAAATCAGATATTGGATATGTGATTTTCCAGATATCATTCTCTGATTTCTGCTTTCTGTCTTCCACACATCCTTTTATGCATGAATTCTTCAACAGTGTCGATTTCATGTGGCCTCTCTACTAACCATCGATTTGAAATTAAACACATGCTTCCGCACACCTTTTCTGCAAATTCAATCCATGTCATCAATTTCTTGTACAACATTTCGACATCGTCGATTTCTTATGCACCCTTTCCTGACCCTCGATCTTAGATCCAGTGTGGGATGCAGATCCCAAGTTTTCAATATTTTGTTAAACAAATTCCATGCTTTCCACTTTCCGCCTTCTACCTGCAGAACTCCTTCCATGTCATCAATTTCTTGTGCACCTTTCCTAACTGTCGATCTTAGATCCGGTGCGGGATGATCCCGGTTATTTTGTTAAACAACTTTCATGCTTTTCGGTTTTCACCTTCTTCCTGCAGAAATCCTTCTGTGTCATTGATTTCTTTTGTGGTTTCACACCTAACCGTCGGATCTGTTCAACAAATTTTCTTTGAAACTTTGATTCTCACAATAATTCTGCGTCCAACCTCTATGTTAACTCACCTCCTATTTCAACGAGTGAAATGATTGATAACCGTTGGATCTTGGTCCATGCAGATCTACAGTGGACTCCAAATGTTATAGAGCATATTACATTAAAATTTCGCTCCCAATTTGGTCATTAACTCGCCTACTAGTTGAATCTACGAAATCATTGAGTACCACCAAATCTAGAATGATGGTGGACTTCAAATACCATAAGGTGTACTTTATAAAAATTTTGTGCACATCATAAATTTATCAATCCACACTAGTTCTCCCAGCGAAATTGTTGTCAGTCATTGACCTGCTTCCACGATCAACCTCGTCTGTCGATCATGATCTCTTTCTTGGCGATTAGTTTCTGATTTCACAACTCAACGCCTTTTTATCCTCCTCGCTCTTTCAACCAATGAAATTCCTTCTGTTCGTTGATCTCTTGTGCGAGTTTACTCCTGTCCATCGAATCTCTGCACAAGCCATGGATTCTTCTGAGTCCTCTGCTCATCTGGATCATATGCTTGGAACTATGTTTCCATCAATGACAACCAAATCACACTCTGATATGTTACCATATGACCACAAAACCTCAAACAAGTGTCTCACCAAGAGTTAGATTAAGTAGAAGTTTTCCCATGTCATGGAGGAACTTGAGGCAATGGGGATCGTTGCTCCCTAAGGGGGGGAGGACTGATCTAGATGGGAACCCATCTATTCCACTAAGTTACAATGATTCTCCACCTTCTTGTTAGATTTCTATGTTTTTTTTAGTCTCAAACTTTAGGGCCGTTTTGAGGCACTAAACAATGTTTTTTGTCCATTAGAGGGGCCAGCTATTGTTGTGCCAATCCTTAGACCCAACCAAAAGATGTACTTCTAAGTTAGTTCTTTCCAACAAGTTATTGTGCACCTTAAAAAAAATCATATGCACAAGTTGTGCACCTAGGAAATTGACTTATCAACTAGCCACCTTGGGGCCCAAAAATGCTTTTGGCGCTTCTTCTCTTAGGGTCAGGTTTTTGGATGTTTAGGGTTTTTTCCTCTTTGGCTTTATGCTTATGGTAAAAGTCCATTTTCAGTCTCTTTATAATCAAATCTCGTGAATGAGCATAGTCAACACATCTCTCTACAAAACATTTGTGTGCATTTCCATTTTATATTGTTACCTTCATTTCCTTCTCTAAATAATCCATATCATCTAACTGTATTCTAGCTTCACTATAAATCAATAAATTAGATTAAACTTAATTTTCATTCTTTTCCATGATATTCACCATATAACAAGATTTATTATTCTTTATAGTAAACAACAACAAATGTTGAAACTGGTTAATTTATCAGTGAAAGACTAGAATTAGGCACTAGATGGTTCCATTTTGTAAAGAAAACTTATATTCTAGGGAATGTTGAACTTGGTTGAGCAT
>LPNX010926408.1:279637-299846 GCA_001517045.1 Pseudotsuga menziesii | reverse complement strand
TATATATATATACCCTTAACCTCTAAATATTAAAGTAAAAAAAATACACTAAAAAGTGTGGGAAATTGAGCCATCACCACTAAATCTGGTCCAAAGCCTCGAAAATAGAGGGAAGAATAGAATATAATAAACTAGCATACCCCCAAAGCGGGGGAAATGAAACACTGAAGAGAACTTCTATATCTTTCAAAAAATGAGAGAAAGTTATGTGTAGATAATATAAGTTTATGAAATAAAAGCAAGTCTGGGAAAATAAGTGAAAATAAGTTACATCAAACTTCTAAATCGTCATATAACTGAAAATAAGTTACATCAAACTTCTAAATCGCCATATAAGTGAAAATCAATTTCCTCCAAAAGACTTTTGTACATGAAGTTTCTAAATTTGAAAACATTCGGTGAATAAGCCAATGTCTTAGCCTCGATCCTTTGAATGCCAATGAAATATTACAAAGCAAAAAACTCCAAAAATCCAAGGGGCATAGTTATAGGAGTTTTCAAAGTTTTAGGTAGCTTTAGAGAACCTCAAAACCCCTAGATGTGGAGGAACTATACCTTTGAAAATGAGACCCAACTGACGTGGAGAGACTATTCCTTTGAAATTGAAACTTGAACTATGAGAGACATCAAAATTTCTACACATAAAATTTGCACAAGCGACACCATTTTTCTTGTCGACCATCTGCCTGGGTCCTCTTATAATCTCATGTATTGAAAATCATTGAATGGCTAAATAAGGTTGACACGTGAAGAACATATTTTGTTTCAAGTTTTTAGCTTGTTGCTTAATTTTCATGACCTAATGGATGCAAAAGCCAACCTCCTTCTGCACATATTGTAGCACAGGGGACACAAGTTTTGATAGACTCAACAATTCCATTAAATTTATTTTTACCTTTTCCCTTCACACATAATTACATGAGCAAAACGTACACGTAGATCCCAATAACACTTGACTGCATGCATGAAGGGTGGTTTTTCCTTTTTACTTGAAAAGAAGAAGGGTGGTTGTTAGCTCTAGCATACCCCCAAAACGGGGGAAGTGAAATGCTTAGACGAAGTTGTATATGTTGTAGAAAGAGAAAAAAGTTGTGTTATAGAGAAATCAACTGTATATCTTTAAAGCTTTAGAATTGTGTATTTTGGGTCATTGTGATTTATTGAACTTTGCAAAGATGTCCATCTTGTTTCTAACCACATTTCTCGACATTTTTGTCACAAGTTGGATGCGCGGAATTAGGACGGTTGGACAAACAAACAATGAACTGTTCCAAACTCTCGTGGAGTCTATCAATTGTATCGTTGAGATGAGTGGATTGCAGTTGTTGTCTGCTCCAGGTGGCCGTCTGCAAAGCCTATTATTCGAGGTATTGAGAAAACCATATGCTTGTTTATGATTTCAATATCTAGTCATACATTATCATTGATCTCAAATTTGCATACCTGACCTTGTTCATCAAGAATTTTAACTTTGAAGATGAGAGTGAAAATGTCACTCTAAATATTTGTGGAAATGTTGAGTAAATGTGTAATGCAATGTTTATTATTTTAATTTATCTAAATTGTAATTTGTGCAGTTTTATTTATATGCCATTCAAAAGATTTTAAGACTAATTGAGCCGACATGTTCTTTTATATTTTAAAACTAGGTTGAATGGAAATATTATTTTTTATAATATTTTAAATCTCTTCCACTTAATAAAATATAAAAATAAACATAAATTTAAAAAACAAAATAACAAATATAATAATAATAATTTAAAAAATCCATACAAAACGATTATACAAATCTAAACAAAGTTAAATGTACAAATATAATCAAGTAAAATACATGTAGACATGGTAAAATATGAAAAACAAAAAATCAATACAATAATAAAATCATACACACGAGAATAATTTCTAAATTTAACAATTCACAGTACTGCTAAATAAGGCATCAATTATGAAAACAAAGTAACAAGCATAAAAAAAATCCACACAAAACATTCATACAAATCTAATCATTTAAATCTAATCATTTAAATGTTAGAAGAAACAAAACAAAACATGGAAACAATAATAAAGTTATATATTGTAATAAACATATATAAAGCATCAATACATAATAAAATCATAAACAAATGTTTACTATATAAATTTAATTATTCACAGTGCTAAATAACCAAAACAGAGTTTATTCACATGCTGGGATAAACAAAATACAACAATTAATTATTCATAGGCTAAAATAAACCAAACAAAACACAGAACCAATAACATGTTTATATACAACATTGATGGAATTCGGTGTAGATACCAAAACATATAGGAAGTCTTTTCGATGCCAACCAGCTGGAATACAAAAGATTTATACATGCCTAACCAAGTTTAACTTAGGTCATAAACTCAGGATAGACTTTATAGTTTTAAAAGCTCTGCCTCCATCAAAAACTCGAGAACAGAAGTTCTTCCAATGATAATTGAGCCATTTACAGAAATGCTGCTGAAAACCTTAAAACAAATATAGAACTTTAAAACTTCTACCTGCGCCTTCGTTGCAGAGGAACAGTATATTTATAGGGCAGAACCGAATTCATAAAAGAAAATTTGCAAAATTCGAATTCATAATCTTGGAAGCAGAAAGAGAAGAGAAAGACCAGGGGGTAGATGATCCGCCGCAGGGCAATCAGCTTACAAACGAATAGCCATTTCTGATAACCAGCTTAGATCCAGCTTTACCCGGCTCTATCAAAGGGATCAAATATTTCGAGGTGCAAACCCTGCTTCAACAATTGTATAGGTGTTTTGATTTACTTACAAATATATATATATATATATATATATACACCTAAGATTATTAATTATTAAGCCAACTTGTATATATATATATATATATATAGATATATAAGCTGACTTTTTTATGTGACATGTGTCATCTCCACGTTGAGAACGGAATTACATACCGGGCTGTAGAATGCGTCTCTCGGTGCAATAAAAGAAAAGAACAAGCAACCATGAACCAACTCATAATCAGGCCCTGCTTTTAACCAGAATTGGATGACCTTGATTAGTCTCCGTGCATATGTCCCTGCCTTAACATATTCTGCATATGAACATCAGGATCCATGGGTTTCCTAACAATCAGTACTCCACCAGGCGCAGAGTGGTCGTTGGGTAAATAATAATAAGGGAAATAATTAGCACCACTGGCATTAAAATTGCTGCTTGCAACTGTGAGGGAAGATTATGTGATCCTCCTTCAACTCGTCTCTTTGGCAGAATATTGATTAGAAAATCGAAAATATCAGTTCTAGTTATTGCAGTAGCTATATCGTTTTTTTGCAGGGTCAATCTTTTGGTTTCTTCAGTCTGCATTTATGTGGTTCAGTGTGCATTTAAGCGGTGGACAGGGGGCGGCTCTTCATAGGCCGTCGACAGACAACGAAAGCAGGAGGAGACCGTCCCTTTAATAACACCTTCGGTGTAATAAAACTAGCAATTGCCCTAAGAAGGTGCAATAATACGCCAATAAGGTAGTTGTTAGATGGTAAAAGAAGGTAGAAAATGAAAGATTAAATGGTGCAATAATACGCCGATAAGGTAGTTGTTAGAGGGTAAAAGAAGGTAGAAAATGAAAGATTAAATTGAGGTAGTGTATATAAATGTTTGTAAATGATATGATCCTTTTAAGTTTTGTGTTGCATGCAACAATTATTAAAAGAATGTAGTGTTCCTAGTGTGTAGGTAATGTCTTTTATTATTTATATGGGGATGTAAAATTATTTCTAACAATGAGATTTCTATATAAGTATTACAAGAAAAAAAAGACCTTGATAACTATTTCATTAAAATAACAGTATATTGATAAATGGAACAATGCAATTAATACACAACAAAATGGAACACTGCACTTTTTTCAAAAAATAGAGAATAGTCCAAATCACAATATATAACAAGTTTACTGAACTTAACACTTTTACAAAATAGCAAGTATGAGATAGCATAACATATACAAGCGAGGTATGCCAACTGGACTTTACAATTAACATCACATTACAGCTTGGCATGGGGTGCCATAGCATATTTTAGACATGTCTTGTTGCTTTTAAAACAGAGAGCAATGCCAAATGGGATTTACAACAAACATCACATCATAGTTTGGCGTGGCATGGCAAAAACTAATCTCATCAAGAAAAGACTCCATTGTGTTGTTATAACTGATGATGTAACAACTATAAAAAGGAAACACATGTTTGGTACGAATCAAAGTACAAAATGAACAATAATAATACCTTGTAGGATGCAACAAAAAAGTATGGTGTTGCAAACATTTTGGGCTAGCATAGGGGGTTCAAGCACATGAATAATGTATCCTTGTCCTCTGAAATGGAACCGAACCATTCCATTTTCAAGAGTGTCAAGTTTTTATGAATTCTTTGCTTTGAGAAATAACCGCATCTGACTTGCAGATAGATGTGCATAATTGATTGGAGAAACTGCAGAAGAAACACATAAATCCAGTTCTCTCTCTCTCGCTCACTCGCTCTCTCTCTCAACCAATAATCCTCCTCCTCTCTCTCTCAACCACTAATCCCCCTCATCTTTCTCTCTCTCTCTCTATCCTCCCCCTAACCCTTACTAATACCGTATGTCACTATCTCTCTCCCCTCCTCTACCTATGCTTAACCCCTACCCCTATCTCACTCCCCAAACCACTTAACACCATCTCTCTATCTCTATCTCTTGTGCTCTCTTTCTCCCTAACCCCCCTCCTACTTCCTCTACTCCTAACCCTCCCCCCCTCTCTCTCCCCCTACCCCAAACCCCCCTCTCCCATTTTCTCTCCTAACCCCATTGTCCCCCTACCCTTAACCCCCTCCTCTTTTTCTCTCCTAACCCCCATTCCTCTACCACTAACCACCCCCCCACCTCTCTCTCTCTGTCTCCTTAACCCCCAATCTCTCAAAGGCAATGTCTAATCATGATGGGGAGGTTGTGGTAATGACCAAGATGCATTCACGTTGCCACAATGGATGAAGATGTCAATGAATGAACAATGGAGAAAATGAGTCCCGCAAACATTTAATTTATATTATTTAAAATATATATATATGTATAAACATAAAATTAACATAGTATAATGATGTAAATCTCTTTAAAAACCTTCCAACAAGCAAAACTCTAAAAACTAATGCATAGAGAGAAAGTTATGGCCAAAATAATAGAGAATTTATTTTGTATGTTATAGGAATGCACACATTATTTTTTAGAATTGCACGTTATAAATGTGCATGCAAGTTATTTTTTAGAACGTGTGTACATGTGCATTACAATAGTGTGCACATGCTATTTTTTAGAATGTGTGCACATGTGCGTTCTTATACATGTTGTTCGACATGCGTGGATGTTTCGCAATTGCTGAACCTCTAAAAAAAGAATGTGCACTTGTTTTTACAATTTTAGCGTTCACGTTGTCCCGTTGGAATGGTTTTGGGTACCATCTTTGTGAATGTGCCTCTGTATGTGTGTAATTTATTTTGTATGTTTTTGTTATTTGTATTTATGTTTTTGTATATGTGCATATGTTTACATATTTATTTTGAATGTGTTTTTTTTGTGTGTAATTTTGAGTATTTTTGCATACATAATTTGAATTGCTTAGCATGTATATGTATTTTAATTATATTACAAGTTATGTACATATGTATTTTGCTTTTCAATGCAATTATACTTTGTTTTGTATGTTTTTTAAATTCATATGTGGATGTATTTAACATAACTAAAGTACTTTGTTTTTGTTATTTTATTTTCATTGTATTTTTTTTCACAGTTTGTGAAGTGGGGCATCTAGGGCTGGTCCACCTATCAAGGCAACATATACAAGTTCTGTGAAGGCCTTAGCGGGAATTGTTTTGTATTTATGTATTTATGTGAATTTGTGTGTGTTTCATTTATATTCCAATTTATGTGTATGTATCTTGGAATTTAATGTTTGTGTCTAGTTTAATTTATATGTTTTTGTGATTTGTATGTGGATGTAAATTTTATAGGTTCAAATCCAAGAGGGACATCTTTTTAAATTATTATTGTTATTATTATATATTCCAAATGCATTTAAATATAAAATTGAATAGTATGCTTTAGTTATATATTGACTTTGATTGTATGCATTTATGTTTTGCTTTTGTACATGTACATGTGTACTATATATATATTATAAATGTGTTTATTTATAAATTATAAGAATTTGCTATATATTGACTTTGATTGTATGCATCTATGTTTTTGCTTTTGTAGATGTACATGTCTACTACATATATATTATAAATGTGTTTATTTATTTATAAAGTATAAGAATTTGTATACATAATTTGAATTACTTAGCATATGTAAATGTGTATTTTGTAATTCAATGTAAGTGTACTTCATTTTATATGTTTTTGTAATTTATAATTTTCTTTTTTTCTACTTTAACATAACTAAAGTACTTTGTTTTTGTTATATATGCATGTTTTATTTATATTCTAATTTGTGTCTCTAATGTATTTTGCATTTCAATGTATGTGTATATTTTATACTACATGTTTTTACAATTTATATGTGGATGTATTTCATATTCAAATCCATTTTATATTCCAATACATTTTGACATAAAATCAACAGGGCAAAAGTTTACACTATTTGCTTTTGGTCTTCATTCCAAAAGAAACTTAGATGAATAAAAAAACAACTCAAATAGGTAGAGAAATAAACTCTACCCAACCTCCAATAAACATTATTATATTGTAAAGATGTGTCCATAATATTATGTTGGCACTAATAATCTTAAACATATGTACAAATAAATTATTTAAAATGCAATGTCAAAGATCTCTCAATACAAATAAATTATTTAAAATACAATGTCAAAAATAAATTATTAAAATACAATGTCAAAGATCTACCAATACAATTCTATTGCAAATTTTAAAACTTAACCCCTTGACATAGCACTAAAAAGTAAATGCTCTTGAACTAAATGGCTAAAATTTATGGAAAATCCACTGTTGAGATGTATCCATAATTATTATGTTTGGCAATAATAATCCTAAGCATCTATAAAAATAAATTATTTAAAATACAATGTCAAAGATTTTTCAATACAATTCTAACAGTAAAAAGTAACTATAAAAAGTAAATGCTCTTTTGACATAATTGTAAAAAGTAAATGCTCTTGAACGAAATTGTTAAATATTATGAAAAAGTTGTACAATCGTAAATGAACCATGAAATATTACTAATGGCACTCTAGACTTGCGAAAACTTGAGGGTAGTATTAGAGTAAGATAGAGCTCAACGCACTCATTACTCAATCTGCTCACTTTTGCATTCAAATGTGTTCAACCATTAGTAAATGCAGTCTAATGTGTAATTTGTATATAATGCGCACAATAATCCAAGGCATCTCCTATACTTTTTTTTTACAATTTTCACTTAGCTACATCTAAACTAAAAATATTAATACTAAGTACACAATAAGAAAACAATTCATGGGAATACTATTTTCAGCAGGGGATGAAATGGGAAAACAAATGGGTTAAACCAGCATGAATAAAATAATTGCAGAGCTAGAAAAAATAATTTATAATTATGAGTAAAAAGAAATATAAAGTATTATATGTAAGATAAAGTACATGAGAAGGGAACTGAAAATTATATTATGTAAGATAAAGTACATGAGAAGTGAATTGAAATTTTCTTACATAATTTTACGAGGAAGAGCACTACAATCCTCATAATCAATGCCATAGCATTTTCTGTGTGAAATCAAAACCCTAGCATCAATTGTTTCACGTTTTAGGGACACCCCGGTCTGATACATGGCTACTTCCACAATAGCTTTTCCTTCAGTTTCTGAAGAAAAACCCCACAAAGATTTTCAATGCCAGTTAGACAACCATTCATACTATTTTTAGCAACCATTCATGAGAATACTATTTTCAGCAGGGGATGAAATGGGAAAACAAATGGGTTAAACTAGCATGAATAAAATAATTACAGAGCTAGAAAAATTTATTTATAATTATGAGTAAAAAGAAATATAAATTATTATATGTAAGATAAAGTACATGAGAAGTGAACTGAAATTTTCTTACGTTTTGTTTGGTAAATAAAAATAATGTTACGAGGAAGAGCACTACAATCCTCATAATCGATGCCATAGAATTTTCTGTGTGAAATCAAAACCCTAGCATCAATTGTTTCACATTTCAGGGACACCCCAGTCTGATACAAGGCTGCTTCTGCAATAGCTTTTCCTTCAGTTTATGAAGAAAAACCCCACAAAGCTTGTCAATACCAGTTAGATGGTCATCAATACCTATAACTGGTTTGGATCGAACAATGGCCTCTTGGGTTTCAATTTTCAGTGGTGTCTTTCAATCTGAAACAATGAAGTGGGTGTTGTTTGAATACAATGAATTATCTACTCCATTGTTGACAGAGCACTCTGTTTGTGCACGGCTGGCAATGGAAATATCAATATCATGGGAAGAATTTTAGTACATATTCTTAATAGTAACATTCATGGATTTGTTAAGTTAATTTCAATGGATCCCTATATCCTTTGCAAACCAAAACACTAAGCATATTGGTTAAAATAACGAAAGCCAACCTTCAGAAAGCAGATAGTACAGGCATATTTGATTAAAAGAGTAATACTATCTGTATCCAATACACTAAATTTACTCGGGCTCAATGACATTCACGAGAACATTCACCTTTAAACTTTCTTGCAAAAATTTAGCAGGTAAAGTGGCTTTGGAATACAACTGAAACAGGAGATATTTTTTGTTGTTGAAGTGACTACCAACCAAACTTAACAAAACAAGGAGTATTTGATTCATAGGTTATAAATTATTCTCATTGAAAGCAATCTATTGGTTTGAGCTTGATAGTATTCAGGTACATATGTTGCAAACATTCACCTGAAAACATTTGAGTGGGTGAAGTGGAATTTTAGAAGCTTCGTTTTAAGTTTTCTGTTATGCAGCTTAAGATGCCAAAAACAGTTGAAGATAGTAGCACAGTGTGCCCATGTAAAGCACTAATCTTTTTGACTTGGGAGTCTCGAGTTAGATTTAAAATCATTTAACAAGACATGGTACCGAGCTTCACTTCCTCTTAGAGGTCTCATGAGCTTCATAGTAAAACAGGTCTTTGGACAGTTGCATTTAACAAAACCCTCAGTTATGGCATCCTGTATTTCATTCGTATTCTCTTTATAATGAAACTTTTTATGAGATTTTTTCTAGTTCATTTTCCCCTATACGTATACTTTGTTTCTACTATGTACAGTGTAGTATGTACACAACGCAGAAGAAAGTCGATGTCCTGGAGTCAACAGTCAATCAAAATTTATGATTTGAATCATGTTATAAGCAACAAGGTAAGCATTCCTTTAAGAGTTAAAAAATATAGACATGATCACAAGCTGTTTCAACATAATTTTAGAGGCTTGTGGAATGATTGCATAATACTAGGTTTCAATTTTGGAAACTTGGGATGAGAATGTTGCTGCTGAACAAAATCTTATTCGGATTGTGGAAGGCTGGGAGAAGAAGCCTACCATAGTAGAAGATACTTTGTATTACCCTTCATCTTCCTATGATTCTTTTCCAGGTTCATTTGCATTGGAATTGAGAGTTGTTTCGGATAAACATGATTTCCTGTTTGTGGCTTGTTGCTTGTTTGCACAAAGCAAATAACAAATTATTAGATTTTGCACCAAGATTTTAATTTATCATTACCATTATTTCAAGCATTTCCACAGATAATTAAAGAAGACACAAATAAACACAAAAATCAACCACTCAACTCTACAAAGGCCCATAATTCACATTTGAATTGATTACCTTCCATGCTTGCATGGTATTGGAAGGAGTCATGGTAAATACTGAGCATATATATATACTTATTTGTAAAGTTAAAAACTGTCAAGAACTTATGACACTAAAAACAAAAAGAAAGGCACATAATGTTTGAGCTTTCGTAGGAAATGAGAGATCATGGATCTATTGTCACGTGCATTTGCTATTTGCATATGTCCCTATGTTATGAAGGTAAGTAAAATAAATCCATGGATTTTAAACCCTGACATTTAAACAACAATTTCATCCAACAACAATGGGACCAAACCCATTTCATGAAGATGAAATGATAATCACAAGTTGTAATAAAAAAGGCAGTTACAACCCTTTTAAAGAATCAAATAAACATTTCTTTCATTTATGGTGAGAATGTGTAAAACAATTGTCATGTGCATTGTGTAAAAGGTAGAAAAGAGTTTATGAAAGTACACATGCCCTGAACACCATTGTGAAGTTTGAACCAAAGGAACTGTTATCCCTAAAGTTGAACCTAGACTACGGGATTCAAGCTTAAGGAAATCTTTATTTGAAAATGTAAAAATCAAATGAAATCAAATTAAAAACACAAGCTGGTATCAAACCATGGCTAATGGAAACTCACAGTACTAGAAGGCACTAGGCTAGTATTACTTGTTTGTACAGCTTACACAGTTCTGGTATAACATCAAAACATCACACAATTTACAATAAACATAGCTGCTATATGTCACAGATTGGTAAATACAGGCATTTATACAAAAATCAAAGCATTTAAATGAAGGCTGGTATGAATCAGAGCTGCAGGAAAATCAAACAGATACTGTATAACATGAAATCAATCACAAAGTTCAATACTCAGGTACTATGATCCTAAATCATGAAGTGAAACTGTCAATGTTTGTAAAAATAAAAGATAATTGTCATCTCACGATAAGAATTATTGTAATGGAATATGAATGACCATGTACATAACAGAATTATCAGAGAGACAATTTATATAACACAAGGACAAATCATCATCAAGTTTATTCAAAACTAGAACCTATCATTGAAGCTGCAAAAAGTTCATGCTACACAGATGTGCTTACAAATGATCAAGCATGGCTCCCCAAAACTGCCAACCTCTGTTTCTCTAGTCGAGACTTGCTTTTGTACAAAAATATTCTATCTAGAAACTAACCATAGATCCTAAATTTCTGGATCGAACTTCCTTCAAAAGTGGAGAGTTAATCCCTTACAAAGTGTTTTACACTACAAGTGTCATACAGATGTCAAACACAATAACATGAGTTCAAAATCAAATAACTTTTAAACACCTCAAGGCTTCTAGAAGCCTCAGCTAAGGTGGCTAAGTCACTGGGCACCTGCGAGCGTTTTTGGATTCTAGCCAATTCCACATCCTTGTCACTTTCCTTTTTCTGGGCTTTGAGATGCTCGAGCTGTCTTTGCATAATTCGCTTCTCCTTGAGGATATTCTTGGAAATCATCAGTAGTTTCTGGAATTCTGCTTCCTTATCTTCCATGTCTTCTCGTAATATTTTGTTTGCAACCATTAACTTCTCATTTATATCCTGCAGGTATTTTGTCTGTTCTTTATATGTTTGAAGAGATCTTTTACACTGACCAAGTTTTGGGGAGATATCCAAATCTTCCTCTCTTATGCAATCTCTTTCTTCAGGCAGATTCCTTAATACTGAACCTTCATCAAGCTTGTTTTGTTCATCTATGCAAAACATTGCTGGTATGGAACCTGCTACACCCTGCATGTCGATAAACTCTTCCATATTCTCGCAGTATTTGTCCTCTACTGTGTGTACTGTTCCTTCACTTGCAGCATCTTATATAACAACAACCTGCTTATCACCTTCCTGGACTGTTCTTTCCTCCATTTGCATTTTCTCCCTCGGTCTACTTCTTGGCTTGCCATCCTTGAATAACTGTTTGCAAATTTTCTTTTTTGAAGAAATACTTTTAAACATGTCACTGAGTTTTTCTAGATTTTCTTGTGTGCAGGGTGTTTCAGGGTCTAAACTGCCCTGTACAGGATTACAAACATCATTCATTTCTTTATTCCTACCCTCTTGATCTGTCTCTGTAGGGTTTGCTATCTGCTGGTTAACATCATCAATCGTCTTCTTACCTTTTTATTTAGGGTTATCACTAAACCCTAATTCTGTCAACAAAGAACCCCATGTTCTTTCTTCTCTTTGCAGCTGAGTTAGAATCAACAACTTAATTAGCCCCTAGTGATAAACCGATCGGGCTGTATGTGCTGGAAGGTTTTGAACTTTAGTAATCATTTTTTGAAGGCTTTTAAACAGGTAAAAGGGAAGATTTAAGTGTGTACTGCCATGAATATGCATTAGAAGTTTCAAATGGCACTTTAAAACCCTATCATACCTTCCATCACAAGTGATATAGTTCTGGATCACCTCCAACGGCACTCTCCATGCTGGCTTCATTCTGCTGACATGAACTCCATTTTTCCAATCGAGTTTTTCACTTCCAGGGGTCAAGAATTCGCTGAAAAATTCCTTGAAGTCTTTTTGTTTAAACCAATTTTCACCTTCTGCAGGAACATTGGTGGCTTCAGTGATAGAATCCTCATTGACTCTCACGGTTAAGCTTTGTAACTGAACTCTGTCATCATTATAATTTTCAATGAAAGTCATTGTCAATTGGGAATGATATCCCTACAATTTGTCACAAAAGCTGAACCATCCTGACCTCTGTATCAGCTTAGCAGACCTTGGAAACTGCTTAATCCAATCTGATTTGCTAGGTTCTAATCTACATATGAAACCTCCAGGCCTTCTCTTCACGACCACCTCTGGCTCCTCTTCTTCGATTACCTTTGACATCTGCAGCTCTACAGGGATTTCAACTCGGCTGTGTTGACCAATAATACCTCAGGTAAAAACATATACCTTCTGCTGCATATGGCTCTGTGCTAATCCTTTTGTTTATGCTAGCATCTGGAATGTGAATAACCTATATTCTTGTGCTGGAAGTAACAATCTGCAAACCAAAGGAGTGATAATGCTAAATGAAATTTTGACTTAAAACTAGTGGTAGCTTTTACCTCTGGAACCTTTGACAAACACTCAAATTACCAAGGTCTTCATGCAACATTGTTCTGAAGAGGGCATTTTACACTGTGGCTGTGTACTCAGAAAAAAAACGGTGCTGAAACTGCTTGTTTTGAAATGCAAGTAGGCATATGTACAATGTATTCCAATCCTGAACTTACAAGCCCTAGGGTTCGAAAATAAACCCTAATTTCCTGAACTTTTACATCACGTTGCTCGTGATCAGATGGAAATAAACAATAAACCAAACCAGCGTGTGAATCCCCTTCTCCAGCAGAGTAATGAAAAACAGTTTAGGGAAAATGTGCATTAAACTATTTTTGCCATGATGACCACAAGTATTCATTACATGAACGGTTTTAATTTTGAAATGACAACACCTATGTTCTTCCATAATTGCCACCGTATGACTCATTATTTCATGGTTAGGAATATAAAAACATGTAAAATGCCGAATGCCTATGATAAAAGCTTATATTCATGACTTTGATAAAGGCTTATATTCATTATATATTTCATGAAATAAATCATAAACCTTTCAATAGAATACCATATGGACATTCTACCACCAGAAATCAATATGCTGCACGCTCACCATATGCTGCCATTTTGGAAGGACACTGCCAGTTTGTAAAAATTCACCCTGTAACACATACTCCTTTGCACATACATGGGCTCTTAATTGATGAATAAAAACTTAGATGATTTTAGGTAACCAAGGGAATCATGAGGGCAAGCAATCAATCATAAAACATAAAACAAAGTCAAATTAAAACCAACAAAAACCAATCCAAATCAAAATTTCAAAAATAAGCAGGAGGAACAACCCTAGAGATAACATCTGGCTCCGTCTGGGGACAAAGTTTCTCTTGGAGACTTTGAGAACTTGCTGATCAGTGCCTTATCCATTGGGCTGGAGTCTTATTTGCAATAAAATGATATATACAATGACTATGTACAGTAATACCTTGTCTTTCACTCTGTGTAAAAAGGTTTTAAGAAACGTCCATTGACTGGACCTGCAATCTCTTCACCTTTCAAATTTTGCAAGACAAAGGTATTATTTCCAAGGATATTTATGATTGAAAAAGGCCCTATCCATAAGTTATCAAACTTCCCGTGCTTACCTTTTTCATCTTTTCTTGCATCCCATCTGAGCACAAGATCACCAATTGTAAACAAATCTTTTTTAACCCTTTTATCAAAACTGTCTTTCATCCTTTTTTGATGTTTCTCAGTTGTGTCCTTGATGGCTTCTCTTTCCTGCTGTAACTGCACTATCTGAAACATTCGTCTCATAATATCATCTGGTTCTTCCTCAATTTCCTGCAAAAACTTCATGACTGGAGTGACTAAATGGACAGGGAAAACAGCATCAGTCCCATAAACCAATTGGAAAGGGGATGTCCCAATTGATTTTTTAATCGTTACTCTATCAGCCCACAGAGCAAATTTCAGTTTGCTGTCCCAACTTCGTTTATTTTCAAACAGCATTTTCTTGATACTGCTTACAATATTTTTGTTGCTAGATTCTGCTAATCCATTTCCTTGTGGATAGTATGGTTTGGATTGCTTAAGGTTAATATTGTTCTCCTAACAAAAAATTACCATCTTTTTTGACTTGAAGGCAGGGGCATTGTCAATGAGTAATTTTCTAGGGCATCCAAACCTACTCAGAATGTTTTCTTGAAGGAAAGTAATTATTACCTGTTCTATTGCTCTCCTTGTTGGAACTGCTTCCACCCATTTTGTGAAGAAATCAGTAGCAGTCAAGATCCATTTATGTTGTCCACTAGATGGAGGGTGAATTTCACCAATGAAGTCTAGCCCCCACTACTGAAATGGACCATTCACAGAAATAGGCTTTAGAGGTAGGGATTGAAGTTTTTGCTTACCTGCAAATTTCTGACATTCGATACATGA
The DNA here is from genome assembly GCA_001517045.1 of Pseudotsuga menziesii. Classification (NCBI taxonomy): domain Eukaryota; kingdom Viridiplantae; phylum Streptophyta; class Pinopsida; order Pinales; family Pinaceae; genus Pseudotsuga; species Pseudotsuga menziesii. The sequence goes on along the minus strand of LPNX010926408.1, from coordinate 284,965 downwards.
TCTAACCTACTGAAATACATATGAAAATAGGGTAGGCCAGTAATATCCTGCTCTCAATATTTTGAAAGCAGTTGCTTTCCAATACTTATGTCCTCCACACACTCCACTATGCAACTCTGCAATCATAGCATCAACTTCATGTTTCTCCAAACATTTCAACAGTATACCTCCCAGGTCCTTCCAATAGAACATCTGATCCTTCAAAACATACTTCATTGCTTTTAGTTTCAAGGATCGGCATTCACTCCTGTTCAATTCAAGAGGGCACTGTAAATACAAAAGAAAATACACCACATCCTTATACCAATCAGATTCAGCATACCTGTTATAAATCTGCTCCTTACTGTGCTCTGTTGTCATACTCTGCGCTGACTGTTCTGCCATGATGTGAAGATTCAAAACCTGACAATTTGACTCTGTGAGTAGTTTAGCCAGTCCTTGTCCTTTTACCAATTTTGTTGGCTTAATTTCTATGTCATATTCCATGACCTTGGCTATCCATCTGCCTCTCTTTCCTTCGCTGTCAGGCTGTGCCAGAATTTCCTTAACTACTGCATTTGGGACATAAGCCACAACCTTAGAATGTAAAACATATATTCTAAAGAATTTTAGAGCTTTAACTAAGGCATAGGCCTGTTTTTCCATTATATTATACTTCAGCTCAGAATCCCTTAATGTTTTGCTGAAGAATGATATGGGTTTTTCCAAATTATCAGAGTTCTTTTGTAACAATACAACAGCAATAGTATCTTCTGATGCAAACGAAAATATGGAAAAATCTTTTGTGTAATCAGGAGCCATCAGCACTGGGGCTTCTATCAATGCTTGTTTTATGTTTTCAAATGCTTGTTTAGCCTGTTTAGACCACTTAACCTCCCTATCCTTTTTAAGCATTTGAGTGATATGCTTTATTATCTCTGCAAAATTTGGAATAAACCATCTCAAGAAGTTTATTTTTCTAACAAAGGATTGAACTTCTTTTTTGTTTCTGGGCATGCTGATTTTTAGAATAGCCTTGACTCTTTCTGGATCTATCTTTATTCCCTCAGCAGAGACAATATGTCCTAACAGTTTTCCTTCTGTCAGGGCAAAGTGAGATTTTTTAGGATTTAGTGATAAACCAAACTTCCTGCATTTGACAAAAAATTGTCTTAAGTGTTTAAGATGATCTTCATTGGATTTAGAAAATACTATGATGTCATCCTGGTATATCACCACAAACTTTTCATTTTCACCGACAAAAGCTATATCCATAGCTCTCTGAAAAGTAGCACCTGCATTCATGAGCCCAAAAGGCATTTTGTCATACATAAAGGTTCCCCATGGCGTAGTGAATGTTGTTTTCTCTCGGTCTTCTGGCTGAACTGCAATCTGGTTATAACCAGAAAATCCATCAATCATCGAAATCCTGTGAGCACCTACTACCCTCTACAAAATCTGATCTATCTTTGGCAATGAATAGTTATCTTTGAGGCATGATTTATTCAGGTTACGGAAGTCTACACATAATCTTATCTCTCCATTTTTCTTCCGTACAGGGACTAAATTAGCAACCCAAGATGAATATCTTAAAGGCACAATGATTTTTGCATCTAACAGTTTTTTCACCTCTTTTTCAATTACTGGCAGCAATGCTGGATTTATCCTTCTAAGCTTCTGTTTAAAAGGCTTAGTGTTGGGTTTTAGAGGGATTTTGTGCTGAATTATGCTGGTATCATATGTTTTTAAATCCTGATATGACCAAGCAAAAATGTTTTTATATTCTTTCAGCAAAGCTAGATATTTTCTTCTTTCATCATCTCATAGCAATTTTGACAATATTATCATTTGAGACTACTTTTCAGAACCAATGTTATACTCCATAACATTTTCTTCAGTAGTCTGTAGGGTAGGTTTTATCAGTGTATCATCTTTGGAAAACAATCTTTCTAAAGGAACAAGTCCCTTAGGAATAAAATTCCCTTTTAATTCCACAATTTTATGATCAACAATTGAATTATTTATGCAGGGTTCATTTTCTACCCATTCTGAATCATGTTCCTGCTCAATAGTGTCATCTGAAAATTCAGCTACCAATTCCATAAATTCTTTTATTTCCTGATCATCATTAAAAAGCTTCCAATGTTTAATATTATCTAGGACAGCAAGTCTGTACCTAACATCAATTGGATATTTCAAATGAGTAACCTTTGGCACTTTGAAATAGGCTGCTGCTAAGGCTAAGGAGTCAGCTGTTTCATTATATTCTCTCGGGACAAAGGTAATATTAAAGGCTATGAAATAATTTTCAATTAGATCCCAAACCTCATTCCTATAAACTTTCAACAACTGCTGCTTTACCTGGTACACCCTTTTTACTTGCTGAATTATTAATTTGGAGTCGCCAAATACAGCAAGCTCCTTAATGCCCAAGTTTTTTGCTGCCCCTAATCCAAGGATCAAAGCCTCATATTCAGCAGTATTGTTTGTTGTTTTGAATTCCAATTTGAACATAAGGGAAATAGCCTCACCTCCAGCTGAAATCAATAACACTCCTGCACCTGCCCCTTCTTTACTCGATGCACCATCGAAATACATTTGCCACAAGCCATCGGGTTCCTCTCTCTTTACCTAAATTGGGATATATTTTTCTACCTTTAAAACACCTTCAGATTCATCATTCAATTGCAACATACAAGACCCAAGGTTTTCATCAATTGAATAAATAGGGTGATTATTAGGGTGTTTGCTGTCACTTACCAAGTATGCCATTTGAACTTCTCTGTACAGTCTTTTGAATTCACCCCCAAATATTGGAATTGTACCATACGAGAGATCCATCTGCAGAGTTCCCCCTACCTTTTTTTCCCAGGATCTAGACAACAACATACCGAACTTAGGAGAAATATCTGCAACCACAATATCCATCAATATACTTTTCATGGGTACCTGGGTTAGATTCACCACCAAATCCTTGATCACCCCAATACATTTTACTGCCCTGGAATCAAATGGGTATAAATCATGGTATGGTTTTGTTACACTCAATCCTAAGGCTTCCATGAATGATTTTGGCATAAGGTTGTGTGAAGCTCCTGAATCCAGCAAACAATTATGCAGCAGTTGATCATGTACTGAAAAACATAAAATGGAGGAGGATATTCTGAATTGTCATCAGACTGATCAAAAGTTTTTGATCCTACAATGATAGTAGGATTTTCATCCTGCATATTAATCTCATCAGAAGAAATAAGACTAGAATTCACTGCATTGCTAAAGGTTTTAAAGGTTGCCTCCCTGTAAACTTTACTTTTAATCAAATCTGTCAAAGGCACATGGATTTTTACCTTATTTAGCTCATGTTCAAAACTGAAACCACCAATAGACTTATTAATCTCTTCTAGATTCACATCTTCATCTTTTCTCTTATTTACAGTTTTTTTATGGTTTGCAGGCAGATTTTGTTTAAAAGAAGAAGCTTTCACCACTTTCTTGGTTTGTGCTGCATGTTTTACCCCTGACCTCAAGCCATATGATTTTTGTGGCATTTGTTGACAGACCTCTAGAATAGACATCTGATAATCATCCTCATCATACTGACCTAATTCTGTAGCATACTGATAATCAGCTCGAGTTATAAAATGTGAAGGAGCATCATCATCAAACTAACTAATATCATGTTCTTCATCTTCCAGTTCATCTAACTCACCTTCATCAAATTCATATGATTCATCCCCTCTAACATTATTGTTTTGAAAAGGAGGTTGAATCTTTTGTTCTTCATTTTCTCGTCTCTCTCTCTGTATATCATTGTTTCGTCTTTCTCTTGGGAAAAATCTAGGGGCAAAAGGTCTTCAAAACTGATTCGAATTTCTATCACTTTCAGGCATGGGTTTATTTTGATTTCTATTTCTACTTCCTACTTCCAATCTGTCAATCTTATCAGAAAAATGTTTTAGGAGTTTACCCATTTCATCAATTCTGCCATCTGATGACCTTCCTACCTGATTGGATGTACTGACTGCTTTCTTCCCTTTTCTGTCCATAGTTTGGTGTTCCATTTCATCTTTTAGTCTATTGGACGCCAACATGTTTGACTCTACTTCTAATGCTGCATTTTGCATGTTTGAAAGTGAATCTGCTTTTCTTTCTCTTAACAGCAAAGAAAATTCAGAATTAAATGAATTTGCATAAGATAACATTGCTGATGTCTCAGTAGGTTTTATCTGAGCTGGAATCTTGCTGTACACTTTGTTAAATCTTTTGGAAAATTCTCCCACAGTGTCATCCTTTTTTATTTTTAAAGAGTCAAACTTTGTTTGGTAATACAAGAAATCTTTTATGTCCCCCCAATGTCTCAGAAATATTTCTTGTAAAGCGTCAATACCATCTATGGAATTTGGTGGTAAATTCCGAAACCACGTTCTAACCTCACCATCGAGACTTTGGACAAATAATCTCATGAAAACATCTGTATGTTCATAATTTTGATTGTCTGTAAAAGCTACGAATGTCTCCCAATGTTTTTTTGCAGTAACATCTCCCTGGCCATCAAATTTTGGCAGGTATTTCTGATAATCTCCTCTTGGGAGAGCATTGAAGGGCTGAGGCAAAACGAGAGGGGCATATCTTGCTGCTACCATAGCAGCCATTCGATTTTGTGGCTGGGCCATCCTAAGGTTTGTATTCGACTGAACACTGCTTGACTGTTGTGATGAGGAAGACAAAGTACCAGGATTTGGTTGATTTACTGGAACAGTCTTAACCAGAGGAGTATGGATTGAAGGAGGTTTCAATGCTTCAAGCTTAACTTGTTCTGATATCAAGGGATTTGTAAAGACCCAAAAATTGTTAACTTGGGAAGGGGTAAATAACAAATCTAACTCCTCTCGTCCTTTTTCTGAATGTGGATTTAGAGAAGGAACTGGAACAAATGTAGATTCAGAGATCTCTAAAGTTGCAGGCTGTTTAAATTTCTCTGATGAAGTAGAAACCAGATTTCTCCTAGTCTCCCTTAACAACTGCTCAGGATCTGAGACTCCTGGATTTAAAGGGGATGAGAGATTTCCTCGAGTCCCTATCTTCTTTGAATCCACTGTAACTTCTTAAAAGGTGACTGAATGTAGTCTATATTAGGTTTTGTTGATTCTGTTCACCCTACAAAATCAGTTCAATGAAATTGTTGATTACCCAGGGAAGATATCCTTTCCTTTATCCGCTCCCCGGCAACGGCGCCAGAAGATGTTATCCCTAAAGTTGAACCTAGACTACGGGATTCAAGCTTAAGGAAATATTTGTTTGAAAATGTAAAAATCAAATGAAATCAAATTAAAAACACAAGTTGGTATC
>LPNX010926408.1:266100-276659 GCA_001517045.1 Pseudotsuga menziesii | reverse complement strand
ATACTGTACATGTAAAGTAAATAAAACAGTAATAAAAAGACAATAAGAATAATTAGTAAGAGTACATCAGGTCCTTTTTACTTAAAAAGATTACAGTTGTTTTTATAACTCCTAAATCATTAGCAATCAGGTTATAAAACCTGTAAGTAAGAATTTAATAACATTTGTTAAAACAATGATCTGGAAAGTACTCAAGGTACAAAACCCATATACAAAAATGAACTACAGTATTAAAACATAATCTACAATAACACCAGAAGATAGTAATAATGGTTATGATGTTGTTATAAGGGTATAAACCCTAGACAAATCTTCAATTTAAGAATTTATTACATACAGTATCATCATAAAAGAATTTATTAATAAAAATATAACACACTATTCAAAACTGGAAGTCGCTTGGTAGTCGAGCTTAAGGGTTTAAGCTATTTAATAATCTAATAATCTTTCACTGCCAACTAGGGTTAAACCTAGTAACAATTTAGGTAATCACAAAAATTATCTAATAAAGAGAAGCTTTAATAACGCTATTCTTACAGCCAGGTTAATAAATAAAACACAGTAAGCCATTTCTTATTCTAAGTTCCTTAAATACTGTGGTAAAGAAGAACGCAAGAGCGGGAACAGATTTAAGTTCCATAATAATCAAGGGTAAAACCCTACCCTTATCAATAACCAAAGAAATAACCTTAACTCTGTTTTATTCATTAACCTGTAACAGTAACAAAATATACATGAAGGCGTACAGCCTGTAAAAGCTTCTGAAGCACAGTAACGCAAGACTCATATCTTGTTAAGTTTAAAACCAAACCATAACTACAGACAGGGTTTTCACTTACGGCCGTAGCCGGAGGGCTCAGTATAAGAGCGAGGGTATTACCCTTAATATTTAAACATCAAAACAGACAACATAAAAACCACGGAGGTCAACCAGAGCTACATCAACCAAACCAACACAATCTCTCAAGTTTTCAGACAAAGATGATGAGCCTTGGAAGGACCAAGGCTTACCGGGGTCAAGGTGCCGTAACCACATTCTGGTGCAAGCTGGGGAGAGTAGCAGGTTCACCTGCAAGCAGATTTTCACACAATCGAATGTTAGCATTTGTTTGTAATAATAGAGATAATTAACCTATAAAAAAAAATCACAGTGCTATAAATTATTGAAGTAGCGTTTTACCTTTCAGATGGCAGCCACGCAGTGAAGCCGTAAACTGTCCAGCGAGGAGCTTGCCATTCGATGGCAGTTTGTCTAGTATTTCATCCAACCCTACAGCAAAAAGGAGACTCCAAAGAATACCTTACAGTCGCAGCATGCTTCCTAATGTTTTTCACACAACCAGTCGACAGCACAGCCACGTTTATGGAAGGGCTAATTTCTCTTAAGGGACAGAGAAAGGTAATGGCAGAGCTATTGAAGAGCCGAGGCAACCAGAGGTCAAATGGCAGCTAAAAGCAACATAAACCTGATCTAGGAGGATTTGCAGAGCGGCGGCCAAAGGCTGAGCACGAAGAAAGAATGGTAAAGGTTTAGGGTTAGTCAACGTTTATAGTGCCAATGCATGGTCACTACGCAGCCACGTAGTACACAATAATTTGCATGGAGGGGATAACGTTTCCAAAGTCCACGACACTCAATGGTGGATACAACATAATCATCGTTTGGAAGTTTATACCATATTTTCTCCCTGCATATTACACATTCAACCATGCAACGTTAGTTTTATGTAATGATAAACCTTGCATGCCACATTTTGACTTCTATATAGTCTCGTGGTATAAACATAGAGTTAGGATTATATTCAAAGAGTATAGAAGCATAAAGTATGGTATATTATCACTTAACGCTGATACTTTGGAACCTTATAATATGGTTATGGTATAGCTTTAAACACATAAGCATAGAGGCGGTATTTTAGTGTTTAAGAATCGTATGTGATAAATTATGGTTATAAATTAGTTGTGGATTATACAACTATAATGCTATAACTAAATCATAGAATATCGTTATATGTTCAAATGATTTAACCCACCTTTTTAATGCCAATCTTTTTAATACTTCAAAGAAGTTAAAAATTATGACTACCCTCTGAAATGTATATAGCTAATAGTACTTAATTATGACCTTGTTGAGTTTGACCTAGTTCATAATTTAGATATTATGGGTAGAAAGATATTTCTCTTCGTTTAAACCTAGCATTCTTTTAGTGACAATTTGATTTTGTCACTCTATCCCAACTCAAGTTTTGTTTTATAAAAAGCAATATAAGTAAAGAATACTAGAGAACTTAATTACTCTTTTTATCTTCTGGATTGGTTAATTCAGTTTTGAGATTTAATAAAGGAGTTAGTAGCGAGGAGTCTAGGACTGGTTCTAATGGTGTTTGGTTACTGCCATTTGATACTTTGGAATGAGTTTAGCCTTTTAAAAGCTTAGTGGTTGTTTTAACTACAAAGGAATAATTGTCTCAGATTATAGATCTTTGATGCTTCAGTAAGAAAATTTATGGGTTGAATTTTAATAATACTTTCTCATCAGTTGAAAAACTGAACAGTATGAAATCTAGCATGGAATGTTACTATTATAACTTTGTCTAAAAGAAGTAAACGTGTGGAACTGAGAACTTTCTTCTATGCTAGCTGTTAAGTTAAAAGATAATATATACAATCTTATACTTATCTTTAGGATAGATATGAAGGGTTTATCGTACTTGTAAACCTACAAAACCTCATGACACTGTATGGAATAGTCTTTACTATTTTATTTTGTACTCTTTTAAGTATTAAAGTCTTAAAGGAAATTTAGCAGAAATAACAAGATAATACCTTGAGAAGCACGATATTTCTGTCTAGCATGTTTAAACTTTTACTAAACAATTTATATGCAGAATTCTGTACTGTAAACTTCTGAGAGTTGTTAGCATCGAACCTTATTTTCTTACCTGTAGACCTGTAACATACGTAAACGGCTGCGTTAGCTCGAAAGCTAAGTAAGCCCATTTTTTTTCGACAAACCACCTTATGTCTCAAACAGAAAAATAATCAGTAGCTGAAACAAAGATACTTTTCAAAATACAGAGTATTTAAACGATTATTCAGTTTCGATTTAAATAGCATAAACAATCAACCTATTAACAACTGCTTTTAATGTGGTTTTATTTTATTTTAAAAAGTTTTAAATTTTTCAAAATATTGGGGTTTTGACAGTCTTCACGCAGCATTGTTCTGAACAGGGCATTTTACACTGCGGCTGTGTACTCAGAAAAAAAACGGTGCTGAAACTGCTTGTTTTGAAATGCAAGTAGGCATATGTACAGTGTATTCCAATCCTGAACTTACAAGCCCTAGGGTTCAAAAATAAACCCTAATTTCCTAAAATTTTACATCACGCTGCTCATGATCAGATGGAAATAAACAATAAACCAAACCAGCGTGTGAATCCCCTTCTCCAGCAGAGTAATGAAAAACAGTTTAGGGAAAATGTGCATTGAACTATTTTTGCCACGATGACCACAAGTATTCATTACATGAACGGTTTTAATTTTGAAATGACAACACCTCTGTTCTTCCATAATTGCCACCGTATGACTCATTATTTCATGGTCAGGAATATAAAAACATGTAAAATGCCGAATGCCTATGATAAAAGCTTATATTCATGACTTTGATAAAGGCTTATATTCATTATATATTTCATGAAATAAATCATAAACCTTTCAATAGAATACCATATGGACATTCTACCACCAGAAATCAATATGCTGCACGCTCACCATATGCTGCCAGTTTGGAAGGACGCTGCCAGTTTGTAAAAATTCACCCTGTAACACATACTCCTTTGCACACACATGGGCTCTTAATTGATGAATAAAAACTTTGATGATTTTAGGTAACCAAGGGAATCATAAGGGCAAGCAATCAATCATAAAACATAAAACAAAGTCAAATTAAAACCAACAAAAACCAATCCAAATCAAAATTTCAAAAATAAGCAGGAGGAACAACCCTAGAGATAACATCTGGCTCCGTCTGGGGACAAAGTTTCTCTTGGAGACTTTGAGAACTTGCTGATCAGTGCCTTATCCATTGGGCTGGAGTCTTATTTGCAATAAAATGATATATACAATGACTATGTACAGTAATACCTTGTCTTTCACTCTGTGTAAAAAGGTTTTAAGAAACGTCCATTGACTGGACCTGCAATCTCTTCACCTTTCAAATTTTACAAGACAAAGGTATTATTTCAAAGGATCTTTATGATTGAAAAAGACCCTATCCATAAGTTATCAAACTTCCCGTGCTTACCTTTTTCATCTTTTCTTGCATCCCATCTGAGCACAAGATCACCAATTGTAAACAAATCTTTTTTAACCCTTTTATCAAAACTGTCTTTCATCCTTTTTTGATGTTTCTCAGTTGTGTCCTTGATGGCTTCTCTTTCCTGCTGTAACTGCACTATCTGAAACATTTGTCTCCTAATATCATCTGGTTCTTCCTCAATTTCCTGCAAAAACTTCATGACTGGAGTGACTAAATGGACAGGGAAAACAGCATCAGTCCCATAAACCAATTGGAAAGGGGATGTCCCAATTGATTTTTTAATCGTTACTCTATCAGCCCACAGAGCAAATTTCAGTTTGCTGTCCCAACTTCGTTTATTTTCAAACAGCATTTTCTTGATACTGCTTACAATATTTTTGTTGCTAGATTCTGCTAATCCATTTCCTTGTGGATAGTATGGTGTGGATTGCTTAAGGTTAATGTTGTTCTCTTAAAAAAAATTTACCATCTTTTTTTACTTGAAGGCAGGGGCATTGTCAATGAGTAATTTTCTAGGGCATCCAAACCTACTCAGAATGTTTTCTTGAAGGAAAGTAATTATTACCTGTTCTGTTGCTCTCCTTATTGGAACTGCTTCCACCCATTTTGTGAAGAAATCAGTAGCAGTCAAGATCCATTTATGCTTCCCACTAGATGGAGAATGAATTTCACCAATGAAGTCTATCCCCCACTACTGAAATGGACCATTCACAGAAATAGGCTTTAGAGGTAGGGATTGAAGTTTTTGCTTACCTGCAAATTTCTGACATTCGATACATGATCTAACCTGCTGAAATACATATGAAAATAGGGTAGGCCAGTAATATCCTGCTCTCAATATTTTGAAAGCATTTGCTTTCCAATACTTATGTCCTCCACACACTCCACTATGCAACTCTGCAATCATAGCATCAACTTCATGTTTCTCCAAACATTTCAACAGTATACCTCCCGGGTCCTTCCAATAGAACATCTGATCCTTCAAAATATACTTCATTGCTTTTAGTTTCAAGGATCGGCATTCACTCCTGTTCAATTCAAGAGGGCATTGTAAATACAAAAGAAAATACACCACATCCTTATACCAATCAGATTCAGCATACCTGTTATAAATCTGCTCCTTACTGTGCTCTGTTGTCATACTCTGCGCTGACTGTTCTGCCATGATGTGAAGATTCAAAACCTGACAATTTGACTCTGTGAGTAGTTTAGCCAGTCCTTGTCCTTTTACCAATTTTGTTGGCTTAATTTCTATGTCATATTCCATGACCTTGGCTATCCATCTGCCTCTCTTTCCTTCGCTGTCAGGCTGTGCCAGAATTTCCTTAACTGCTGCATTTGGGACATAAGCCACAACCTTAGAATGTAAAACATATATTCTAAAGAATTTCAGAGCTTTAACTAAGGCATAGGCCTGTTTTTCCATTATATTATACTTCAGCTCAGAATCCCTTAATGTTTTGCTGAAGAATGATATGGGTTTTTCCAAATTATCAGAGTTCTTTTGTAACAATACAGTAGCAATGGTATCTTCTGATGCAAACGAAAATATGGAAAAATCTTTTGTGTAATCAGGAGCCATCAGCACTGGGGCTTCTATCAATGCTTGTTTGATGTTTTCAAATGCTTGTTTAGCCTGTTTAGACCACTTAACCTCCCTATCCTTTTTAAGCATTTGAGTGATATGCTTTATTATCTCTGCAAAATTTGGAATAAACCATCTCAAGAAGTTGATTTTTCCAACAAAGGATTGAACTTCTTTTTTGTTTCTGGGCATGCTGATTTTTAGAATAGCCTTGAATCTTTCTGGATCTATCTTTATTCCCTCAGCAGAGACAATATGTCCTAACAGTTTGCCTTCTGTCAGGGCAAAGTGAGATTTTTTACGATTTAGTGATAAACCAAACTTCCTGCATTTGACAAAAAATTGTCTTAAGTGTTTAAGATGATCTTCATTGGATTTAGAAAATACTATGATGTCATCCTGGTATATCACCACAAACTTTTCATTTTCACCAACAAAAGCTATATCCATAGCTCTCTGAAAAGTAGCACCTGCATTCATGAGCCCAAAAGGCATTTTGTCATACATAAAGGTTCCCCATGGCGTAGTGAATGTTGTTTTCTCTCGGTCTTCTGGCTGAACTGTAATCTGGTTATAACCAGAAAATTCATCAATCATCGAAATCCTGTGAGCACCTACTACCCTCTACAAAATCTGATCTATCTTTGGCAATGAATAGTTATCTTTGAGGCATGATTTATTCAGGTTACGGAAGTCTACACATAATCTTATCTCTCCATTTTTCTTCCGTACAGGGACTAAATTAGCAACCCAAGATGAATATCTTAAAGGCACAATGATTTTTGCATCTAACAGTTTTTTCACCTCTTTTTCAATTACTGGCAGCAATGCTGGATTTATCCTTCTAAGCTTCTGTTTAAAAGGCTTAGTGTTGGGTTTTAGAGGGATTTTGTGCTGAATTATGCTGGTATCATATGTTTTTAAATCCTGATATGACCAAGCAAAAATGTCTTTATATTCTTTCAGCAAAGCTAGATATTTTCTTCTTTCATCATCTCACAGCAATTTTGACAATATTATCATTTGAGACTACTTTTCAGAACCAATGTTATACTCCATAACATTTTCTTCAGTAGTCTGTAGGGTAGGTTTTATCAGTGTATCATCTTTGGAAAATAGTCTTTCTAAAGGAACAAATCCCTTAGGAATAAAATTCCCTTTTAATTCCACAATTTTATGATCAGCAATTGAATTATTTATGCAGGGTTCATTTTCTACCCATTCTGAATTCTGTTCCTGCTCAATAGTGTCATCTGAAAATTCTGCTACCAATTCCAGAAATTCTTTTATTTCCTGATCATCATTAAAAACCTTCCAATGTTTAATATTATCTAGGACAGCAGGTCTGTACCTAATATCAATTGGATATTTCAAATGAGTAACCTTTGGCACTTTGAAATAGGCTGCTGCTAAGGCTAAGGAGTCAGCTGTTTCATTATATTCTCTCGGGACAAAGGTAATATTAAAGGCTATGAAATAATTTTCAAATAGATCCCAAACCTCATTCCTATAAACTTTCAACAACTGCTGCTTTACCTGGTACACCCTTTTTACTTGCTGAATTATTAATTTGGAGTCGCCAAATACAGCAAGCTCCTTAATTCCCAAGTCTTTTGCTGCCCTTAATCCAAGGATCAAAGCCTCATATTCAGCAGTATTGTTTGTTGTTTTGAATTCCAATTTGAACATAAGGGAAATAGCCTCACCTCCAGCTGAAATCAATAACACTCCTGCACCTGCCCCTTCTTTACTCGATGCACCATCGAAATACATTTGCCACAAGCCATTAGGTTCCTCTCTCTTTACCTGAATTGGGATATATTTTTCTACCTTTAAAACACCTTCAGATTCATCATTCAATTGCAACATACAAGACCCAAGGTTTTCATCAATTGAATAAATAGGGTGATTATTAGGGTGTTTGCTGTCACTTACCAAGTATGCCATTTGAACTTCTCTGTACAGTCTTCTGAATTCACCCCCAAATACTGGAATTGTAGCATACGAGAGATCCATCTGCAGAGTTCCCCCTACCTGTTTTTCCCAGGATCTAGACAACAACATACCGAACTTAGGAGAAATATCTGCAACCACAATATCCATCAATATACTTTTCATGGGTACCTGGGTTAGATTCACCACCAAATCCTTGATCACCCCAATACATTTTACTGCCCTGGAATCAAATGCGTATAAATCATGGTATGGATTTGTTACACTCAATCCTAGGGCTTCCATGAATGATTTTGGCATAAGGTTGTGTGAAGCTCCTGAATCCAGCAAACAATTATGTAGCAGTTGATCATGTACTGAAAAAGTCACATAAAATGGAGGAGGATATTCTGAATTGTCATCAGACTGATCAAAAGTTTTTGATCCTACAATGATAGTAGGATTTTCATCCTGCATATTAATCTCATCAGAAGAAATAAGACTAGAATTCACTGCATTGCTAAAGGTTTTAAAGGTTGCCTCCCTGTAAACTTTACTTTTAATCAACTCTGTCAAAGGCACAGGGATTTTTACCTTATTTAGCTCATGTTCAAAACTGAAACCACCAATAGACTTATTAATCTCTTCTAGATTCACATCTTCATCTTTTCTCTGATTTACAGTTTTTTTATGGTTTGCAGGCAGATTTTGTTTAAAAGAAGAAGCTTTCACCACTTTCTTGGTTTGTGCTGCATGTTTTACCCCTGACCTCAAGCCATATTATTTTTGTGGCATTTGTTGATAGACCTCTGGAATAGACATCTGATAATCATCCTCATCATACTGACCTAATTCTGTAGCATACTAATAATCAGCTAGAGTTATAAAATGTGAAGGAGCATCATCATCAAACTAACTAATATCATGTTCTTCATCTTCCAGTTCATCTAACTCAACTTCATCAAATTCATATGATTCATCCCCTCTAACATTATTGTTTTGAAAAGGAGGTTGAATCTTTTGTTCTTCATTTTCTCGTCTCTCTCTTTGTATATCATTGTTTCGTCTTTCTCTTGGGAAAAATCTAGGGGCAAAAGGTCTTCAAAACTGATTCGGATTTCTATCACTTTCAGGCATGGGTTTATTTTGATTTCTATTTCTACTTCCTACTTCCAATCTGTCAATCTTATCAGAAAAATGTTTTAGGAGTTTACCCATTTCATCAATTCTGCCATCTGATGACCTTCCTACCTGATTGGATGTACTGACTGCTTTCTTCCCTTTTCTATCCATAGTTTGGTGTTCCATTTCATCTTTTAGTCTATTGGAGGCCAACATGTTTGACTCTACTTCTAATGCTGCATTTTGCATGTTTGAAAGTGAATCTGCTTTTCTTTCTCTTAACAGCAAAGAAAATTCAGAATTAAATGAATTTGCATAAGATAACATTGCTGATGTCTCAGTAGGTTTTATCTGAGCTGGAATCTTGCTGTACACTTTGTTAAATATTTTGGAAAATTATCCCACAGTGTCATCCTTTTTTCTTTTTAAAGAGTCAAACTTTGTTTGGTAATACAAGAAATCTTTTATGTCCCCCCAATGTCTCAGAAATATTTCTTTTAAAGCGTCAATACCATCTATGGAATTTGGTGGTAAATTCCGAAACCACATTCTAACCTCACCATCGAGACTTTGGACAAATAATCTCATGAAAACATCTGTATGTTCATAATTTTGATTGTCTGTAAAAGCTACGAATGTCTCCCAATGTTTTTCTGCAGTAACATCTCCCTGGCCATCAAATTTTGGCAGGTATTTCTGATAATCTCCTCTTGGGAGAGCATTGAAGGGCTGAGGAAAAACGAGAGGGGCATATCTTGCTGCTACCATAGCAGCCATTCGATTTTGTGGCTGGGACATCCTAAGGTTTGTATTCGACTGAACACTGCTTGACTGTTGTGCTGAGGAAGACAAAGTACCAGGATTTGGTTGATTTACTGGAACAGTCTTAACCAGAGGAGTATGGATTGAAGGAGGTTTCAATGCTTCAAGCTTAACTTGTTCTGATATCAAGGGATTTGTAAAGACCCAAAAATTGTTAACTTGGGAAGGGGTAAATAACAAATCTAACTCCTCTCGTCCTTTTTCTGAATGTGGATTTAGAGAAGGAACTGGAACAAATGTAGATTCAGAGATCTCTAAAGTTGCAGGCTGTTTAAATTTCTCTGATGAAGTAGAAACCAGATTTCTCCTAGTCTCCCTTAACAACTGCTCAGGATCTGAGACTCCTGGATTTAAAGGGGATGAGAGATTTCCTCGAGTCCCTATCTTCTTTGAAGCCACTGTAACTTCTTAAAAGGTGACTGAATGTAGTCTATATCAGGTTTTTTTGATTCTATTCACCCTACAAAATCAGTTCAATGAAATTGTTGATTACCCAGGGAAGATATCCTTTCCTTTATCCGCTCCCCGGCAACGGCACCAGAAGATGCTATCCCTAAAGTTGAACCTAGACTACGGGATTCAAGCTTAAGGAAATCTTTGTTTGAAAATGTAAAAATCAAATGAAATCAAATTAAAAACACAAGCTGGTATCAAACCATGGCTAATGGAAACTCACAGTACTAGAAGGCACTAGGCTAGTATTACTTGTTTGTACAGCTTACACAGTTCTGGTATAACATCAAAACATCACACAATTTACAATAAACATAGCTACTAT
>LPNX010926408.1:138825-259662 GCA_001517045.1 Pseudotsuga menziesii | reverse complement strand
ATTATATATTTCATGAAATAAATCATAAACCTTTCAATAGAATACCATATGGACATTCTACCACCAGAAATCAATATGCTGCACGCTCACCATATGCTGCCAGTTTGGAAGGACGCTGCCAGTTTGTAAAAATTCACCCTGTAACACATACTCCTTTGCACACACATGGGCTCTTAATTGATGAATAAAAACTTTGATGATTTTAGGTAACCAAGGGAGTCATAAGGGCAAGCAATCAATCATAAAACATAAAACAAAGTCAAATTAAAACCAACAAAAACCAATCCAAATCAAAATTTCAAAAATAAGCAGGAGGAACAACCCTAGAGATAACAGGAACAAACTCATAAACTCTAAATGAATACATTGTCCATTGTTGACAAACTTTATTACGGTGCTTTTGATGAGCCAAATCAGATTTCAAGCAATTGTACTAGAAATGGAATGAACATTTTTCTCTTTAATTATTATGATTGTCAATGAAACTACTATAAATAAGTTATAGGAATCATCTTAATTGAAGGATTTCCAATGAAGCTACTATTGACTGAACAAAGCACAGGATCTAGTTCTATATGTTAAATTATGCAACAATCTACGCTGAGATTACCTGCATTGTCTCTTTGTTTCCGATACTGAAAGTGAATAAAGATGCATATGCATGAATAAAGTTATTCCCCTTCTCACACTCAATGGTGCGGGATGGTTTGGAAAGAAAAATAGGGGGTGAATTCCTTTGCTCTATTTAATTCAACATAGAAAAAGGAAATGAGAAAGAGTTGAAAATAGTATCGATTCCCTTTCTTTTGCTTCTACAAGAAGGATTAGATCCTTCATGGACAATTTTGAATAGTCAAGATCAGCTTCAAGGATGTCAAGTAAATGCTTTTCCATTGCAAGGAACAAATCATTTTAGCAAATTTTTCATTCAAACAATAGAAACAATCAAGAGTAAATTACATTTTGCATGATACAAGTAAAAACTAAAACTTAGAAACAACAAAAAACAACTCATCAAATATATCCCCACACAACGTACCACGCCTACGATGACTTGTTGTGCTCCGAGAGAGCTTCTTCTTTGCAGCTTCTAGAGATTTTCCACTTTTCGAAGCCCTCTTTTTCATCCGTGTATTTTTGTCTTCAACATTTTCATTTAGATCATGATCCTCCAAGGGTTTCCCAACATCACCCGCACATGTATGTGAATCACCACATTTTGAATGTTTTGTTGAAGACATTTGTTTTAGTTTACGGCATCTGGACTAACTATTATTTTTTCCACCTAAATTATTTAGAGGAATTACTTCTTCTGCTGAGATAGTTTATGTGTTTGGAATTAAAGATTTTTCTCTATCTTCCAAAATTTCCTCAGACTTGTTCATATTACAATGGGTAGCCTTACTACCTCTCATTTTCTGCCTGAGACATTTTGATTTTTTATTGTGTTCATTTAGATCATTTCCTGTGGCAATGTCTTTTGGAATGTTTGCATCTAAAATTTCTTGTTGAGTTCTGTACCATCTGCAGCTTTCCTCATTCTTATCTTTTCCCTCGAGAGTCTGGATTTATTATTCTTTTTGTCATAGAAACTGTCTTCTGCAGTAACCTTTTTTTCAGACAATCTTTCTGTATTTTCAATAAGTAAATTTTCTCCATCTTCTAACATGTCATTTTGCACTACTGTTGAGTCATCAGTAGCATTTCCTACTTTCAATATTTTCCTCCAATTTCTACGTGGGTGTCTGTTATTTTCTTCTTGATGATTTACTGTATCTATCCCTTCTTCTAGTAGAATGTTTGTGTTTGAAACAGGCACATTTTCACTGTTCTCCAAAATCCTCTATTGAATTATCGACAATCATTGGCAAAATCTCTCACATACATGTTTTCTGTCTTGCTTATGGATTGATTGCTTAAATCATCCAGATTTGTTATCTTGTCTGTTCCATTTTCTGTTGAGTTTAATCCATTTTCTGATGTTTTCTCACCCATTCCTCTAAATTCTTGTGCAACTCTTCTTGATTCATTTTATTTTTATGCCCACCCTTTGGGTTAGAAGTAAAATTCTCAGACTGTTGATCTTTAACTTTACTCCATTTTGTAGAAGACTGTGAACCTTTAGTTTCCAAAGCATCTTCTCTAGTCTCCCCAACTTCTGTTGTAAAACGAAGAGGCATGGATGTCTTCTTCATCAATAAACAACACATATTCAATTTGCAGAGGACAAATATTCAAATTAGGCTAAATGCATGAATGAAGCATGAAGAAAAAAGAAAATACATTAATTATACAGGATGCAATTTCATAGCAAAGCTTTAATGTGTATTCTATACTTTTACTATTAATTCAAGCTATCAATTTGTTGGTTTCACTTTTATTATTTCACTCTTGAAGAGGAAAAAATAGGGAAACTCATAGTTAATCTGCTAATGGTGAATCACTCAATTTGACATACCTTAACCATTTAGGATATTAGTGAACAAAAAACTTGTGAATATTCAAAACAATCTCACTAGCATAATCAACAAACTTGTTGAGACAATCACAAACCCTCATTGGATAATCAACATTATACATACATATATATATAGCAATACCAGAATGGTTGATTGAATGGCATCTATCGGATCAACCATTGAGTTGCAAACTAATACACATTGTAGATTTTGAGCCTTCTTATGAAGTTTAAACCCAAACATAGTGAATGATTAACCACTTAAGCTCTACTTATCTGATCCACATTGTTGGTAGAAAATGCAAATTTGGGCTTAGTACACAAAAGAACATGTAAGTAATGTAAACGAACACTGACCTTTCTTTTGGTTCTTCAGACATCAGTTTTCCTCTTGTCATCTTCAATAAGACTGGAAATATTCCGTACCAGAGCATTGGATGATGGAGAAAGGCGGGAAGCATCGTAGGCATCATCACTAGAATGAGATTCGTTGCTATTTTGAGCTAAAAGTTCAAGGGAAGCGTTTGTAAGAGAAAGAAGATGTTCTTCACCTTTAGAATTCTCATTAACCAGTACTTCCTCTATTAATTTCTCTACACTAGGGCTTAACTGGGGTGTCACCTCCCTAATCAAAGGATTTGGCTCTGAAGCAACTAAAACTGGAGCTTCCTTAACAAGAGGACTTGAAGGGGTTGTATCCAAAGGATCATGTATTGAAGCAACTGAAATTGGTTCTTGCACTGGAAGTAGATCTCCCCCTTCTGTACCTGATGCCGGAGGAGTTGAAGGAGTACCCAATTGTGTACCTGCATCTAAATTCGATATTTACTCAATTGGGTTCTCTACTGGAGAATTGGGAGCAATTATAGAAGATCCAACAGGGTCCTTAAGAGGACTGGCAGGCAAAGTAACAGTGTTATCCTTCTCATCAGCTTTAGTTTCAAAGAGATCAACCTTGACAAGCTGTTGTTTTGATGGTTTTTTGTCCATGGGATTTTTTTTGTTTTCCCTGGAGCATTTGATGCATTATTGGGTTTCCTTGCTCGAGATTTTGCCTTTGGTTGAAATTCACTAACTCTAGGAACTGCCAGAGAAACAGACACTAATGAATAATCTACTTTTTAAAAAAGCATGATTGTCGATAGAGAGATTTTATTTTTATTTTTTGTAATGTTTTGCAAGTGAAAATGGCAAAAAAATAACTCGTTGTTGGCTCTAGGGGATCATCCAGTACTTCTAGAGAGGAAAACATGGTTCTAACCTCAAAAACCTCCGCACTGATATTAATATTTCGACCTGTTTTCCTTCATTCATAACAAGAATGTTGCTGCAGGAAAATTATGGCAACAAACACAGTAATCCAAAATGCATTCAGATAATTGAATAAGTGGCTTCAAAGAAATGGGGACTCAAAAAAATGGTGATGCTATATATGGTTTTGTCATTCAATCATGCCACCGACTATTACAAAGAATCTGAAAATGCACTTGATACCTGACAGAGATTATACTTATCAAATCTTCTATTTTTCCTCGTGTGTTCATTCTTCTATGTTTACCTTGCCCAGCCCAACTAACAACGACAAAAACAATATATACGAGAGTCGAGACATAGAATTTATGATTGGAATATGTGTGTATATATATGTGAGAGAAATATAATGCTGAGCCAAACTTTTCCCAATAGGGTTTTAGGTTTTTAAACCGGTAAATAAATGCTCTCAGAATCCAATGTGGACTCCACAACCGTCTTGAATTATTACATCAACCGTTGATAATTTATCAAAATAGAGTAGTAAAATGAAATGGAGTATTGCTTGAAACCAAATGGTATTACATGAACTATTAATAATATATCAAGTATAGTAATAAAATGGTCAAAATTTTATGATTTGAATCATGTTGTAAGCAATAAGGTAAGCATTCCTTAAAGAGTTTAAAAATATAGACATGATCACAAACTATTTCAATAGAATTTCAGAGGCTTGTGGAATGATTGCATAATACTGGGTTTCAACTTTGGAAATTAGGATGCGAATGTTGTTGCTAAACAAACTCCTATTGGGATCATGGAAGGCTGGGAGAAGAAGCCTACCATGGTCCAAGATAAAATCACTAAGTGGGAAGCTAAAGATGGTAAATCTGTTTCTTGCATAATTTTGAATTTAATTTATAATGTGGTTTTACATGCCATTTTTGCAATTAACTGAGAAGAATCCTTCAATCACTTGATTAACTTGAATGAATCAGAATATGGAAAACCAAATTATACTTGAGAAGGAAGATATTTCAAATGAATATGGAGGCAGCTTAGAACATGGGAACCTACATTAGCCAATTGAAGTCTCTCAAGGAGCATTTTGTAGCAAGTGGAGAAGAGGCAGCAGATGAGAATGTTGAATGACACTTATTGGAAACATCCCTGATTTCTATGAAGGATAATTGTAGCGTTGGAAAGTCAGATTGGATTAACATTATATAAAGTAATCAAAATATTACTCCAAGTAAGAAGGTATGATGTTGGATTGATCTAGAGATGGTCACGTCTGTCTTTTTAATAAGAGATAGGGGTGAAGCAAAGAAGGAAAACAAAAGTAATACTTTCCATAAACGATGGAAATTAATTTACTCCAAAAGTAATTAAGACACAAAGGAGAAATAAAAATGGGTCGGTGTTCTTATTATGGTGTTGGACATTGCAAGAAATAAAGCCAAAAATTTCTCAAAACCCTCGAGGCCCCGAAAAAAATTAACAGGACAACGTTTTCCAGTTTTCGACCTTCTCATACATTAAAAACCCTAAACAAACTAACAAATGCCCAATAACAGAAATAATACAGAAATTCAGAGGCTTGCGGAATGATTGCATGGTACTTGGTGGGCCTTTGGAAACTTAGAATGAGAATGTTGTTGTTGAAACTCATAGTTAATCTGCTAATGGTGAATCACTCAATTTGACATTCCTTAACCATTTAGCATATTAGTGAACACAAAACTTGTGAATATTCAAAACAATCTCACCAGCATAATTAACAAACTTGTTGAGACAATTGCAAACCCTCATTGGATAACCAACATTATACACACATATATATATAGATATAGATATAGCAATACCAGAATGGTTGATTGAATGGAATCTATCAGATCAACCATTGAGTTGCAAACTAATACAGATTGCAGATTGTGAGCCTTCTTATGAAGTTTAAACCCAAACATAGTGAATGATTAACCACTTAAGCTCCACTTATTTGATCCACATTGTTGGCAGAAAATGAAAATTAGGGCTTAGTACACAAAAGTGCAGGTAAGTAATGTAAACGAACGCTGACCTTTCTTTTGGTTCTTCAGACATTAGTCTGCCTCTTGTCATCTTTAGTAATACTAGGAATCTCCCATACCAGAGCGTTGGATGATGGAGAAAGGCAGGAAGCATTGTAGGAATCATCACTAGAATGAGATTCGTCGCTATTTTGAGCTGAAAGTTCAAGGGAAGCGTTCGCAAGAGAAAGAAGACGTTCTTCACCTTTAGAATTCTCATTAACCAGTACTTCCTCTATTAAGTTCTCTACACTGGGGCTTAACTGGGGTGTCACCTCCTTGATCAAGCTCAATGGGCTTTACCTTATAAAAGACCAGAATTATGGAAGCATTTGTGTCCAACATCAATAGAATCTCATTTAAACACCAGGTTGATTCAACGTATCCAATAGAGAAAATGGGCACATGTACAGAGGTTGTATCCAACAGAGAAAATGGGAACATGTACAGAGGTTGTTTCGAATAGCCACTTCTATTTGAGAGGTAAAATAATCTCCTTGTTGCAATGCGTCTTCTTCCAATGCAAACACAAATATGCTAACACTAAATGGCATCAATATCTGCCAGGAACATGCTCTAATCGTCCTAATATGATTATAATCTTGAAATAATAGATAGGAACTTGATGAGTATTTTTGAAGAGGAATCGTTATAGTTCACTATAGGAGAGATTGTTTTGGCCACAACTCTAACCATGTGGAGATCTCATCTTTTCTATACAATTTCTGGATGCCTCCATAAAATCCATCTAACCCACTGCTATATTCACAAGTCCTTATTCTTTTGATTGGAACTTGACTCCACCTTGAACCCGTGGTATATTGCCTGAATTCTAACCACAGCACATCTGCTACAAAACCAAAGGACTCAATGAATCAAATAACTAAACATACAGCAGCATTAACACATTGTACCAGGTAGATGTAGGAGAAAAAGTACACTAAAGGAGCAATGAACAGAAGGTTTAAAACAACATTAAACACATGAAACAAAGATCTGTGTCATATGAAAACTAGATTTGAACATAATCTACTTTAAAACAGACCGTTATAAATATTAAAAACCAAAACATAGAAATCTCTTATTAGGGAAATAACAGTTATCGAAGAAGTTTGATCTATTTTACCTTGAGAAACTCCTTTAATTGGTCCTTTTGAATCTCCTTTTTTGGTTCCATTTGACGGTCCCTTTCCAATTTTCCTTTTCTGTGCAGGTTTGGCTAGTGACACCTTAGCTTTCACTTGCAAGAAAACCAAAATATTAAGAAGTTACAACTGAAATTGCAACAAATTTCATATGTTATTTAATAATTTATCCTCCCAAAATACAATGGAACTACTTCAGAGCAAAGTCAATAAGAAAAACAAACCTTTATATCTCCATCAATCAATTCATCATCCTTGTTGAATGCCTCAATACATGCAAGAGCCTATTCTCGGGTAGTGTAGTTCACAAATCCAAAGTCTTTTGTCTTGGAAGATTGCAAAGTTTGATGCAAGAACAACCCTTTCTATCTCATCAAATTTTCCAAAGCATTCCTTAACCTGTTCCTCATTCCATGTTGGCAGCAAGCCTTCTACAAGTATTGACTTTACCTGCAAAGGAAAGGAAGCTCCCACTTTAGCAAGAAATACAGTTGAAAACCATACAGAGGAATGATTAGAGCACATATTAAAAACTAAAACATTTACAAAACTGACAATAAAGAAGATCTACAAAACTATCTTTAAAAAACAATGCAATAAATATTCATCCAGTCATACCTGTGCCATTACATCTTCATCCAGATCATTCAAAGGCTGATCCCAAACAACCTTAATAGGCATTTCCATCCCAAAAGCATTCCTCTTTTGCAAAGTTGTTTTAAATGCAATTTGAGCATCTTTATAACTTTCCAGTTTCACAAATGTAAAGCCACGTTTAATTCATGTGTTTTGGGGATCTTCAATCACAGTGACATCGATAATATTTTCAACTCCAACCTCTTTCACCATATTTAAAACCTGCAAAGACGCAAACAACATATTTGTAGCTTAAACTTTTTAATAAGAAAATGGCATGTATGTTCATGCTGAACCCTAAGCAACCCCAAAAATACCTGATATATATTTAATATGGATAAACTTAATGATGAACTGACAACAATATTTCGGAGAATAAGACAATTCATTACAATGTAGTGAAGAACCTATACATTAAACTTTAAACTCAAACTCTCTAATATATTCAGAAGAAGAAACAATAAAGAGCACAAGAGACCAACAACAACAACACCCTATTGTTGAGGAAGATAGTGTCATTCTCCTCATGGTGCACCACTCCACACTTCTTGCCTCGAATCTGAAAGAATGCAAACATCCTTGGATTAAAAAAGGAATTTTCCTTAAATACATAGTGCCAGAAAGTTCCTATCTACATCGAGAAGAAAAAAAGATTCAATAAGCAGTGGCTAATGTTTTAAATAGCAGCACAAGGAAAAAACAATGGATGCCATTTCAGTAAAGTTTAAACATAGTTTTCAAAAAAAAGGGAAAAATAAAAAATAAAATTAATAGAATTGGGATAGATAATAACAGAAATCTTGGTTGTTCTAAAGTCCAATAGGCCAATAGCAACTTAACAAAATAACACAATTCTTTTTTTCCACCCAATCACAAATTTCCATGAAAAAATGCATCGGCATCCATGTTAATCATTACCAAAACTCTAGAAGAAACTCTCAAAACCCTAGAATTGAACAAAAGCTAACAATCCGCTATCAAACTTCAAAATACATCACGATTTCACATACACTGAAAATATGGCAGCTCAAAAGAAACCAAAACCCTAGAATATTATATTTTCAGTATGAATTCATTAAACCCTTACCAGTTGTGATTGAGATGAGCTTTTTGAAACCATTCACAGCCCTATCATGTGCTATTACTCTGCATTCATTCAAACTTTTGACAGTATCATCGAGATTCTCTGGAAATTTTTCATCAAGAATAATCATATCTTCTAAAATTGTTCTTAGAGAAATCCTTGCATATAAGAGATCAGTTGAAATCCTATTGAATTTAAACCACATCAAGGGAACATTTGCACTCTTCAGTGCTTAAAACAAGCAAGAATTTATTAGCTTCCATTTGATGTGCTCTAATCGCTTCTTTCCAGTTTGCCACCTACACCAAAAAGTTCAGGCTTAGATGGAAAATTAACCCCAAACCACATATGGCCTCTATGCTTCCATCTTTCAGCTAAATCCACTGAAAGAAATTCATAGATTTTTGTTGCTATATAAATTTTCCCATTTGCATTTAAAACTGACCATGAAAACTCTGCTTCTAATTATGAGAAATGAAAGAAAACCCTAAGAAAAATAAGTGCACCATATGAAATGCCAAAATAGACATTATGAATTTCGACTAGATTTTAAGATCTTCTGTGTGAACACCAAGATAAGTATGCCATGACTCGATAAACATGCATAATTCAAGTTTTTTGCTATCTATGTTGCATTTATCTTCAAGTTCCCATCCAGAAATGGGAAACAGAAGCCAGATGCACCCCCCTTAAGAGCGGTTTCTTATAACATAAACATATTATATGGTGTCTAGAGATGTCGATTGAATAAATGATTCATTAACCATTTCCTTGAGACTCTATATATACTTTTCCCAGAACACTAGAAATCGGTAAGCTGGAAATGAATATTCCAAGTAGATAATAGAGATATGCACCAAGACATATTTTCATTCTTTTTTATATAGGATTTAAATTCTCAATACCCTATTAGATGTACATAAGTATGAGTAATACCTCCTTCCAACACGGTCCATTAGAAACATTGCAAGCACTATAAAGGGCAACATTGGAAGACAGGTAACAACACTTGCCAACAGAGAAGCAGACTCTGCCTTGATGCCTGCTTGAACTAACAAGGTGTCAACTCCAGATTGTTTAAGTATTTGAGGCGTGAAGTTGAGGACTGCAGCGATACCACAGAGCTATACCAAAACAAATTCTTCACTTAGACATACATCATACATAACCAAGAACATGCTGTAAGGCCCAAAAAAATCTCTCTTATGTAACAAAAAAAATGAATTTACCTGCTGGAGTAGTTGAAGAGACATCCCCACTGTAAGAGTTCTTCTTACTTTGATGTCAGAGAAATCATACCATGACATACCCTTTTTCGCCACTTGTGAGGGGTGCAGAATTGCAGGCCCAGAGATGGTTCTTCCTATCGCAGACACAGAGGGATCTACATTGCTCTCTGTCAAGCATAAGGTTGTTTCACCCACCAAAGCAACAACCTGAACAGATTCTCATCCTTCTAGAGTGGATAATGATCGCAAAGAGCTAATAGTTGAAGGAGCATGAGACACATATTCAGGCAAAATAAAAACTCTCTTCAAGTTACTGATCAGATTGGGTTCATCAGACTTTTGCCATTTCCAAGCCAACTGCCAGCCACTTCCCAATCACGTGCCTTGCTCAGCTAAACTGGAAAACCAACTATCCACATTGGGACTGTTCTTACCCAGATATTTGATATTTGCAGTTGATTCACCACCCCAATTAACTTTCCCTCTGCTGCTTGATATATTTGGAGTATACTCTAAGTTAGTTTGGGAGAGTAAAGGAGTCCTTAAACTATCAGCTTGATTACTGTTAGCCCTATTAAGACCCCAATCTTGTTCCAAAAAGGGAGTAGAATGTATTGACTCCTCCATATTGCTTGCAGTTTCTTCATCACCTTCACCATCATGATGACCTGTTTGGTTCTCCTCATCCCACCGTGAATATTCATCAATATCATCAATATCATCGGATTCACCAGGTTCATTAATATTCTGGGGAAGCGCATGCTGGAAACTTCCAATGAGAGCCATTGTAGGGTCCATTAAAGGATATAATAATTGAGGCTCAAGCTGGCTACCAAATCTAGACAATTTTAGGTTTCCATATCTAAACAATTTTTGTTCTGATTCCATATTAGAAGTTGGCTTTGCTATCCATGATTCCTTCCCTTCAATCCCAAATAAGTGAATTTCTTGGGCTTCTTGTTTTTGCTCTGCAATTTCCTTTATGTTTTCTACATGCTCTACTACATATTCCTCTACGGTAGCCTCTGACCCACCCCCCAATCCTTCTACCAACAAGGCAAGCTCGGCTGTGTAACCAAAACCCAAACTTAAGCATTAGTTGCATTATGTCTTATATGAAAATAAAGCATAAGTTTCTAGTCTATTTAATTCAATATATGCAATCTTTCTAAACTTTACCTGAAACGTTTTCCTTGTTCAGGAGATTTTGCAGCACTTTTTTGGCCGCAATCATTCTTCCCTTGCTTACAAGCCATCTAGGAGACTCTGGAATGTAGAAAAGACATAAGGCTACATAGGAAATAGAGAGCACCATTAAGGAAGTCGCAATAAACCTACAACTTGTTGGATTCCCTAGAGAAAACAAAAAGCCCATACAATAACCAGAGAAATTTCCTCCCGAGTTGGTTAGCTGTGGAATGGTTTTTAGTGCCCTCGAATATGTGGAGGAGATGTCTCAGCTATTAGAAGAGGAATGACAGTTGCAGATAAACCATAAACACAACCAACTACAAAGAGAAATGCAATGAGAACATAAATATTTGGTGTTAGAGCCATTCCACAAGCACCGAGCAGATACATAACTGCAACTATGGACAAGATTGTGCGCCTGCCATATTTGTCAGCCAAAAGTCCTACTATCGATGTGCTACAGAGGGCTCCTATAACACTGAAAGATATAATCAGCCCCTCAATCGCCGGTGCATGTTCCAGATGAAACTCTAGCTTAATATATAACAAAGCTCCTGCAAAATATACCAATTTTCAGTGATTCATGTCTAATCAGAAACATGAGATGTAAATGAGAGGAAAACTTTAGGCTAATCAAATATGAGATAGATATTCCTGACATGAAAACAAATCTTGTATATGCGTTAAGGCTGAAGTCAATGACCCGTATAAACTTACCAATAGGGTTTTCCGAAATTGAAACCCAATACAACACCTACAGGTCATTTTAGTTTGGAATGAGTTCATGCTTTGCAAAATAATAATAACGTGTCAATAACCCTCTCCTTTGACAATAATGCAGTGGTGTTTAATATCCTACAATGAGTGAACTATTCAGACAATTTCTTGTTCTTGTGTGTATGCGGATGGTTCAGGTGAAAATCCATTATAATATTCTCCTCATCAAAAAGTGCATTTATTGTTGCAAAAGAATAAAAATGATAAAAAATGGAATTAAAACATCCATTAACAAAAGAGTGTTAATTTGACACAAAAGTAAATATAGAATGCCGCTAATTTGAAGGAATGGATCTAAATCTTAACTAGAAAATTCCCAAACTACATTGAGAAATTTCAGATCTAAGTTTCATGAGTTTAAATTCCAAAAAACAACGAAAAAATAAAACAGTAATTCAAAGAATACAAAACTTGGATGGGTTTAATATTTAAGAACCTGAGTTTCGTTAGGGGGAATTCTTTAAACCTTAAAAAAATGAATACCTATTTTGCCACGAAACTTTTGGAACTAACAAAGACTCTCAAGTTAGTGGTAAGTAAATATCTCCTTGGTTGACCATGAAATATATGTCGGAAAGGTCATCCATCTCAATACAAGTCCTCTCTAAC
This sequence comes from Pseudotsuga menziesii, assembly GCA_001517045.1. NCBI lineage: Eukaryota > Viridiplantae > Streptophyta > Pinopsida > Pinales > Pinaceae > Pseudotsuga > Pseudotsuga menziesii. Next base: position 247,213 of record LPNX010926408.1, on the reverse strand, counting down.
ACCTTGCTAATTTCCAGAACTCCTCTTTTGCAATTTAAAGCTCTTGATAGACATTCTTTGTTGTATAACTCCCAGAGCAAAGAGAAAAACACACAAGAGATTCCAAATTCTCAATGGCATATGCTCGTAGCTCTTCTCCTCCTCAACTGGCGCAAGCGTATGCAACCTCCACAACAGTACACAAACTTCTTCTTGCAACCAATGTTTTAAATAACAGCACAAGGAAAAAGCAATGGATGCCATTTTAGTAAAGTTTAAACATAGATTTCAAAAAAAGGGAAAAATAAAAAATAAAATTGATAGAATTGGGATAGATAATAACAAAAATCTTGGCTATTCTAAAGTCCAATAGGCCAATAGCAACTTAACAAAATAACACAATTCTTTTTTTCCACCCAATCACAAATTTCCATGAAAAAATGCATCGGCATCCATGTTAATCATTACCAGAACTCTCGAAGAAAATCTCAGAACCCTAGAACTGAACAAAAGCTAACAATCCGTTGTTAGACTTCAAAATACATCACGATTTCACATACGCTGAAAGTCTGGCAGCTCAAAAGAAACCAAAACCCTAGAATCTTATATTTTCAGTATGAATTCATCAAACCCTTACCGGTTGTGATTGAGACAAGCATTTTGAAACCATTCACAGCCCTATCATGTGCTATTACTTTGCATTCATTCAAACTTTTGACAGTTTCATCGAGATTCTCTGGAAATTTTTCATCAAGAATATCCATATCTTCTAAAATTGTTCTTAGAGAAATCCTTGCATATAAGAGATCAGTTGAAATCCTATTGAATTTAAACCACATCAAGAGAACATTTGCACTCTTCAGTGCTTAAAACAAGCAATAATTGATTAGCTTCCATTTGATGTGCTCTAATTGCTTCTTTCCAGTTTGCCACCTACACCAAAAAGTTCAGGCTTAGATGGAAAATTAACCCCAAACCACATATGGCCTCTATGCTTCCATCTTTCAGCTAAACCCACTGAAAGAAATTCATAGATTTTTGTTGCTGTATAAATTTTCCCATTTGCATTTAAAATTGACCATGAAAACTCTGCTTCCAGTTATGAGAAATGAAAGAAAACCCTAAGAAAAATAAGTGCACCATATGAAATGTCAAAATAGAAATTATGAATTTCGACTGGATTTTAAGATCTTCTGTGTGAACACCAAGATAAGTATGCCATGACTCGATAAAAACTAGTGATGGAACATAGTTTTGTTGATGCATGGCATGCCTAATTCCCACTTGCAGTTTAACATTTTCACTCCTTAAAAAAATGAATACCTATTTTGCCACGAAACTTTTGGAACTAACAAAGACTCTCAAGCCAGTGGTAAGTAAATACCTCCTTGGTTGACCATGAAATATATGTCAGAAAGGTCATCCATCTCAATACAAGTCCTCTCTAACACCTTGCTAATTTCCAGAACTCCTCTTTTGCAATTTCAAGCTCTTGATAGACATTCTTTGTTGTGTAACTCCCAGAGCAAAGAGAAAAACAAAGAAGAGATTCCAAATGCTCAAGGGCATATGCTCCTAACTCTTCTCCTCCTCAACTGGCACAAGCGTATGCAACCTCCACAACAGTACACAAATTTCTTCCTGCAACCATTTTTACTTTTCCAAAAAAACATCAAGAACAACAACAATGGCGACAATTATGCCCCCTTGTTCTCCTCGAATAGATTAAAATCCCTAAATTCACCCCACAAGAATCTCGACAAACTCTCTCAAATTCCTGCAATTATCAACCTACAAATTCTTCGCCAAATTTCTTCCTGAAAGCCAGCTGGCTCCTCTATTATAAAGCCTCTAGAGGTCATCTCCTCTATTATCAACCTGCAAATTCTTTGCCAAATTTGAGGCATAAATCCAACCATCAAAATAAGATTGAATGGAACTCTTTGTCTGGGTTCTCATAATACCTTTAGGTTCACACAAGTCATCGTAAAGATAAGTGTGGAGAAGGGAGAGCTACTGCTACGGATCAGTGGAGGGGCTACTACGGATCATAGGGGCTGCTGCAGTTGAACTGTGCAGAGAATCGACGAGGGAAAACTATTGCTGCTGGCTGTGGAGAAGAAGTCGTGAAAGCTCTGCTGCTGCTGGCTGTGGAGAAGAAGTCGTGAAAGCTTTGCTGCTGCTGGCTGTGGAGAAGATGTCGTGAAAGCTTTGCTGCTGCAGTCTATAGAGGAGACTCCAGCTTTGCTGTTGATATGAAGTAGAGAGCCCGGGAGCCTGTAGCCACCGGTGAGAGGAGAAGAGCTGCGTGGAGAAGAAGCTACTAGGTTGCGTGGAGAAGAAGCTATTGAGACACCTGTGAAGAACCAACAGACACGCTGAAAACCAACGAACAGGCTAAAAACTAGTGGAAAGAGGAAAAAAACATTGGATTTCTTACAAAACAAGTGGCAATTTTTCATTTGCAGGAGGGACGACGCTGCTACATTGGTCCAAAAACCAAGTTCTGAAGAAAAATGCCTTTTCTAAGCCAGAAGTAATATTTGTCATTGAGTTGTGCATCTCTTCCAAAAAAAATTATTATTCAATGGAAAAGTTGATGAACTCTTCAATTCATTATTTTCTCAACTATAATAAAGTGTGATACATCTTTTCCAAAAAAAAAAAAAAATAATATTTAATGAAAAAGTTGTTCAACTCTTAGATTCATTATTTTCTCTTTTATAATTAAATTAGATTATTTTCCTTATAATTTTTCTTTGTACTTTCAAGAACAATGGTTACTATTAATAAAAATTATGTGAATTTATTTTAACTTTTATTTTGTATGCATTTAACTGTAAAGAAAGAAACAAAACAGTAAAATTAGTCCACCATTTTACCAATTATTTTAAGAAATCAAAACTCTATATTTATATTACTTCGAACGAATTTAAAATTGATAACCATTAAAAAGTATTTCAAAAAATTCACATTACAATGACCATCACTATCTCCACTCAATTGAATCATTATTTTGGCCTCAGCGTAGAGGAAGGGCTCCCTGAAGACTCCCTTGTTTTCTTGGTAAAAAGCTCAGCGTAGAAGTGGGGCTCCCGGAAGTCCACGTTGCTTTCTTGATAAAAGGTCTCACTTGCTTTCTTGATTAGGGGTCTCACTTTCTATCATTCCACAGTGAACTCGGCGTAGAAGAAGGGCTCCCGGAAGGCCTCCTTTACTTTCTTGGTTAAAGGTCAAATTCTCCAACTAGGCTTCCTACGCATTCAGTCCACAAGATTCAAAAACGTCATATTCAGCGGATTTTAACGACCACCCAACTCAATCGATCAGCGGCCGAGGATGGGAATTAACGCGGCGCTCACGTTTTATGTGGAAAGAGACCAATAAGGAATCGACACGTCCTATATCACCGCGTGTGACACCCTGGATGTCCGGACGGTGGATTGCAGTCAACATTCAACCCGGCCGCCAACCGGACCTAAAGTAAGGTATCCAATAGCTTTCAGTTTTTTTGTTTTTTGTTTTTCCGCCGACCTGAAATGGGTTCATTTCGCAAATAACTTATCCAAATATACCCTAAGAAATTGTGTCTACGCGTCCTATTCACCCTTCCTAAATATAAAAATTCTATATATATATATTCAAATCGGGCCCCGTTTGGTATGGTTCATAGTTCCTTCGCCTCCAAACCCTGGTTGGAAGTTTGGTCTATAAAAGGTGTCGAGAAAGAGAGACCGAGTGCCATTTATCAATATCCGAGTTCCTGAATCTTCTTCTGGAGAAGGAAGCCATTTCTTCGTTCGTGGTGTATCCGAGCCCCAGGGAAAAAAGGTGAGGTTTTGGCACAGATTTCGTCACCCATTTGTTGTTCTTCTAAGATTTGTCTGGAGTAGCTCGATTTGTTTTAGGGTTTCTGTGGTTTTGGAGAGGGATATAGATTGACAATAGAAAACCCAACAGATCGTTTGAGGGTTTTCTGAGGGCTTATAGTGAAACTGAAATTCCTTTGAAGAGTTTGACGGATTCCAAACAAAAATTGACTGGGTAGATTTGCCGGGTTTTACTGGGTTTCAAGGGATTAGTCGGCTATTGAGGGGCTTGCACATGGTTTGTTGGTGGGAGACCGAGAACATTGCTTGGTTGAATTCGGCAGCTTTTTGCATCTGAATCCGAGGTTTTTGCATCATCTTTAAAACAGTGTTTTTTCTCATTTCCTCACGGTTTAGGCTTTACCGAAACTCCCAAAATCAGCCTTTAACACCAAAATACAATATGTCTATTATACCCCAAAGCGATTCTCTGGTAATAAGGGAAGTTTGGGCAGATAATCTGGAGGAGGAGTTTGCTCTGATTCGGGAAATTGTGGACGATTATCCATATATTGCCATGGATACTGAGTTTCCTGGTATAGTGGTTAGACCTCTGGGCAATTTCAGGACTTCTTCAGAGTTCCACTATTGCTCTTTAAAGTCTAACGTTGATATACTTAACCTTATTCAATTGGGTTTCACTTTCTCAGACAGAGATGGGAACCTGCCCCGCTGTGGCACGGATAAGTATTGCATCTGGCAATTTAACTTCAGGGAGTTCAATCTTGATAAAGATACGTATGCCGTCAATTCTATTGAGCTTTTGAAACAGAGTGGTATTGATTTCAAGAAAAACAATGAGATGGGAATCGATGCACAGGTATTTGGTGAGCTGCTAATGTCATCTGGTATTGTTTTGAATGAGAACGTGCACTGGGTCACCTTCCATAGTGCTTATGATTTCGGATACCTGCTCAAGCTTTTAACATGTCAGGAGTTGCCTCCGACGCCTGCAGGCTTCTTCAATTTGATGAACATGTATTTTCCCACTGTGTATGATATCAAGCACTTGATGAAGTTCTGCAACAGTCTGTACGGTGGATTAAATAAGCTGGCCGAATTATTGGATGTGAAGAGAATTGGGGTGTGCCATCAGGCTGGTTCTGATAGTCTGTTGACATCCTGTGCATTTAGGAAATTGAAAGAGGGGTTTTTCAATGGCTCCACCGAGAAATATGCAGGTGTTTTATATGGCTTGACTTTTGACAATGTCCAGAGTGTTCATTAAGCTTCTGCTTCTGAGATCAGAGCAATGCCATGTACTCTCGTCTCACTGTACAAATTTTGGGCAAAATCTGCCGCTTAATTTATTTATTAATACTTCCGAATAACATTATTATTTAATGTTGAAATGTTTACTATTTTTAAAGTCATGGATGTGTGACCACAAAATTTTGGAAGGGTTATAAATAAAACAGTGCAAATATTCTCTATTCGAAAGTAACTTATTTTCAAATATTTCGATGCCTCTACACAAAATAATCTTTATAAAAAATTCTGCAAACACTAGTAAGGCAAATTAGGGGGCGCTAAAAGAACAAATGTTTTATCTCCAAATATAAAAGAATGGTCCCTGAAAGAGCAAATGTTTTATCTATAAAAGTATTGGTCGTTGAAAGAGCGAATGTTTTATCTCCAAATATTAAAGTATAGCGTGCTTAAAGAGCAAATTAGTGAAGCCAAGGGCTATTTGTATAGACCTCCATGCCTGCTATACGGAACTTTAACACGGAGGCGTTGTACGACTTTACAATTTTAATCAACTCATAACGATTCCTTTTCAAATAAATATTAAAGTACCAAATAAATATTAAAGTAGCTCGTAGATTGTAATGGACAACAACCATTTGGGAAATTATTTTTTTTCTAGCACAATAATGGTTGAAGAAAGTTTTGAGATGGAGGGGAAGATTAGTAATTGATAATCATTTATGTTTGATCAAAGTTTTGACATAGTTGGGAAGATTTGTAATTAACCATCATTTGGGAAGTTATTTTTTTTATTCAATTAAATTTTAACATGCATAATACAATTATGGTTGACAAAAGTTTGAATAGGTAAGGAAAGATTAGTAGATTTAAAAACAAATATTAATATAAATAGTATTGAAATACATATATGATATAATATTATAGTTGATTATATTTGAGCATGATATAACATGTATGGGTTTTTTACTTTGGTTGACTATATTTGATTATGGTTGATCATTGTTTATTATAGTCAATTGCTATGTCTTTAAACTTGTCTGAGTAGGAAATATTTGATGATTGACAATGTTTGATCCATGTTGATTATGGTTGATAAGGATTCACCATGTTTGCCTCTTTGACCATTGTTGACTATGGTTGAGTATATTTAACCATTGTAGATTAAGGTTGACCTTGGTTGATTATAGTTGACAATGTTCAACAAAGGTTGACTTAGGTTAACTATGGTGAACTTGTTCGACAATGGTTTAGCATGGTGACATATGACTTACCTTGCTTGGCTTAGTTTAACCATTTACGATTAGGGTTAGCTATAGTTCAACATATTAGACTATGGTTGCAAATGGTTGACTAACTCAAGGCATCTTTGTATGTCTTTGATTTTCATTAACTTTAGGTGAACAAGGTTGGCAATGGTTGAAATCATTTGCCTTTGGTTGGTGCTGGCTTTTCTCCCTCTTCAAATGATCTTGGCCCAGGTTCAGTCCCTTCTGCTTAGCGCAACAAAGCCCAAGATATCGACCCGATAAAGCATAGCTCAGTCAGTAGCACTTGCGACGCAGATGCAGTCTCACCCAAGATATCTTTCTTAATGGGTAACTGCCAGAACCACGTTTCCGCAGTTGGGTGGGACATTTCTGGTACCTCGGTCCTTTACCAAGGTGCTCAACGGAGTTTGTGGGTGGATTATTTATGCTTACTGTGAACAGTTAGACCACGAACCAACTTATTTTATGCAACTTATTATAATAACAATATTTGTGCAACATAATCGTATTCAATTGATACAATGCAACTGATATACATCTATTCATTCATAAGCAAATCTATAATCATTTATTCAATGCAACCTTTACACAGGTAACTCAAACACATTCAGCATTCACACATATACACCGAATATAACGTGGAAACCCATCTGAGCAAAAACCACAAAGGTGCTCTTCATCTAGCATGAGAAATATATGCACTTTTCGTTTGCGAACTAAGTTGCAGACTCTGTTCTAGATCTTCTCCTCTATCTTTATAGACTCTTTCTTCCTCTCATGCTCTTTGATCTTCTCTCTGCTTATTTCTACTCGTTTTTACTAATGATCCGCACAGAACCTGGATCGACTCAACCTTTCCTATACTTTTGTGCACTTAGGTGCATATTCTTCAACTCATATGCACTCAGCAATACTAACAAACAATAAAACACAGAGAAACTAACAGTCTGACAATACAAAGCCAATAACAGAGAAGCTAACCCGGATACAGCTTGGGTTCCTTCTTTTACAAACTCTTTACAAACTCTTTTACTGTTGCTTTCTCAACCGACTTCCTATACTTAGCCAGCAGGTTGTCTTTCCTATTCTAGTAAGACCTAACGGGATACACTAACGGCTTGACTTACAAAGATACCTTCATACGTGCGGTTTCCACTAGCTCTAGCCTAACTCGTACCCACGATCTTTATGACCTGTCACTTTCTAACCGTTACACCTTACTTTCATTTTCCAGCTGTTATGCCACTTGCACGCCTTTTGATACTGTTATTCCGTCGCATCTTCCATTGTCACACTCCTTCATTTTGTCGTGGCTTCTTCTTCTAGCGTAGCTTCCTCTTCTATCACGCCTCTTCCTTCTTCTTCCTTCCTTTCACTACTTCTATCGCATCTCCTTCCTCTTCTTCTTTAGATCTTCTCCATACTAAGGCAGAATTCTAAGTGATTTATGCCTTCCTTTCCCTAGACCCAACAAGTCCCCAACACTCACATGTGGCTCATCTAGAGCCACTCGAAGCTATTCCTCCATGTTTTTCCTTGTGCTAACTTTCCTGTGAAAATCTTCCAAGATTTCTGCCACTTTTTCTACTTCTAATCACACTTCTTCCTTTGCCTTCTGCAATTGTTCCACAAGGTCAAAACTGACATGTTCTGGCATTATCTTCTCTATTGATGTCATTGCATCGTGCATGTAACATCCCCAACCCTTCAATCGGGCAAGAGAACGCTACTAAACACTAAAACATACGGGCATCTAGCCCCATGAACAAGACATACCTACATATAATTTTGAAGCATGATACTTAAATACATAAAACATCTTACGAAGCATTAATCATTCATATACAATTCATCATTCAACATGTACATCAACATTCATCAATGGTAATTATAATTGCAGACACAAGTTATGCAAGAATACTTATCTTATAGAGAACTTGTTCCGCAACTAGCTACATCGCTGCAATGTTCCACCCAACCATAGGCTGCGTGCTCTTTAATCTCTCAGCAACGCTGCCACCCCCGAGCCGGGCATGATTTTCCAAGGAGTAAGGAACTAGCAGGCTTACACATAGCCAAGGGAAACGACACCACCAGGATGCATAGTTCAGCTAAGCCAACACTGTTGGGTTTATCAGGTGAACAACAAATCAGCCAAGCCAACACAGTTGGGTTTATCAGGCCATCCAGGAGCTGGGAAAGGCTAGCTGCTAAGCTCGTGAGCTCATTGAAGAGCTAAGGACACCCACACCAAAACTAGTTTGACTTCTTGGACAACCACACACACCCAACACAAGGAAATCGGTCCTTTCTCTGCAACGCAGTCCCTCAAACCCTGATCTCCCTTCCAGTGCTATTCAGGGGTTGTGGAGAAGAAAGCCAACCCACTAGCTCTGTCTGTGTGGTTCCCAAACCACCAGGTTTATCAAGCACCTCAGTCCCTCATTCACCACTCCAATGCAGTTTGGGGACAAAACCACTGCATTCCTGCAGCCAAACAACTATTCAAGCTTTAACAAGGGAAAAACACAGTCCAACAACCACGGCAAATAATTGTCCATGAGCAACCCTGAGCCCACAGCACACAATTCCCACTGCAGTCACTGGAAAACTTACACAGACCAGAAAATGGGAAAAGTACAAACTCCCAAAGTATGCGTGATGGAAAAAGACACATCCAAAGCATAGAACTATGAATGAAATCACGACCACGATTCCACGATGGAATAACAGATCACCACACAGTCTGATAACGGTGGAAAAAGACACAAACTCCCTGCGTGAACCTAGGATGAACACCACCGCAGACTACCTCTCCATGAGCAAAGGATGAACCCACTCATAAGCCGACAATCGGTGAGGAAGAAAGAGAACAAACCCCAATCAATGAATTGTGGCCCCCTTTTAACTCCGCTCAACATGAGGGAATTGAACAGTTGGCGGTGGGGGAGAGTGGCAAAACAATCAGCAATTGTGCGTAGAGAGAGTGCAGGCATGGGCATAGTGGTTTTCTTGCCAGCAATTAGATGCCTCAATTAACAATAGAACGAACAGGGTGGTGACGCATGGATTTTCCCCCCATGGCTCAAGGTTTAACATTCCCCCTCTTCCTCCTTAGGAATCATGCCCCTTCTCACTTTAGTTGCAGTGAACATAGTTGGTTGGGTTCATTTAATTAAAATGCACATTTACATGATGCTACAACTTAATATGTATGCCGCATATCCCGATATACCATCGGTAACAGTTCCAATCACTGAAACATAACACAACCGAATCGATGGTGGAGCTTTTCCCTTCAGCGCCACACCACGATTCATTACAATATATACATCACATACATAAATGAAAACGGGGTCAAAACCGGGGTGTTACAGTGCACCTTCGAAACCACCAGAATATAATCTACTAATCTATGTTAATGACTAAGGAATCTAACAACATACATGTGAAATCATACAACAACAATATATGTGGGACAGAAATCAACTTGCATTAAAGAAATATGAAGAAGTTTATGACCAAGCCTTAGTGTTGACATGGATCTCCATGAAACCAAGCATTCTCATCCCCAAAAGCTCCAACTCTAGCTCTCTATGCTCCCCCAAATGGTCTTGGGCCAAGTGATCAATCCAACAGCATAACAATACCTTAAGAGTTCTCTCCCTCAACCATGGCCATAAGCTTGTATTTATAAGACTTAATGGATAGGGTAGGTTGAGAGATTAGTGGGTGAGGTGGCCTCTAAGATCCTAGGATGAGGGATCTCGAGCTCAATTGACCCACACCAATAGGGATAAGGGAGGACACGAGGCTTATCATCTAGAAGCCTCAAGAAACTTCTCTTTTTCCCTTTTTACCCAGAGTACCACATTTCTCCTTCAATGACAGATAGGTTCTGGTAAGAAACGCTTATGGACTAAGGGCCATAAGCAGTGGCACCACTTGTGGATAACAAGGGATAGGCAGTGCGAACAAGGTACCGCTCTTGGCTAACAAGGTAAGCACGGTGCTGGGAGTTTTCATGAAAGATTGACATTTAGTATGGGTTTCCACTCTAAGAGCTGAGATTCAGGGCAAGTAGGTATGTCAAAGTTCTTATCACATGATGGTGACAGGATTTTGGTATAACACTCGTCATCCATTAGTGCTTCCCAATTCTGAGAGACTTGGTTGACAGCTTTGGCACATATCATTTCTGCTTATTTTATCTTCTTCACAGCTTCAATTGTTGCTTCTCTTCTTTCATGTATTACCTACGAGGTTGTGCTTGATTTAACCTGCTCTTCAAGCTACGTGACCTTCTTCCTAAGATCAATCGCTATATTACCAAGTCGAATGACTTTGTCCTCTATATGCATTTCTATTGTAATTTATTCATCATTAAGATTTGTAAAAACCAAATTTATAACATTCTCAAGCCTCATCTTGCTTTCTTCCCTTACTTTTGTTTTCTGCTTTATTTTTTGCATTTTTCCTTTCATGTTGTTAATAATCTTTTATTTCTTTGTCTGCTTTCCCAAAGTCGTTTATGTTACTTTGATCTCTGCGAATGCAGATTTATGTAATACATATACGTCATTCAATCGCATTTGTGAGAAATCTATAGTTACCTGGCCAATGCTTTTGACCACATCGTTGAATTCTAGGGTTCCCAGATCTAGTACTTCTCTGCCAACTTGTACTCTAACTGGGTAAAGCAATTTTGGCATCTGATGTTTTGGTGCTTCGGAAGGACCAGGTTCATTCTACAACTCAACTACTTGGGGCAGGCGGTCGACTGCGACACGAACCTACTCGACAACTTTACCAAGTTCGTTTAACTGCTCTATAATATCAGTTTTTAACTCTGTCTGCCACATGTTGATATCTTGCAAACTTTCTCGCGCAACTTCCTTTAGTGCTTCTCTTAACGCTGCCAAGTCTTCTTCATCCATACTAAAGGTATTGGTTTTCTTATCAGCCTTTTGTTTCTTGTGCTTAGGCTACCTTTCTTTTGTTGCTTCCTTATCTTCCTTCTCTCTCTGCGGTGGATCTGTCGGAGACAAGCTAGCGTCACTCTTATTTGATTCTCTTTCTTGGTTGTCCCACGCAGGAGGTTTCTCCTGCTCTACATCCTCTTCCATTATCTTGGCTTCTGGCAGAGGTAAGCACCACGCTTCCGCCCAATCACTGGTAATGGTTTCCATTTCTACTTTTGTTAGTACAAACTACGTCACCAACCATTGGCAGTTTGGGTCCTTTTGTGGTTGCAAGACAACATAATGTGGGCTGATTTGAAATTCAATTACTATGCAAAATCACACAATAGTATCATCATGAAGTTTTACCACTTTCTTCACATGATGCCTCAGGGCTTCACCATGTAGGAAAAATTCAATGTTGATGTTTGTTTGTCTGTTCTTTTTTAGTGAAAACCAAAGAGTCTGGTATTTCTCTCCCCTGCAGTTCACCAATAGATCTACCCTGTTGTTGCAGCTGCAATTGTTCTCCCCAAATTGTTTTAAATTTTGGACCCCCCTTTTATGATTTTAATGCTGCGTTGAATCAATTGGAGTCGTGAATTTTTGGTCATGCTTTAATTTTGGATGATTTTCGAAGATGAACTCTCGTCCTGTTTCAAAAATTGCTTATGTTGGAAATTGTTGTGGGTCAAAGATGTTAGAGTCTGGTTTTTGTTAGTCGAAGATGAATCGGGTCAAGTGTTCTTTGAAAAACATTGTTTCCGGAGGTGAAACAGTTTCAATCGTTGCCAAATTTTTAAAGTTTTAAAACACTTGTCAATTTTATCTGACCGGAGGCTGTTGTCTGTTTCTCTCCCGCCGTTGCGGCTCCCAAATCATCTAAGCACCCAATGTGTAAGCGCTCTGTCCGCCGATGCGTGTCGGTCTTCTAGTCGCATGTCTATAACCCTTTTTTCTTCCGCCGTTGTGGCCGCACAAAGAACTTGGCTACCGATGTCGTTGTCCTTCTGATTTTTGATCGGAAGTTTTCCCGCCACAGCTTAGTTCTTAACTCTTCCGACTCCGATGTGCTTAAGTGTTTTCGCAGTACCCATCGCCTATTAAGACCCACTTATGCGGCTGTGAATAGGTCTACCCTGCCGATGTTAGCGTTCTGAGCCGCCGACGAGTTCTTTGTTTCTTGTCGTTGGTGATTTCTTTCGAACCCGTAGGTAGACGAGATAGTGGTGCTGGCGTTTGTTAAGCTTCATGACATTCATGCACATGATCTTTCTTGTTGAGTAGCCATTTTGGTTGATATAATTTGATGTTTTGTTTTAGAATGAAATCCCAATGAATGATGCACATTGATTAATTGCAGGTGGACTCAAGGGACTGTTGAGATTAACACGACGCGAAGACATAGCTGGGCAATTTTGACAAAGATCGAAGCGAAACCGGCAGGATCGCAAGGAGGACAAGCGAAACAGAAGACAAAGATCAGTAGTGACGAAGGTGTAGACCTGAAAATGTCAGTTACTAAATGGATCATGAGTGCACACAAAAAATATAAAGAGAAGGGATCCGAAACGTTTTGAGAGACCGAAAGGTCACGCATTTGGGGGGGGGCAGCCCAAGCGGTCAACTGTTGGTTTAAATATTTGAAAGTTAGAATGGACAGGGGATTTTTTCCCTGGAAAAACTTGTAAACTAATGCTTGTAAGAGGGACTATTTCGTTTTACAACCAGAAATTGCAACTTTTGCCTATTGGAGAAAGTGCTATGTGGAATGTGTCAATGCATTTAAATGAGCGATGTTGAATGAGAATTATTTCATTTTCAACTGTGTTTCATTAACTGTGAGAGCGTTCTAACTTCCTGAACCTATGTTCCTATCTGAATGTTCTTTAGTATCCTTATGATGTTTTTCCACTATGAGTAATGGGAGTTTTAATTGTTGATGAGCTATCTTATCATGTATACTTTTATTCATGTTTATATGTTTTGGTTACAAGAACAACTATCTGCGATTTACCATAACATCTGGATAGTAGTGCATTACTCATGAATTAATATCCAGCTCTCTAGAGATAGCTTAGTTAGTTTTACTTTATTACTGTTTGCATGATTTAGATGCTTGCGAGTTCTAAGACGAGAGGTAAGAACCTATGCATCACTTTGTGAATACTCCTTGCATCCTTTATCACCCTGCACTGTTAATTAGGCACGTGCATATCATATCTTAAGTCAAAATACAAAAATATATACGGTGGACCGGGCCGTAACCGGTAAACCTTTTGCTTTGTTACTTGACCTATGGTAGCCGGACCACAAACCGGACGGATTCCCTATACCAAATAGTCACGGGCTAGTTGGGAACGTTGACTGGGGAGAATCCCTTGCTGTTGTTGCCTACGAATTTCCAGGCATCAACAGTTTCTGGCACTAGAAGGAGGGTTGCCAGTGCATGGCTGGCCAAGGAAACCCATTTTCCCGAGATTATTCCACTGGTAACAGTTCGGAAAGCAGTGGGATTCATAATCCAATTCTAGAAGAAAGGGGTAGAGAACATTTGTTTTCTGTCGACAATGAAGTTGTTAATAATTTGAGAAGACACACCAGGGCATATGTGAAGAATATTGGAGGATTTCCAATCATCCCTGAATTTCCCAGAAGAGAATATAAAAGGAAAGATCGTCCCATATTGGAAGACTGGTTGGGGATTGGGAAGAACTTGTAGAAACAGCCTTATAGAAAGTTGTACTGCCTTTGAACCAAGAAGGTCTCGATAGCCCTCATAGTTCTCCTATTCACACTCCTATTCGTTCACCTCCTCACTCTCCACCTAGACTCATGGCAGGCGTAAACGCCAATCAACCACCCAATCCACCTAATCCACCACCTGCCTGGAGAGCCCGATCACCTTTAAACCTAACACCTCCGTTACATGATTTACCTCAATCCTTTGAAAAGATGCTACCCAAATTCGACCCAAGTGAGAAGATACTAGTAGTCGACCACTTGCAAAGTTTCTATCTGGCAATAGAAGGGTTAAGGGCTGGGGAGTATGAAGATGTAGTTTGCAGACTATTCCCGCACACCCTTAAAGGAGCTGCAGTATCGTGGTACTTTGGTTTTCCTGCTAACTCTATCCCTGATTGGGATACCTTCGAGAGAATTTTTAGAAGTAAATATGCGGCTCAGAAGACTCATGCAGCCCTCATGAAAGGCTTATGTGCCTTAAAGAAAGAAAGAAAGGAAAAGGTGCACAACTTTACCCAAAGATTTTCTGCATACCTCAAGAATTTTTCTGAAGCTGAAAAACCTTCGGATAAAGTCCTTATTGAATACTATACCTTAGCCTTAGGACCCGAGTTGGCCATGTTTGCCAAAATAAAGGCCAAGCCTACTTTGGCGGAGACATATGAGGAGGAAGAAATAGTAGAGGCTGAAAGAGAAAGCATCGAAGATTATCCCGAACGGTCAGGAGAGAAAATGGCGGGAAGAAAAGCCTTGTTGTTTACTAAGCCTAAGGAAGAGCAATCACCAGATTTTGAAAATATGGCAAAAATGATGCAGAAGCTTTCTAACATAATCATAGACCTGGAGAAAGAGAAGGAAACTCAAAAGTTCTACAAGCCCTATTACAAGAAAAGAGAGGATAACAATCAGTCCCAACCTCCTCCGCACAATTCAGCATCTATGAATTTAACAGAGGTAGGAATGGACAATTTTTGCACTTTCCACCAACAACCCCACTCTGAAAAGAATTGTCCTCAATGGATAAACTCAATGACGTTGGTTATGAATCAGCTGTTGGATTCTAAATTAACAGAAGATGGAGATGAAGAAAGAAAAGAAAGTACCACTTCAACGAAGGAACAAGAAGAAGAGACCATGGTTTTGTGGAATTCTATTTTGTTATTCGATGCTAAAGAAGAAAAGAATTGGGGATACAAGGACGTCATGGAAACCAACGTAACAACAAGGAGCCAAGGGTCGGCCAAAGGAAACATCTCATGCTGCCAAATATTAAAAGGCTTCAATAAAATGTTAACAAATTTCAAAATAGTTCCTCAGCTGATAAAATCCCCGAATTCACCATTACCAGCCAAGATCCTAGGAAGAATGATACATTTGCCAAGCCCCATGAGGAAAAAATGAATGTGGACAGGCCACATCCCACCGAACCGCAGATGGATTATGACATTGTTGAAGATATTAAGAAGGTAAAGGCGAATGTCTCACTATTTGAAATGTGTAAAGTGCTGCAGCAGAAGGAAAGACTATTGAAAGCGCTTGAAGCATCGGATGAAAGGATACCCACTGGTAATCGACCCAAGAAAGAAGAAGAAATCGGAGAAACTAGCATTGGAGGTAATTCTAAAAACAAGCATTCGCCTTTCCTCCTCACTTTTTAAATTTTTAATCACAACATACATAATTGCCCGGTAGACTCAGGGGCGTCGGTTAACGTCATGCCAATATTAGTCTGCAAAAGGATAAATGGGCAGCCTAAGCCATCCACATGGAGGGTGGTTCAGTTGGACAGGAGGAATGTGAAGGTAGTTGGTGAGATGGAGGATGTCCTAGTCCACCTGTCTTCAAATGATAAAGTATGCCAACTTATTGATATCGTGGTGGCCGACATACCAGATGCTTATGGGCTTGTTCTGAGCAGAGATTGGTCGACAAAACTAAATGGATATTTTGCCTCGTATTGGTCGCATCTGTGGCTGCCATATAAAGGAAGCCCGAACCAAATTAAAATTTTGAGGGAGCCTCATATGAAATACAACGTTACTCAACTTGAGGAAAAGAATGAACCTATGGATTATGTGCTGGGAAATTATTTTATTGAATTGGAACTGGGAAATTACCAAGCAGAAGAAGCCAGTAACACGTTAGACGCTCAACCTGATCTCCTTCGATTTTCATCGGCTGATGAAATCGGCTGTAACGTAGTAAACTTAGCAGTAGGAGTAGATTCGTGTGCAGTAGTTAGCGATTTCTGGACATTGTTTTTTGATGGCTCTAAGACGTTAGAAGGGTCAGGGGCCGGATGTGTCCTGATCGACCCTAAGAAGAATAAACATTTTCTTTCATGTAGATTAGAGTTTGAATGTACAAATAACACAGCTGAGTATGAAGCGTTGGTGCAATGCTTAAGAAAGTCAATCGAATTAAAGGTAAGTAATCTGAAAGTTTTTGGAGATTCCGAGATAATTGTAAAATAGATTCGGAATCAAATACATTGCATTTCTCCTCACTTAAAAGCTTATCAAAACAAGGTATGGGACTTAATCAAATGTTTTGACGCATTTAATATTATATCCATTCCAAGACTTAAAAATGCAACAGCTGATTTGTTGGCCACGTCAGCCGCTAGGCTTGTGCCTACTAATAATCGATGCTCTGTTGAATTGCTTTTCAGGCCTTCGGTCCCTGATATGATCACCAACCTATGAGTGTTCGATGACAATCAACAGATTATAGAATGCTTAACAAATGATGAGGTATTTAAATGGGCAACTATAGATGATGAAGAGCATCAGGCCGAGCTGAAGTATGATAATTTCATCCCTAAAGGAGTCAGAACCTTAGAAAGAATGTTCGATCTAAATGAAAAATTTAGAAGACCAACAAACATGAAAACTCACAGCTCATCTCTACAGTTTGAGCTGATAAATTTAGGGACTGAGACAAATCCTAAATATGTGAATCTTGGCAAATGCTGTTCACTAGCAGAAAGAGATAAGTTCATCAGTCTTTTTAATCAATATAAAGATGTTTTTGCCTAGACATACGAAGATTTGAAGACATATGACACCAGCATCATCCAGCATGTTATCCCCATCAAAGCTGGCGTCAAACCTTATCAGGAACCTTTAAGAAAAATGCACCCAAAATTGGAACTGCTGATTCAGAGTGAAGTTAAGAAATTATTGGATGCTAGAATCATTTTTAAGGTCAGACACTCAGAATGGGTCTTGAATCTGGTACCGGTGAGGAAAAAATATGGAGAAATAAGGCTGTGCGTAGATTTCAGGAATTTAAACCGCGCTTCAGATAAAGATAACTATCCTGTTCCACCAATGGAACAACTACTACAAATGGTCTCGGGTTCTGAACTATTTTATTTATTGGACGGTTTCTCAGGCTACAATCAAGTATTAGTAGCCGAAGAATACAGAATGAAGACAACATTCAGGACCAGATGGGGAACCTTTGCTTACAGAAGAATTCCATTTGGGCTTATAAACGCTGGAGCTACGTTCCAGAGGGCTATGGACATAGCTTTCCGCGGTTTGATTGGCCAGAGTGCTGTAGTATATCTCGACGATATTACGATATTCTCAAAAAGGAGAGAATAACACGCATTTCATCTAAGACAGATTTTTGAACGTTGTCGAAAATATGGTATCTCACTGAATCCCAAGAAGTGTGTGTTCGCTGTTACAGAAGGTAAGTTGCTTGGTCACATAGTTTCAAAGAAGGGAATCTCTATAGATCCGGAAAGGATCAAAGCCATTGAACAGATCCCCTTGCCCCATAATAAAAAGGGGATGCAATCATTTATGGGAACAATAAACTTCGTGCGAAGATTTGTGCCAGACTTCGCTCAGACTATCAAACCTCTGCAACAAATGGTGAAGCAAAGTGCACAATTCAAATGGCCTGAGATTGAGAAGAACACATTCAACAAAATTAAAACCGCTGTTGCACATGCACCCTCCCTAAAAAGCCCAGATTTTGATAAAGATTTTATTCTGTATACTTTTGCATCTGATGATTCGCTGGCAGCTGTGCTTACTTTAAAGGAATATGGGGGGGATGAATTCCCAATATATTTTATGAGCACTGGTCTACAAGGGGCCGAATTAAATTACCCGGCTATTGACAAACAAGCTTATGCGGTATTCAAAGCAGTAAAACAATTTAGGTCCTACATACTAAAAAATCGAACCAAGGTGATCGTCCCATACCCAGCTGTGAGGTCCCTTTTTGTACAGAAGGACTTAGGAGAAAGAAGGGGCAATTGGGTAACAACTCTCCAAGAGTATGACCTCGAATTCAAGCCAGCGGCTACAGTTAAAGGGAAAGGGTTGTGCAAACTAATGGCTGAAAATGGAAGCAATGATGAACACGCCTAGGAAGACGAGGTTGAATTACATTTGATGGATGTATGTCCTTTGTTCATAGCCCCCGAGTCTTGGTATAGAGACCTAGTGCATTACCTTCAGGCATGATTGTTGCCAGAACATTGGAATTCTAAGCAAAGAAGAGCGCTACGTCTCAAGTCAGCCTCCTATCAAATTGTTGAAGGAATATTGTTCAAGAGAATTTATGACAGAGTTCTCCTTAGATGCTTAGAAAAAGAAGATGCGACGAAAGTAATGACAAACTTGCATGACGGTCCTGCTGGTGGGCATTTTTCAGGAGATACTACAGCACACAAAATTTTCAGAGCAGGTTACTATTGGCCCACGCTTTTCAAAGATGCACAAGCCCATGTCAGGAAGTGCGACATTTGTCAAAGGTGTGGTGGAAGACAATCTAAAGTAGCCGCACCACTGAAGCCTGTGATGATCACAGAGCCATTCGAGCAATGGGGGTTGGATATCATTGGGGAGATAAAGCCGAACTCCTCCCTACAACACAAGTACATTCTGACCGTGACCGATTATTTCACCCGCTGGGATGAAGCCATCCCACTGCGCAAAATAAATGAGGACGTGGTCATCAGCTTCCTGCAGGACCATATTATGACTAGGTTTGGAGTTCCAGTTTCTTTAGTCTTTGATAATGCTACTTACTTTTCATTAATTAAATTAATTGCTTTCGCTCATGAGAAAGGAATAAAGTTGCATTATTCTGCTAATTACTATCCACAAGGAAATGGCCTGGCTGAATCCACTAACAAAAATCTGATTAGAATTTTAAAGAAGACCGTAATAGAAAACCAGAGGAGTTGGAACTCAGCGCTACCAAACGCCCTTTGGGCCGATAGAGTCACCCCCAAGTCTTCGATAGGAGTGTCTCCGTATACCCTTGTGTATGGTAAAGAAGCCATTCTTCCCCCCAATATCATGCTACCCTCTTCCATAATAGCTCAAGAGTCTAGAGGGTCAGATGATGAAGTTTTGCAGATAAGGATATATAATCTCCTGAAAGAAGAAGAGGCTCGGTCTAAATCCAGAGAGCGCTTTAAGCAACAACAAGAGGTAATGAAGAGATGGTTCTATAAACATAAGGCAGGAACAAAAGACTTTGGAGTGGGAGATTTGGTTCTCAAGTGGGATCACCCCTATGATGAGAAAGGAAAACACAGGAAATTCCAGCAGTTGTGGGTAGGTCCTTTCCAGATTGCGGGGAAGCTTGGCCCTTCAACTTATAAGTTGCAATATTTACAAGGGTGGGAAGAGAACTTACCATTAAATGGATTAGTTCTCAAGCCCTATTTTTCCTGAGTTGGTTTGTGTTCTTCTATTTTTTGTATATAAATAATCTGGCTTTCCCTTGTTTTGAGTCATGATGTTTAGTTTTTGTTTTAGTTTAAATTTTTTGATTTCAATAAAGGAAGCAACCCGCGGTTGTATGGAGAACATTAGAATTTTGGAATGTTTAGAGTTCTTGGGTATAAGACAAGGTATTTCTATTTGTCTAAAAAAGAACTTCTTCCAGTTTAGCAGTTTTCTCAAATAGTTGTGTACGCATTGAAGTCCTGCTTGACCCCTGTGAAACAAACCAGAATCGAAGGGTCTGGAATACTATTTTGAGGCTCCATCCATGTCACATTTTGAATGTCCTAGGGAGTAACAGCAAAGGACCCATGGAAAGAAGCAAGCTAAACAGTATATTAAATACAAATGATCCCATGCCAAGAAACGGATTCCAAAAGGCAGATAAGAGTAAAAAAAATCCTATGAAAGCATTATATATCAAAATAAATGCTGAACCACAAGTACTAAATCGCCAAAAGTTCCTCTCCGTCCGTGAGCTGAAACGTGAAATACACCTCTCACATAAAAGGACACTTGGGATAGAGGAGCCTAAATTAAAATTCAGAAAGAAAGGTATGCGGGAGGACTCATATAAAAAAGGACAAAAGTCCAAAAGCACAAAAGTGCTAAAGTGGCATGGGAATGAGGAACAAAGGAATATTTCTGTTTTCCATATGCTACGATCCTGTGGTGTCCAAGCTGCCAACTACCTGAAGACAAGTAACAATGAAACTCATCCTTCGGCCTCAACAGAGTTATCTGGACTTGAAAATCTTGGTTTCCACTCTCCCAAATTGGACTATCATCAATGAATAAAGGTACCCACTTTTGCCATTTGAGAAATCCAGATAGCTGGAAGAATTCAATAGATGCGTTTGTTGTTAAACAGTCTATTACTTTAGGAATAATCGTCCAGAGATCTAGGTTCACCAGGTAATCACCAGTTGTTGCAGCTGCAACTGTTCTCCCCAAATTCTTTTAAATTTTGGACCCCCCTTTTATGATTTTAATGCTGCGTTGAATCAATTGGAGTCGTGAATTTTTTGTCATGCTTTAATTTTGGATGATTTTTGAAGATGAACTCTCGTCCTGTTTCAGAAATTGCTTGTGTTGGAAATTGTTGTGGGTCGCATATGTTAGAGTCTAGTTTTTGTTAGTCGAAGATGAATTGGGTCAAGTGTTCTTTGAAAAATGTTGTTCCGGAGGTGAAACAGTTTCAATCGTTGCCAAATTTTTAAAGTTTTAAAACATTTATCAATTTTATCTGATCGGAGGCTATTGTCTGTTTCTCTCCTGCTGTTGCGGATCCCAAATCAGCTAAGCACTCGATGTGTAAGCGCTCCATTCGTCGATGCATGTCGATATTCTAGTCGCATGTCTATAACCCTTTTTTCTTCCGCCGTTGCGGCCGCACAAAGAACTTGGCTGCCGATGTCGTTGTCCTTCCGATTTTCGATCGAAATTTTTCCCGCCACAACTTAGCTCTTAACTCTTCCGACTCCGATGTGCTTAAGTGTTTTCGCAGCACCCATCGCCTGTTAAGACCCGCTTATGCTGCTGTGAATAGGTCTACCCTGCCAATGTTAGCGTTCTGAGCCGCCGACAAGTTCTTTGTTTCTTGTCGTTGGTGATTTCTTTCGAACCCGTAGGTAGATGAGATAGTGGTGCCGGCGTTTTTTAAGCTTCATGACAGTCATGCACATGATCTTTCTTGTTGAGTAGCCGTTTTGGTTGATATAATTTGACGTTTCGTTTTAGAATGCAATCCCAATTAATGATGCACATTGATTAATTGTAGGTGGACTCAAGGGACTGTTGAGATTAACACGACGCGAAGACATAGCTGGGCAGTTTTGACAAAGATCGAACCGAAACTGGTAGGATCACAAGGAGGACAAGCGAAACAGAAGACAAAGATCAGTAGTGACAAAGGCACAGACCTGAAAATGTCAGTTACTAAACGGATCATGAGTGCACACATAAAAGATAAAAAGAAGGGATCCGAAATGTTTTGAGAGACCGAAAGGTCACGCGTTTGGGGGGGAGGCAGCCCAAGCGGTCAACTGTTGGTTTAAATATTTGAAAGTTAGAATGGACAGGGGATTTTTTCCCTGGAAAAACTTGTAAACTAATGCTTGTAAGAGGGACTATTTCATTTTACAACCAGAAATTGCAACTTTTGCCTGTTGGAGAAAGTGCTATGTGGAATGTATCAATGCATTTAAATGAGCGATGTTGAATGGGAACTATTTCATTTTCAACTATGTTTCATTAACCGTGAGAGCGTTCTAACTTCCTGAACCTGTGTTCCTGTCTGAATGTTCTTCAGTATCCTTATGATGTTTTCCCACTATGAGTAATGGGAGTTTTAATTGTTGATGAGCTATCTTATCATGTATACTTTTATTCATGTTTATATGTTTTGGTTACAAGAACAACTATCTGCGATTTACCGTAACATCTGGACAGTAGTGCATTACTCATGAATTAATATCCAGCTCTCTAGAGATAACTTAGTTAGTTTTACTTTATTACTGTTTGCATGATTTAGATGCTTGCGAGTTCTAAGACGAGAGGTAAGAACCTGCGCATCACTTTGTGAATACTCCTTGCATCCTTTATCACCATGCACTGTTAATTAGGCACGTGCATATCATATCTTAAGTCAAAATACAAAAATATCTACGGTGGACTGGGTCATAACTGATAAACCTTTTGCTTTGTTACTTGACCTACGGTAGCCGGACCGCAAACCGGATGGATTCCCTATACCAAATAGTCATGGGCTAGTTGGGAACGTTGACTGGGGAGAATCCCTTGCTGTTGTTGCCTGCAAATTTCCAGGCATCAACACCTGTTAACCCAAAAAACCCCCCAATGATCTCTACATGACCTACACCACCCAAAGACATCTATGTACGACCCTGATTTGACCCCCACACCCTTGCTAAGGCTCAAAAACATGAAAAAGGGGTTAAAAACCCCTAAAAAGAGCCAAAATAGGTCTCATAGTGGTGAAAACCTCAAAAAAGGGGCTAAAACCCCTCAAAGAAGCTTAAAACCCCCAAAGGAGCTATGAATTGGGCAAAAGGGGCTTAAAGCCAAAAAAATGGGCTAAAGCCCTAACCAAGGGCTTAAAACCCTAAATCTCTAGAAAAAGCTATAAATAGAGGGGTGGGGGTCACTCTCAAAACACTCCTTGGTCACTCTCAAAACACTCCTTCTCTCCCTATCGTTATGCTGCCCATGTGAGTGCCTTGAGACCCTTTTCCTCTCAAGCCATTCACCCTTCCTCTTCTCCATTACTCCACAAGCCAAGCTTCCATCCCATAGAGAGAGGTGATTCCCCAAGTTAGGGCACGGTGGTCCATTTCCACCTAAACAGAAGGTATAAAAATTAGTTTTTCATTGTTATTTTGGTTTGCTAGCTTTCTTTATTTGCAGGTTTGTTCTCTAATGGTTTGCTATAGGTTTTCCCTTTGATTTCTTGTAGCCATAGTTTGTTTCCTAACCATTTCATGCATGGTTTCATAGCTTAGTTCTGAAATTGTTTTGCAGGTTCTCTTTCAACCAACAGGAACCCTACCCTTTCGTCCGATAGACGAAAGGGAGTTGTTCCTGCCTGTAGCTAGGGTGAAATCCCTACTATAGAAATGGCGACTATACTGGGTCAACCCCATAGGATCCCTGGATTTTCTTTTCAAGTTTCTGTTTTCATTTCCGTTTTATTAACCTAGTTTCAATTTCTGTTAAATCTAGTTTAGATCTGTATTTTTTTGCATTTAGTTCACAACCAAGCCTCCTTAAGGCCAAACCAAGCTCGTCGGCCACAGTACAAGTTACTATCAGCCATTCCCAGCTCAGGTTAATTTTTTTTCCAGTTTTCAGACTAGGCAGCACGTATCGGTTTGAAAGGGGCGACCATGTCACTCATTCAGGCCTAAAAGGTGCAAATTTCGGGGTCATTGTGGCGAGGGGGTTGCCAAAATTTCCCAAAATCAGTCGAGGGGGTTTCTCAGAATATGCAAACAGGAGCGATTTGCTTCCTTAGAGGTCTTTCACCCTCAGGAAGCAGATATATCTCTTAGATTTGGTTTTTTAAGATATCTGGACTGTCAATGCGGCTCAGTCGCCTCTGTCTAGCAATGTGTTTTCATTTCAAGAAATCTGTGTAAATCAATGACAAATTTAACTGGTTAATGGTTTAATGAATCTTTTTAAGGATTGAGTAAAATTACTGTAGGTTAAGTTCAGTTTTTAATTGGAAATTAACACCTTTCCTAGCCCTTCCTCCTCTACCCAGTCATCACCCTTCGGGGTATTCTTCTATAATACGAAGTGTGAAGCTCGTATAGTAATAGGCACTTCATTTTTAATTTTTCAAGACCACTAAAAACATGTGACTTAGAAGGTAGAGGGGGTGGTAGGCCCACGGGGCCTCACGGCGTTTGCGTCCTCCTTGTTGACCGACCTTGCACTTGGAGAGTGACCTGAGGATCTACAGATGGGCTTAGTCCCATTGTGTTGAGAGCCCATCAATATTTCCTGGTCGAAGAGAAATACAGGTGTAAGGCAGTCACCTAGTAATTCTACCATAGCTCAGATTCATGTATGGCATGTTTTAAATTTCTGTTCACAATTTACTGCTTTCATAAACAACTTACCCATGTTAGAAGTTATGCAATAAACCAAACAATCTCTGTGAAATATTCATAAAACATACAAGTAGCCACCAAGTGTAATAGAAATACAATGGGCATGCACACAAACCATACCAAATAAAACAACCAAACTCAGTTCATGACACTGAGCCAGCCACTAAAATTTATTAATTTACACTAATTCAAACACTTGCAGTCTTTGAGGACATAAGACCCTGACTGCCTTAATCATGGGAATTACTTGGGCTCAACCCAGAAACTCATTGTGAGGAGTACCACGGGAACCCCAAAGTAGCCGGCCGTTGAGAGGAATTGCCAAGCGAAACGGGCAATGACCCATACTAATTGACTAGCACTCCTGTGAGGAAAAAGCCAAGTGTTGTCTCGTGGAAGTCTTGGTGGCCGAGTGACCACCTGAAAGCCAATAGGAAGCCACTAAAACCAGGGTTCAGAATGTCACTACCTGATTTCACCACCTGATATACCAACCAGACACAATTGATCCCCCATGCTCTTCCTCACGCCTAAGAAGCGATCCACCACAGTTCGGGTCATTGAACCAACACCGTCAAGACCATTCTCGACGAACCTCTACACCATCAGAAGGCCACACAGCCTTTGATTCAGACTCAAAATCATATCAATCTAAGCTAGATCTACACACTGCACCATTTAGCCCCATGGTTGGTGCAAACTCGGATCCACTTTTCGGCTTGATAATTGGCAGTTGACCCATGTCCATACCTCACACCACCACCAACACCCCTACGGGTGGTCTTAGCACTCTCATGCAGACTGTCATAAGTCAGCTACCTCCACCCATAATTACCAGTCAAGCTGTCCCACTTGGCATTCTTGGGGGTAGTGGCCCGTTCACTCACATTGTCCCACTTGGCATGCTTGGGGGCAGTGGCCATTCCACCTACAATATCCCTCCTATCATACATGGAGGCAATGTCCCTTCCACTCACACTAGGCCACTTACCATACTTGGGGGAAATGGCCTATCTACAACTGTGCCACAAGTACCCCCAGTCATGCAAGTACATCACACTCCTGTAAACCCCATCACAATTGCTGGCCCATCACACATCAACCTTGGGTCAAACCTTCATTTCATGGAACACCTCAACCTGCCTAACTTGGCTAGGTTAACCAATGACCCCATATGTGATCAAACCTTTTGGCCTCCCATGCCAACCAAACTTCCCTTAGACATCCCCAAGTTTGAAGGGAAGGCAGGGGAGTGCCCCCAAAACCATATCCTAACGTTTCACCTATGGCGCTCATCAAACAACATCATAGATGATTCAATCAGACTCAGATTATTCCAACACACCCTCACAGGTGCCGCAGCCAAGTGGTACATTGAGCTACCACAAGCCAATGATCCAGACTTCAACTCCTTGGCCTTTATGTTCCTGCAATATTTCCAACTCCCCGTCAGATATGATGAAGGAGTGGAAATCTTGCTATCTTGCCACCAAAACACTGCGACCCACATCACTGACCACATCCATGAGTGGAGGCGACGTTGCGTCTTGTGCAAGATCAAACTTGATGACAAGATATTTCTAGATTGGTTCTTGAAAACCTTGCTGCCACCTATAGCCAAGGATGTCACCTCCGAATGTCCCCAAATAGAGGAAGAGGCCATCTTGAAGGCCCAACAGTTTGATCTCATTTAGGCATAGTCTGGATACCTTTACACCATCATTCCAGATGCTCCCCGTGTATACACCTCCTACTGAGATGCACCGGGGGAATCCCATGCAGCAGATGGCATCATAGGTTCCATCTCCCATCAACCATAGCACCACTCGACACCACCTATGATGCCACCACAACCAAGAAACACCCGTAGTGTTGCCCCAAGCTAAGCTCCGTACTATGCAAGAATGATGTCCCAATCCGGAGCTACAACCTCTTATGCACAACATGCACCACAGTAGTAGACCCATGCACCTACTTGGCTAGCACAACAATATGTGGGACAGATGCCCATGTTTGTAGCACCCCCATCCCCCCAAGTCTACTATGCACCAGCCATGCAAGACACCTAAAACCCCACCCCAACTCCTCCTGCTCCTTTGGGACAAGTGTTCACACAACAAAACCATCCCAACTAGCCAGCCTCCAATAACCAACAAGGGAAAGCCAGAAATAACCGAGCCCGGAACCAAGGCAACAATCAAACACAGGGAGGCGGTCAACAACTAAATCCTCCCAATAAAACTGGGGCCAATTGGCCAGCCCAAAATCCTTAGCAACCAAATTCACCTAGGCGCAACGTTCTATTGTGCACAAACAAACCATGCAAGCTATGTGAGGTCTATAGGCACTGTACACACGAATTCCCCTTCATGGGCCGCACTAAGCAGGCCATTCACAACGAGGTTCAACATGCTACCAATACGGCAGCCCAAACTCAATCCAACCCAGCACCACCAGGACCTCCACCCATGGTGCTCCAAAACCCATTACCAGTCCAAGGACTGGTAGCAACTGCACCCACTCCCCAACCCAATCCCAATTCTCCTGGGGCACCTTCGACAACAGAAACATGTGTTCACCACCTACTAGCCATGACAACTAAAGAGGTCAATTTACAAACCAGACGAAATCAGTACGGAACTAACACTGAACCTATTGACCCATCAGTGGCATCCATGTCCAAAACAACCAATGCACCTCTTCATTTACCCCATTTTCCTTTGTTCCCCCCCATACAACGGGTTGCCAACAATGCCACGACTAAAGAGGCCATAAGCTACAACATCATGGATGACTTGGCCCAAACACCTACAGCTATGTCCGCTCTTGAGGTACTTAAAACTTGCCCAACATAGCGTAAAGCCTTACTCGCTGCCCTCGGTGCTGTAGACCCCTCTGACTCCAAGTTGATCACATTTGACACAGAGAAAAAGAACCGTGGATGCCGTCGACCATTGCCTTCCAAATCCCGGTATCCATTTGGAATTTGGTCGTGCACCGGTGTATCGTGGACGAGGGGGCATCCATGTGTTTCATGTCAACCTTAGTCTAGCAGAAGCTTGGATCTCCAATTCTGCAACCATCCTCTACTACTCTGTGAGCTTATGATGGCCACCCCACTAAAGCCCAAGGAATCCTCCCACACGTTCCCATCACATTACCCAGAAAAATGATATTGATTGACATAGAGGTTGTCAATGCTCAGTTGGACAATAAAATTCTCTTGGGATGAAGCTACATGTGCACCATGAGAGGTGTGGCATCCACCGTGCTCCGCCTTATGATGTTTCCTCATGACGGAAATATTGTTATGGTGGATCAACTGACTTACCATGATCCATAGGGGCCAATGGAACTAGCCAATGTTATCCCTACCGTTGACACTACTGTTGACAGCACAACCACCCCACCATTATTGAACGTAAGCCCTGGGTTGTTCATCGATACCTCTATGATAGCTCCCTTCCCCTTCATGTCACCTCCACCAACACTAAGTGATACTATGGATTTGTCCATGCTACCATCTATCACCGTTACACCCAAACCCTAATCGCAGCCGCAGCTCCATCCGCAACCGCAACCTCAACCTCAGTTACCAGGGAAATAGTGGGGTTCATTCCCACTCAACACGATCCTTTTCCTTTTCCTTTTCCTACCATCCGGGATCATGAGTAAGTCTGTCTTGGAAACCCGCAATTTACAGGATTTCACACTCAGAGTTCTTGTGTGGTACCTTGAACCACCTATGATACCTATGAGGCCCTAAGATGTGTGACTCCTGTCCAGCCAATTGAGATGATGTTTCACATACCTCCGGGTCCATCAAAGACTCCTTCCATCTCCAGGCCTTCCCTTCTTCCTCCAACAGAGACTGGGGGCAAGGTCGCCAAAACCACAACCAATACCATTTACATCATCTCTAGCACTAGTTTCCCTTCCATCTCGTCGGATGTGGAAGATCCACCTGATCTATCTCGACACCACTTAAGCGATGATGGAGAGATATGTAAGACCGCCTCCGGTTTTACCCCATTCCCTTTAAACCATAGTGTGGAATCGGTTCTTCTCATAAAATACCAGATTTTGTCACCCTGCCTTGCCAACGACCTTTGTCTTGGTAAGGGGGCATACCTCTTCGTTGAATCAGGTGGTCAACTCTTGAAGAAGTTTCACAACAGGCTCCACCTCAAGAGAGTCTATGCCTAATATAACCACTATGAGTCCCTTATAGTGTAGTGTTTTCCATTTTTTGTTTTACAACATTTTTTCAGGGGTAGTACCATTAGCTACTAGTTCAAAGTCACTCGGAGCCTGTTTGAGACACCCCTCACACCTCCAGGCTCAAATTTTTGTCTTCTATCTTCTAATGAGACCATCATCTCATGTTTAACAAGTAATTTTTAGGACCACTTCCCGGAAGTTACCTCGGTCTACATACCACATTGTAATGTAAGTGTCTCCAGACCTGTACTTGCATCACACTTGCCTACCGCAACCCATGCAGGACTCCGGACCATCTCCCTGGAAGGCACATCATTTTATTTAAGCATATAACTATCAAATCCGTCCACCACATATTACATGGGTTTTTGGACCACCACCCAGAGGACGGATCATTTCTTTTGCATGCATTTGGCATATAACTTCCTCCAGACTTGCACTCACATCATATGTAAGTCAAGTTGTCCACCGCAACTCACACACGACTCTCTTGACCTCTTTTCGAGAGCCACCTCGGTTTGCATGCCACTAGCACACCAACTCATGTGCCTCTGCCGCGATCTATCCCATGCATGTATTGGTATGTTCAAGAGCGACCCGCTCCATCCATACTGCACATGCGACCTTTGGATCACTGTCCATTGTCCCGACATGGCGGCACCATTAGTTCCTCCTCGACCAGTTGACCATACTAGAGTTTTCGTTAAGCTCTTTTCTGACTCCTAAAAGAACGAAAAGATTGTCGAGCGCAGTTGCTTCCTTTATCGCTCGTTAAAGTATAATAAAGGGCGTCTACATCATCTCATTTATCTCTTTTTGCAGACTATGTAGACTATCATCTGAAAAGGACTACCTTGGCACATTCAAGCCAAGACCGTTCCCCTTTGCATCCTTTTATGCTTTCTCGGGCAGAGGGGCCGAACTATATGAAAAATATCACCATAGGTTGTCGTTAAGTTCTTTTCCAGCCTTCTCATCAAGAAAATATCGCTGAGCAAACTTGGTTTCATTCATGCTCGCAAAAGTATCTGAATGACTGTCCAGTCAGTATAGGTTTAACCTTTTCCGGCCTGGCTGAACTACCGACGGTAAAGAAGTCTCTCATCCCCTAAAATATGGGCGAGCTCTCCTATGTACACTTTTAACCTTTTTTGGGCACAAGAGACTATCAATGAAAAAGAGACCCCATTGGAGTCTTCTTCATGCTTTCAGACTCTCTAAAATTGAAAGCACCATCGAGCATTTACTTTCTTAGGCTCGCTAAAAATCCACGAGATCGTACCACAACGATGTCTTTAGACACCACCCCACATATAATAGTTCGGCAGGATTACCACTTTGGGTCACCTTTGTTCAGAGTATTTTGCGATGTGTCTTCCTTGGATCCCATCAATACCAAAAGTGTCTACCTCCCCCAAGTATTTCCCATCTGCAGTTGCATTCCTGGTATTATAGCTATGATCCCTTTCCCATAAGTCAATTTCATTTGCTGCTTGGTCCGCCCTATTGTCATACTCTGAACAAAGGAAGTTTGAGTCCACTATACTCCCTTTGCCCCTGTTCCACCTCCCCCCCCCGCCATTCAGTGGGTCAGTCCTCAGAGTGTATCACATCTTTCGGTTATCTCCCTCGTGCTTCTGGTCAAGGAAACACCATTGCCTTGGCTAGTTGCAAGTCTCCCTTTGTCGACAACAACACACATATTCCAGAGGATAGACCCAGATATCCTGGTTTCATTAACCTCATTGATGAGTTCCTTGGACCACTTGAGAGGAGTCCTTAGTGCCTCTCAAGATGGTTGTTTCTCACGTGCTCGACTCCAGCTACACCATCATACCATTGAGATTCCTACAGGGTATTGGTCAGTGCAGTATTTGGTCGAAGACCTTGGATGTCACCTGACTCTATCACATTGATGAGTCTATTTGAGGGACCCAAACATGTTCATGTCCCTTCTTCTTTTCGGGTTGTGTTGGAGACAGCGTTCAGAAGCCCCAGCAGTGCTTCTATATAGATTTATGATTGATGCAACATATTTGTACCATAGAGACTCCGACTCTCTGTCAGTAAGTCCCTATAGCTATGTACCGTTCCAGATGTAGCAGGCCATTAGTCATGAAGATATAGCATTCCATGAGAATGCCATGGGTCCAATGTAGTAGTTCTTCAGATTAGTATTGTATTCAGCTTATCATTGAGGCAACCACTATTGTAACAACAATTGTACATGATCGACTCTTGTATGATAGAGATTAGATCACATTATTCTTTTGACATCGTTATGAGCATGGGGATGCCCTCCTCGTCCATATACATGTCACATATTATGTATATCTCACCCATTGATTGGAACCATATTAATACAAAAACCAAAATCCACCATGCCCTAGCCCAGGAAGCACCACCTCTCCCCAGAAAATCCTATGATATTCGTTGGGCATACGATGAGCTCCTACCCTCACACATTAGGGGGCAATTTGTTAACCCAAAAAATCCCCCAATGAGCTCTACATGACCTACACCACCCAAAGACATCTACGTACGACCCTCATTTGACCCCCACACCCTTGCTAAGGCTCAATAACATGAAAAAGGGCTTAAAAACCCCTAAAAAGAGCCAAAATAGCTCTCAGAGGGGCTAAAACCCCTCAAAGGAGCTTAAAACCCCTAATGGAGCTAATAATTGGGAGAAAGGGGCTTAAATCCCCAAAAAGGGGCTAAAGCACTAACCATGGGCTTAAAACCCTAAATCTCTAGAAAAATCTATAAATAGAGGGATGGGGGTCACTCTCAAAACACTCCTTCTCTCCCTATCGTTATGCTTCCCATGTGAGTGCCTTGAGACCCTTTGCCTCTCAAGCCATTCACCCTCCCTCTTCTCCATTGCTCCACAAGCCAAGATTCCATCCCATAGAGAGAGGTGCTTCCCCAAGCTAGGGTATGGTGGTCCATTTCCACCCAAACAGAAGGTATAACCATTAGTTTTTCATTGTTATTTTAGTTTTCTAGATTGTTTTATTTGCAGGTTTGTTCTCTAATGGTTTGCTGCAGGTTTTCCCTTTGATTTCTTGTAGCCATAGTTTGTTTCCTGACCATTTCATGCATGGTTTCATAGCTTAGTTCTGACATTGTTTTGCTGGCTCTCTTTCAACCAACATGAACCCTACCCTTTCGTCCTATAAACGAAAGGGAGTTGTTCCTGCCTGTAGCTAGGGTGAAAGCCCTACTACATACCCCTTAGTAGTTTGGTGGGTCATACCATGCTATAAATGAAGTTAAAATTAACAACCATGCATAATAGAAAGGGATACATTCTTCTTGTGATGTAGTCGCATACTGTAATAATTCGTTCAACAGAAATTGTGACTAATTAATTTGAACTCCCTCTGCGCACAGTTCAGCTAGCGCAACCACACCCGCGGTACATTGGTTTGGTCGTGATTTTCGTAACATCTTGTAGGAGAGTATTTTTGCTTCAAAACAAACAGTCAAGTCATTAATGGACAAAATTAGGAACCCTCTATTGGCTCTAACCATATCATACTTCTTCTTGATCCTCGCGATCATCGTTGGGTCCTTGTCCTTATTTAAAAGTGACAATGGGTCTACCCTTGCTCAAGGAAGGCCTATAATTGCTGAAATGAGGTTGAAATATACCGAGTATGCCTTGTCTAGCCACAGGTATCCTCCATGAAATACTACTAGAAACTACTTCACATAGGTTTTCACCTCTGTTCTTTGACTAAAGTGTGGCATGAAAAGTAATGATAGAAAACCAGACTGCTCCAACACTTTTGCCCATTCCTTTGCAACAAAACAGTAGGCTGAGTTGGGTGTTTCCCTTACTAGGTCCATGTAGTTCTTTCGACCCAGGGAACTCAGCTTGTTGGTATCATGCTCTTCAAATAATAACGAATGCAAATTCGGCATAATGTCCTGTAGTACCTTAATTCCTTTCGACAGTTTGGGTGCTATCAGTGGGGCTTGAATCTTGTCTGGTAGTGTGACCTTCAATGCATCAGCACATCTTGGTGGGATGTATGGGAGTAGAAAAGTTCTGGTTTTTGAGTCTTCGCTGTTATTAGGGGCTGGTGGTGTTTCCATTTCTTTCTCCTTCCTTTTCCTCTTCATTGTATGCTTTCCCTTTGAAGCTATTGAGGGTCCTGGTTCATCTTCTCTACGTTTTCCCGATAGCTGAGGTGGAACTTTCCCAGTTGATGGGGTAGGTAGATTGGTGAAATATCTTGAAGTATCTTCCATGATATACGTGGGTGAGGCAGGTCCCAATTCGACTTCCGTAGTTGCACTAGTGCTTGATATTGAAATTACCATGAAATTGCTTTGGCTCCTGATGTTGTAGACACAGTCGCTCTTCTTGCATGTAGGTAGAATGAAACTGAGATTGGGCGCGAAGTTTGATATGAAATAACAGTTTCCAATAGCTGTGCTTCACATGAGTGGTAATTTATGTAAACATGAATCTATCCTTTTAGGCACATGCACGCCAGTTAAATCACTGTAAGGAATCTTTTCAGCATGTCATCAATTACCTGGCATCTGTAGAGTAGTTATTTTCCTACAGGTAGAAGTGAACACAAATCCTGCTGCCATATTTTCTTGGATTTGTGAAATTAATGATGTCTATCCTTTCTTATCAGTGAGTTTCTTCACTATTTTGCTAACGTCACATATTTTGTGACCTATGTTCTTTCATGTGGTATATTCCCTTCTCTTTTCCATCTCCTTAAGTTTCTCGTCGCACACCTTGCGACTTGCATTTCCTTTGCACTACAGTTCCCGTTTTGTGATCGACCAACATTTTTTTCCATGGCAGACTAGTAGTCTGCGATCATACCTTCTTTTATCTCTTTTTTTTTGTTTCTGAGACCAAGTCACAGTTTTCAAAATAAGGTTTCAGTCGACTCCCATTGACGAGCCCTCTGACCTATGTCCCATCTAATTTCTCTAACTTCACTACTCCTCCATCAGTGATTTCCTTGACGACATATGGTCCTAACCAATGTGTTTCCATCTTTCCTGGATGCTTGAAGAATTTACTTTCATACATAAGAAAAAGACCTATGACTTCAAAATGATTGCTCTTAATATGTTTATTGTGCCATACATTTTTCCTTTTCTTTAGTGAAATCTTGCAACAAAGTGTTCTTCCTCCAAGTGTATTAGTTTAAGTAATATCTCTTCCACATCATCAACATCTGTCATTTCAATGATCGCAGCAACTCTTAAACTTGGTATAATGTTTTCCATAGGAATGATAGCTTCTTGTCCATATACCAACTTGAATGGTGTCTGACATGTCAAATTCTTACATGTTGTGCGATATGCCCATAGTATTGCATAGATCTTCTGATCCCAGTCATCCCTTCGCGCATTGAATGCCTTTGTAGAGATGATAGAGTTCATCACAAGTGATATATTTGTAAGTGTAGGAAACCTGCGTGGATTTATTAAGCCAACATTTTGGACTTCATATAGTTGAGTCCATCCTTAGGGCGATCTCTCAATCCAGGAGATTGGGATGATGAATTTAAAGATCTTCTCTTTATGTATAATAAATATAGATTAGTCACCCCAAGTTTAAGATAGTATGGTCGGCTCTTTTTTGGGGAGATTATAAATTTTTAAGCTATAATTCCTTTTTATCTAGTTAATCGTGGGTCTCCACAATTCGTTAAGTTTGGGCCCATCATCTTTGTCAATGCATTTTCTAGAATCTTGTTAAATGCTTCAACGAATCCATTTGCTTGAGGGTGATATGGAGTTGTTCTCCTATGTTGTATTTGGACTTCATCAGTCAGTTCTTTAATCAATTGATTAACAAAATGCGTACCTTGATCGCTGATCAAAATATTTGGCTAGACGAACCTTGTCACAACATTTTCAAATAAGAACTTCACAGTTTTATGAGCAGTATAGTCTTTTACCGGCATAGCTTCTTCCCATCAGGTTAGGTAATCAGTCGCAGTGATACTATACCTTTCTCCCACTCCCTTTCCTATTGGACTAATAGGTCCTACGAATTCAATACCCCATTTATCAAATGCTTGTAATTTTATCTGTGGTACTAATGAAATTTCATCCCTTTGGGATGGCTTCCCAGTTCTTTGACATATATCACAGTTGTGACAATAATCTCGAGCGTCTGCATGCATGGTGGGGCACCATAATCCTGCCTATAATATCTTGTGCACTATAGCTTTTCCTGCATAGTGAACTCCTCCAACACCAGCTTGTGCTTCACTTAATATCATCAGTCGCTCATGTTCCAAAATACATTGCCAAAGTATCTCATCAAGACCCATTTTATACAAGTGTCCAATAATCAACTGGAAATTTGTAGCTTGCACCACTAACTATTTCTTTTGTGCCGTGGTAAACTCAGTTCACACATAACCTGTACTTGGAAAATGTATGATATCTTTATATTGGTCATCAAACATGGTTATCACAAATAATTATGTATTAGGAATATTATCTTCCAAACTATTAGGTTCTTCTCCACTTTCAATCCTTGACAGGTTGTCTAGTCCCAAATTCAACCGACTGAGTTTAACAATTATCTCAAAATTAAATTCCTAGAAGAGGAGAAGCCACCAGTAAATCTTCCACCCAACACTAGATTACTGACCAAATATTTCAACACATAATGGTTAGTGTACATCTTGAAATTTCCACCCAGTAAATAGTTTCTAAATTTTTGTAGCGCATATACCATCGCTAGCCCTTCTCTCTCCGTTGTGGTATAATTTTTCTCTACAGTTGATAAATTTCTACTAGCAAAGGCGATGGGGTGATCAATCGATCCTTCACCTAGCTGCGTCAGTACCACGTGGAGCGCAATAGACAATGCATCAACATGAACATGGAAATCTTTTTCCCAATATGGAAATACAATTATTGGCATAGTAGCCATCTTGTTCTTCAGTTTGTCCAGAATCTCTTGACATTCTTCAGTCCACTGAAACTTAGTGTCTTTTTTCAGCAGTCTCTCCATTATGACAGTCACCTCCGCATGTCCCTTGATAAACTTTTTGTAGTATCCATTATGTCTTGATGTTGTTCTTAACTGCTTAACCATGGTAGGTGGTGGTAAGTCAAGGATAATCATAATCTTGGTCAGATCAACCAAAATTCTGTAACGACAGACCACATGGCCTAACAGAGCTCCAAAATGCGCATAAAAGATACACTTTTTCAAATTTAGGGAAATTTGATACTAGAAGCATCATTCTAGCATCATTATGAGGATATATATATGGTCTTTTACAAGACCAAATACTATTTGGTCGTCAAATTAGACTCAAGAAATTTATGAATATCAGGGTTCCCCAAGTCTTGAGCCTGACTGTCTGCTACATCAGAATTTGATTACTATGTCACTGTCTGCGTCAGCTTTAGCTTTTCTGCTTCTTGCTTCTTCAGCTCCTCATCCATGTTTCTTTTCTTTTCTTCTTCCTCGCTCTTGGTAGCTTCTTCTGCCTTTCAGGATGCCTCCTGTGTATCTCTTCTCTTTTCCTCCTCTTCTCCTTTGAGCCATCCTTCGGCCTCTTGTGCTAGTATCCTAGCATCTTCATTTATTTTTCTAGTTTCCTCCTCCTCGGCCTTTGCTTGCTCATCCTATCCTTTTCGACCTTTGGTGGTGATTTTCTTCTTAAACCTTCTTCTTAAGGTTGTCATATTTTGTGCACTACAAAAAATGGATTCCTCTCTGTCCCAGTGGCTGGTGTATTCAAAATGTACATTCACCTCTTTGTAGTGCTCTGCAACCTTATTCTGGGAATCATTCCCGTGGAAACACATTTCCCCAAAATGGAATTTCCCCAACTCTTCCATGAATTCGTCGGCTTTCTTCACTCTAGTGAACTTGTAGCTTCCCAACCTGAATGGAAAAGGAGGGTAAGCTACTTTCTTATGTTCCAAAAGAAAGCTCCCAATGCCATCTAAAATGACTTGTCTAACTGCCTCTTTGTGGACTACATAGTCAGTGGCATACTTAGGCAGTAGTGAGGGCGCTCTAGAGCATCCAAACATTCTGAAATATAATCCATCCTTTGTCAAGTAATAGTCTGCATATTCTTCAATCACCTGCAATGCCTTCTCTGACATGCAGTTGCACTCTTTCAAGAAAATCAAGGCATACAATGGCATAATGAAGTGCTCACACACTTCCCTATAGTGACTGTGGTATTTGTGGGCCCACAGTTGCTTGTATGCTAAGTAGATTGGTGTTCTTTATCGGTCCTAGATACACCTTAGATTGGGGAAGGGTTGATTGCACAGTATGCAATCTATCAATATAGAGCTCATGTAGAACTCTGATCTCTTTTGGGACACCCTTCCTAATGCTGAAGCAATGCAGGCTGAGAGGCTGTTGGACACAATGTTTTCCCAGTTCAACACTGTCCCCTGTGTTGCAACATAGAAAATGATAGGCACCCACTCCAATTTTAAACTTTTACCGTGGGCCCTCCCGAAAATCCGGTTCAGCATCAGAGCAATGAACTTGTAAGGGGTTCTTAGACTTGCAGTGTCATATTCCCCGGTCGGCCTAGTTCTAAAATTCTTGCTAGGCATGGGAATCCTTTTTAGTGTCTTGACTAGGTCCATCCTGATGGCCTTCAGCCAGTCTTCAGTCAGGTATACTTGTGCTTCTGGTAAGTGGTAGGCCAGTGCTACATACCCAGGGCTATAAGCAGCATAGCCCTGTTTAGCAACATTTTCCAAAATCATGGTGGTTACATCTGCCCTGGGTAGAATCCACCCAATCACCTCTAAGCATGGAAAGACCTCAGGTATAGTAGCAATTTTCATCAAGGAATATCTCTCTATATTGGCATAGATGGTTTCTTCTTCAAAGCCTATGTTGGGTACTTCTCGGTGCATTATCAATCTGTAGATTTCCCCACATTGATATTCGGGTTCCACACCAAATATGCATTTGGTGTCCTCGTAGGTGTATTCGACTTTGGTAACGATTTCGACTTCATGTTCCTCTTCAACTACGGGAGCCTTCTTCTTCTGACGTTTAGACATCTTGAATTCTGAGGGAATTTCCCTATCATATACAAGAATTTCTTTCAGGTTTTGTTGGGTCATTTCTAGATAACATTTAAAGATAAAGACAATAGTATAAGCATTTTACCTCATCTATGCTAAACATGAGTGCAGCTATGAAAAATAAGCAAACAATGTTCAAAAATCAAATGCTCATGTAGAAAGACTAAACTAGCTCACGCCCAACAATTTACGAATTTAGAAAATCACAACCTTCCAAGAACGATGAATATCTCCCTTGTCTTGTCAACATGAACACAGTCCCGAACCCCCTCTCGGTGCCATGACCTACATGCTACGTGAAAGATAAAAGGCGCCTAAACTAAAACCAGCTTAAATGAGGATGCTGCAAGTGATAGCATACTAGAAGACAATGGGAAACTACTTGCTGTAAACACTCACTTTACGGTCTGACTAGGTAATGCAATTCTACCCTAGACTGGTTCGGGGTTCAGATTCGAAACTGAACAGGGTCACCCTAAATGGGAAGTAAAAACAACATTGAGGTCCTGGTTCATGAAGATGAGGGTGACCGAACTATGTAACCAAACTCATGGCCTCATGGAAGAAAAATCTTGAAAAGGCCCCCCCGACCGACCATACGCAGACTGGGGGAAATTGGTGCAGACAACGTAACGGTCGTTTTCACCGGTTTCCCCAGCAATCAAATGTGGTATGAAAAACCTCAACAACCGTGGAAGTCATCATAAAAAACTAAAAACCCCCCATCGAGCAGCCATACTAGTTAACTTGAGAATAAATACAGGTCGGGATGGGAAAACCTAGGAAAACGCTAACTGCGGAGACATCATAAGTAGTTCGACCATCAAACAGAAGGAAAAAATGGGCATGAGGGCCTACCTAGCACTATGCTGTGTGACTGGTGGAGGAAAAATAGTGAAATTCCACGACGGAGCCACCTAGGAGCGAAGGTACCGACAATGAAAAACTTGGTCTGCTTGAAAACGACAGCACGGAGAAAAATCCAAAATAACAATAAAAAATGAAACACCCCAAACCCCACTATATATATGTCGTGGTCAACATGCAATCGACGGGAAAAAATAGATCATCAGGCGGCAAAAGGATATGGGATTGGTGACCAAGTTACTATCTCCTTCGTAACGGCGAATGAAGAAAAATTCAGAACACCTACAAAGGTGTTGGTGGGAAAAACAAACCAACACTCGCATCGGAGCTCACGATACTAGGGCTTCAGGCCAAAAGATGATTAGAGAGCCGCACGATGAAAACATAAAGAGAATGAGTTCCACAGACCGGAAAAATCGGAGTCAAAATAAACATGCATCAAGTGAATAAATTGACCAAGAGGAACAAATAAATCAAAACTATCAGAGGCATAGTTCTTTCTAGAGCCGCAATGGCGAAATTTGAAGAGAACCAAAGACCTGCGAAATAATATGGCAGGGGTGGAAATGNAAATTGACCAAGAGGAACAAATAAATCAAAACTATCAGAGGCATAGTTCTTTCTAGAGCCGCAATGGCGAAATTTGAAGAGAACCAAAGACCTGCGAAATAATATGGCAGGGTTGGAAATGGATGAAACAACTCTTGGACAACTTCGCAGAACCAACTCTGCAACTGCGGAAAACGTACAGACAAAAGTTTCGACGGGATTTCAAAATAACTGCCGATGAAGAAAAAATACATCGGAGACCAAATACACTTGACCTCGGACTTGATGTTCGGTTCTTTTCCACAACGGCGGATGC
The DNA here is from genome assembly GCA_001517045.1 of Pseudotsuga menziesii. Taxonomy (NCBI): domain Eukaryota; kingdom Viridiplantae; phylum Streptophyta; class Pinopsida; order Pinales; family Pinaceae; genus Pseudotsuga; species Pseudotsuga menziesii. The sequence continues at coordinate 207,752 of LPNX010926408.1, read as the reverse complement.
GCAGACGACTAGAATCCCGACTCAAAGTCCAAAACACTTCCGATGGCAAGGAAAAATTAATTCAAACATTAAAACATTTCCCGCATAAAAGTAATCTTTATTCAAACATTAGGCAAAACCAAAAACTGAGCAAAAAAACGAATCAAAGGAGGGTCCCAAATTTTTTTGAATTTTGGGAAATCGTTGCAGTTGCAACAATTGGCGACTACCTAGTGAACCCCAGATTTCTGAATCAACTTCTTCCCAGTAAAATACTGTTTAATCATTCGGCTCATAAGTTGAATACTTCCAGCTGCTTGTATTCCTAAGATGGTAGATACATGCATTTAAATCATTGATAACAATCCATTCTTTCGGAAATGGGAACATCCAAAATAGTTGAAAGTCCGGATAACTCTTTTGAGGCTTAGTAGGTGAGTTTTATTTTACCTCTGTCTTTGGGTAGTTTCTAGATTGGACACCACAGGATCGTAACATATGGCAAACATAACTTTTCATTTGTTCCTCATTCCCATGCCACTTGCACTTTTGTGCCCTTTTGAAACTTTTTTCTCATGAGTCCTCCATTTGCTTTTCTTTCTGAATTTTATTCAAGCTCTTCCATCCATAATGTCCTTTTGTGTGAGAGATGTATTTACTTTTTAGCTCACGGATGGAGAAGAACTTTTAGCAGATTTATATTCATATTTCTGATACTTTGCTTTGATATGTATTGCTTCTTTTAGGAGTTTTGACTCTTAACAACCTTTAGGATTTTGACATCATGGCATGGGATCGTTTATATATAATAAACTGTTTAACTTGCTTCCTTTTTGTGGGTCCTTTTCTATTACTCCCTAGGACATCTTAGATGTGAAATGGATGGAGCCTTGAAATAGTATTCCAGACCTCTTAATTCTGAGTTATTTTCAGGGGTTAAGCAGGACTTCAATGAGTGCATAGCCATATAGGAAAACTACTTACTAGAATACATTCTATCATTTCAAAATAAATGCACAGTCTTTTCCCAAAGATTTCAGTTAATCGAGAACCCTGATGCTTTCCATGCAACCAAAAGTTCACCTCTTTTATTCAAAAACAAAAATAACCAGAAACAAAGTGGTAAATCAAAGCAAAACTGCATCAAATTATTCATGTACAGAGTCATTCAATCAAAAGAAAATAAAATTGTGCCCACCCCTGAAAATATTTCAACTTATGGATCAAGGGGCTAGGCTGGGTTGCAGACATGAGATACCTAACCATGGTCTAATTCTGCTATTTTTGAAACCAAAACTATGTCTACCGATTTACCATCAATCTCATCAGCCTGTGAAAGTTGAAGGAGATCAGGTTGAGGGTCAGTCATATTGCTGGCTTTTTTCTGAGTCAAGATATCTTAGTTCAAGCTCTATTAGATAATTCCCCAAAACAGAATTAGCAGATTCATTACCTTCTTCCAACTTGGTGATATTGTGTTTCATGTAAGGTTCTCTCGAGATTTTGATCCGATTTGGGATCCCCTTATGAGGCAACCAAAAATGTGACCAATCTGAAGCAAAATACCCTTTTAACCTTGTGGACCAGTCACGGTTCAAAATAAGTCCATATCCATCCGGTATGTCAACCACCACAATATCAATAAATTGACATATCTTGTTATTTGCAGATAAACGAATGAGAACATTCTCCATTTCTCCCACTACTTTGACATTAGTTCTGTCTAGTTGAGTGACTTCCCAAGTAGTAGGTTTTGGCTGTCCATTAATTTGTTTGCAAACTACAAGTGGCATAACATTCACTGATGATCCAGAATCTACCAAACAATTATGCACCTTATGATTTAACATTTCCAAAGTCAAAAGGAAAGGTGGGGTTCTAGCTTTCTCCTCCCCAATTGATTCGACCTCTTCTTCTATAGGTTGGTTTTCAGTGGGCATCTCTTCTTCTGGCTCTTCAGGATTTTCAGTATTTCCTTTGTTAACACCTACTTGTTCTTTCGTAGGTATAGTAGGCTTGTTGACCTGATCCGTCTCTTGGCTGAAAATAGTAATTTTGGGTACTTTCTCTTCAACATTGTTCTTTGGTTGTCTCCTGACATTCTCTTGCAACCTTTTAATTTTTGAAATTGTTGAATTATATTTGTTTACCAAACTCATGTTTTTTTTTGTCATTGGCACATTCTCAGGTTTAAAAATACTTTTTTTTCTGTATCAAACAGCGAGACACAATCCCATAAAAACATGGTATCATTTTCCTGTCTTTCTATGGTCTGATTACCTTTTTCTTCTTCATCACTATCCTCAATTAGTTTAGAGTCCAAAATATGATTCATTACCAATGTCATTGAATTTAACCATTGAGGACAATTCTTTTTATAATGGGGTTGTTGGTGAAAAGTGCAGAAATTATCCATCCCTACCTCTGTCAGATTCATTGATGCTGAATTGTGTGGAGGGGTCTTGAATTGGTTGTTATATTCCTTTTTTTTTTGTAGTAAGGATTATAAGCTTTTTGAGCTTCTTTTTCTTTCTCCAAATCTATTATTTTGTTGGAAAGCTTTTGCATCATTTTTAACATTCCCTCGAAATCATGTGATTGCTCCTCTTTAGGTTTAGACAACAATAAGGCTCTTTTCCCGGTAGGTTTTTCTCCAGATTGCTTGGGATAGTCATCTATACTTTCCTTTTTAGCCTCCACTCTTTCTGCTTCTTCATAAGTCTCAGCTAACGTAGGCTTAACTTGATCTTTTGCGAACATAACCATTTCAGGACCTAAAGCTGAGGTATAATACTCAATCAGAACTTTAGCGGAAGGCTTATCAGTTGCAGAGAAGTTCTTGAGGTAGGCTGAAAATATTTGAGTAAAATTATGTACCTTCTCGTTCCTTTCTTTTTTTAAAGCGCCCAGACCTTTCATTAGTGCTGCATGCGTCTTTTGGGCTGCATATTTTCTTCTGAAAATCCTTTCAAAGGTATCCCAATCTGGGATAGAGTTTGCAGGAAAACCAAAGTACTAGGATGTTGCTGCTCCTTTAAGGGTATGTGGGAAAAGTCTACAAACAACATCCTCATATTCCCCAGCCCTTAATCCTTCTATTTCCAAATAGAAACTTTGCAAGTGGTCACCTACTGCAACCTTCTCATTAGGATCAAACTTAGGCAACAAATTCTCAAAAGCTTGAGGTAAGTTATGCAACAGAGGTGTTAGGTTCAAGGGTGATCTGGCTTTCCAAGCCGGTGGTGGATTTGGTGGGTTAGGATGGTTTTCATTTACACCTTCCATGAGTCAGGGTGTAGAGTGAGGAGGTGAAGGAAGAGGATTCCGCACAGGTGGATGGTAAGGTGTGTTTGGGCCTACTTGATTCAAAGGCTGAACAACCTCCCATAATGCTCTTTCTACTAGCTCTTCCAAGTCTCCAACCAACACTGAATCTTTCAAGATGGGATGGTCTTTCTTCTTGTACTCTCTTCGGGGTAAATCAGGGACGATGGATAACCCTTCAATATTCTTTACATAGGCCCATGTGTGTCTCCTCAGATCATTTATCACTTGGTTGTCCACAGCAAACAGATGTTCCCTATTCTCTTGAGTATTTGGATCAGGACACAAACTGCTTTTCAAAATTATCATTGGTGGGGTTATTTCGAGAAAAAATGGGTTTCCTCAGCCATCCATGCACTAGTGGCCCTCCTTCTAGCGCCAGAAATTGTTGAGGCCTAGAAATTCGCAGGCAACAATAGCAAGGGATTCTCCCCAATCAACATTCAAAACTAGCCCGTGACTGTTTGGTGTAGGGAATCTGTTCGGTTTGTGGTCCGGCTACCGTAGGTCAAAAAATAAAAAGGTTTTACCGGTTGTGGCCCGATCCACCGTGTATATTTTTGTAGTTTTTAGTTTTAAGTATGACATGCAAATTCCTATCTAAAATGCAGATTGATTGAGAATGAAAGGAGTGTTCACAATGTGATGCACAGGTTCTTACCTCTCGTCTTAGGATCTCTTGCATCTAAATCACACACACAGCAAGAAATTAAAACTAACGACCTAACCTATCCCTAGGGAGCAAGATTATCACTTATTGATGAGTAATGTATTTTGTGCATGCATTGTAATAAGAAATCACAGATAGTTGATACTTCTTTCAAACACATGAACATTTAAAAATATTTGAACAACCAGATAGCCAATTGTTTATGAACAACATTCATTACTCATAGTGGAAATTTCCATAAAATAAACCAAAGATCACTCATACAAGAACATAGGTTCAAAGAGTTAGAACGATCTCACAGTTAATGGAAATTTTTTTGAAAACGAAATAGTTCCTCTTTAACAAACCCATAGCATAACATTTGAACATTCCACCAAGCTATCTCCAACAGGAAAACTGTAGTTATTTATTGTAAAAGGAAATAATTCTTCTTACAATATGTCTTCACCAATATAACTAGAAAAGAGTCCTTTTCCTCTCTAGATTCTCTATATTTATACAAAAGAACAAAACTGTTGGGCTTCCCATGCAATGACTCTTGGGATTCCCCAACTCTTCACCTCCCACATTTTCTTTCATTAAGTGTTTACAATATATTACAATAAAATGAATAAGATGCTCATGAGGAGGGTCCCACTTGACTATTCAAAAAATTCTTCCACACTGAAGCTTTTGAGGCAATACTTTTGAATTTAGAAAGTTCTAGGAAACGAATATTTATTTCGAACTTAACATCCTGATTCCTTATGACTTCTATTCTGGCTGCGCTTAGGCAAAGTTGGTCTTCTAAAAGCTGCACACTAACCGCGAAATGATCTACTTCATTCCTCAGGGTCTATTCATCTAAAGCTTTAATGTTCTGTATCCTTTGCTCATCTCCTTGATATATTCTTTGCAAAATCTCCAAAAACAGGCTGTGGTCTGGAAAAGTATCCATTCTTTGCTCAGCCTCTACCTGGCATCGATTATAAGTGATCAGAAGCCTTCTGAAGAATTCTGCACAAACCCCCTTTGTCTTCTTGAAAGCCTTCTTGAATTCCTCAGTTGTGTTTATGGAAAACTACAGTAAATCATAGTCTTTCCTTAGGGCTTGTTGATCTTTTGATGGTAGATCTGCAAGGGTTTCTTCATTCGCTTCTAATCTTTCCATCCTTCCTGTCAGGACTTCTAAGATGTCCTGCGATCTGTCAAGAAAATATGAAGAGGTTTCCAAAATCTCTTCCAGCCGATTATCCACATGAAATACCTTGCACCTCTCTTCCTCTATGGCCATTTGCAGTTGGTGCATCTTGCTTCTCTCTACCAGAATGTGCTCCTTGAATGGTTGAAGACTGACCTGATCTTCCTTGGCCTCCTCCAGGGCTGCTGTCAACAAGGTAATCTGTCCTTTGAGCTCTACATTCTGCCCCTGAGTTTTCCTCTCAGATTCCTCCAAGTTAGCCATCTGTAACCCCAACTCCCCTATCTTTCCTAGTAGCTGCTCCTTTTCTGCCTTCAACCCTTGACATTCTTGCTGCACTTTCTCTAGACTTTCTTGGGCAGCCTCCATAGATATCTTTTCTACTTGGAGGAACTGGATCTCAGTTTGTGAAGACTTTATTTCTCGTTGTATGTCTTCAAACTTTCTTTTCAACCTATTATTTTCTTCTCTTTCTTTTCTTAGGGTATCTTTGAGCTGGGAAGAGGACTTCTTTGACTGTTCAAGATCAGTCATTATTTTATCTACATTGTCCTCGAAAGCATGGATCAATGCAGCCCCCACTCTAATAGTGAACCCAGGGTCTTTGTCTATCCCATATACGACAGTGGTATCATTTATCATTTTACCAGACTGCCCCCCTGTCTCGAACTTTCTCTCAGTCCTCTTCACTATCCTTTTCTTTTCCCTATGATAAAATATAGTGCTAAAATCTGGTACCTCCTCCCCCTTCTTCTGCTCAAATGAGATTAGCCTAAGGGTGGGGACTGAAGCCTTTCCTGGTGTGCTACCAGTAGCTGCCTCAGGATCTTGAATATCAGGGTTCCCCAAGTCTTGAGCCTGACTATCTACTGCATCGAAAGTTGATTGCTTTGTCACTGTCTGTGTCAGCTTTAGCTTTTCTCCTTCCTGCTTCTTCAGCTCCTCATCCATCTTTCTTTTATTTTCTTCTTCCTCGCTCTTGGCAGCTTCTTCTTCCTTTCTGGCTACCTCCTGTGCAACTCTTCTCCTTTGAGTTAGCCTTCGACCTCTTGTGCTAGTCTCCTAGCATCTTCATTTCTTTTTCTAGTTTCCTCCTCCTCGGCCTTTGCTTGCTCATCCTGTCCTTTTCCACCTTTGGTGGTGATTTTCTAAACCTTCTTCTTAAGGATGTCATATTTTGTGCACTGCGGAAAATGGATTCCTCTCTGTCCCAGTGGCCGGTGTATTCAAAATGTACATTCGCCTCTTTGCAGTGCTCTGCAACCTTATTTCGGGAATCATTCCTGTGGAAACACATTTCCCCAACTCTTCCATGAATTCGTCGGTTTTCTTCACTCTAGTGAACTTGTAGCTTCCCAACCTCAATGGAAAAGGAGGGTAAGCTGCTTTCTTATGTTCAAAAAGAAAGCTCCCAATGCCATCTAAAAATACTTGTCTAACTGCCTCTTTGTGGACTACATAGTCAGTGGCATACTTAGGCAGTAGTGAGGGTTCTCTAGAGCATCCAAACATTCTAAAATATAATCCATCCTTTGTCAAGTAATAGTATACATATTATTCAATCACCTGCAATTCCTCCTCCGACATGCATTTGCACTCTTTCAAGAAAATCAAGGTATACAATGGCATAATGAAGTGCTCACACACTTCCCTATAGTGACTGTGGTATTTGTGGGCCCATAGTGGCTTGTATGCTAAGTAGACTGGTGTTCTTTCCCGGTCCCAAATACACCTTAGATTGGGAAAGGGTTGATTGCACAGTATGCAATCTATCAATATAGAGCTCATGTAGAACTCTGATCTCTTCTGGGACACCCCTCCTAATGCTGAAGCAATGCAGGCCAAGAGGCTATTGGACACAATGTTTTCCCAATTGAACACTGTCCCCTGTGTTGCAACATAGAAAATGATAGGCACCCACTCCAATTTGAAACTTTTACCGTGGGCCCTCCCGAAAATCCCGTTCAACATCAGAGCAATGAACCTGTAAGGGGTTCTTAGACTTGCAGTTTCATATTCCCTGGTCGGCCTAGTTCTAAAATTCTTTTCAGGCATGAGCATCCTTTTTAGTGTCTCGACTAGGTCCATCCTGATGGCCATCAGCCAGTATTCAGTCAGGTATCCTTGTGCTTCTTGTAAGTGGTAGGCCAGTGCTACATACCTAGGGCTATAAGCATCATAGCCCTATTTATCAACATTTTCCAAAATCATGGTGGTTACATCTGCCCTGGGAAGAATCCACCCAATCACCTATAAGCATGGAAAGAGCTCAGGTCTAGTAGTAATTTTCATCAAGGAAGATCTGGTTTCTTCTTCAAATCCTATGTCAGGAACTTCTCGGCGCATTATCAATCTGCAGATTCCCCCCCATTGATATTCGGGTTCCACACCAACTATGCATTTGGTGTCCTCATAGGTGTATTTGACTCTGGTAACGATTTCGACTTTGGGTTCCTCTTCAACTATGGGAGCCTTCTTCTTCTGACATTTAGACATCTTGAATTCTGAGGAATTTCCCTGTGATATACAAGAATTTCTTTCAGGTTCTGTTGGGTCATTTCTAGATAACATTTAAAGATAAAGACAACAATATAAGCGTTTTACCTCATTTATGCTAAACATGAGTGCAGCTATGAAAAATAAGAAAACAATGTTCGAAAATCAAATGCTCCTATCCAAAGACTAAACCAGCTCATGCCCAACAATTTACGGATTTAGAAAATCACGGCCTTCCAAGAACGATGAATATCTCCCTTGTCTTGTCAACATGAACATAGTCCCGAACCCCCTCTCGGCGCTACGACCTACACGCTACGCGAAAGACAAAAGGCTCCTAAACTAAAACTAGCTCAAACGAGGACGCTGCAAGTGATAGCATACTAGAAGACAATGGGAAGCTACTTGTTGTAAATGCTCACTTCACGGTCTGACTGGGTAATGCAATTCTACCCTAGACTGGTTCGGGGTTCGGATTCGAAACTGAACAGGGTCACCCTAAACGGGAAGTAAAAACAACATTAAGGTCCTGTTTCATGAAGATGAGGGTGACTGAACTGTGGAACCAAACTCACGGCCTCATGGAAGAAAAATCTTGAAAACGCCCCCCCGGTCGGCCATATGCAGATTGGGGGAAACTGGTGCGGACAGCGTAACGACCATCTGTACCGGTTTACCCAGTAGTAGAATGCGGTCTGCAAAACATCAACGGCTCTAGAATTCATCATCAAAAACTAAAAACCCCCCAATGGGCAGCCATACTAGTTAACTCGAGAATAAATACAGGCCGGGATGGGAAAACCTAGGAAAACGCTAACCGCGGAGACAACATAAGTAGTTCGACCATCAAACGGAACGAAAAAATGGGCATGAGGGCCTACCTGGCATTGTGCTACGTGACTGGTGGAGGAAAACTAGTGAAATTCCATATCGGAGCCACCTAGGAGTGAAGGTACCAACCGCGAAAAACTTAGTCTGCTCGAAAACGACAGCACGGAGAAAAATCCAAAATAAAAATAAAAAATGAAACACCCCAAACCCCACTATATATATGTCGTGGTCAACATGCAATCAACGAGAAAAAATAGATCCTTGGGCGGAAAAAGAATATGGGATCGGCGACCAAGTTACTATCTCCTCCGCAACGGCGAATGAAGAAAAAGTCGGAATGCCCGCAAAGGCGTTGGCGGGAGAAACAAACCAACACTCGCATGGTGAAAACATAAAGAGAACGAGTTCCGCAGAACGACAAAATCGGAGTCAAAATAAACATGCATCAAGTGAATAAATCAACCAAGCGGAACAAATAAATCAAAAATATTGGAAGCATAGTTATTTCTAGATCCTTAACGACGAAAGTTGAAGAGAACCAAAGACCTGCGAAACAACACGGCGGGGGTTGGNCGGAACAAATAAATCAAAAATATTGGAAGCATAGTTATTTCTAGATCCTTAACGACGAAAGTTGAAGAGAACCAAAGACCTGCGAAACAACACGGCGGGGGGTGGAAATTGATGAAACAACTCTCAGAAAACTTCACAGAACCAACTCCGCAACTGTAGAAAACGTACAGACAAAAGTTTCGACGAGATTTCAAAATAACTGCCGATGAAGAAAAAATACATCGGAGACCAAATACACTTGACCTAAGACTTGATGTTCGGTTCTTTTCCGTAACGGCGGACGCATAGACGACTAGACTCCCGAATCAAAGTCCAAAACACTTCCGATGGCAAGGAAAAATGAATTCAAACATTAAAACATTTCCCACATAAAATTAATCTTTATTCAAACATCAGGAAAAACAAAAAACTGAGCAAAAAAACAAATCAAAGGAGGGTCCCAAAATTTTTTGAATTTTGGGAAATTGTTGCATTTGCAATAGATGGTAACTCGAGAATCCATCAGTGAAAGAATACATTTCTTGTCTTCTGACATTCCTCCGATACTTCATCTGTGAATGGAGTCAGAAATGGATCATGCAAACATGCATCATTTAACCTCCTCAGGTCAACACAAATTCTCACTTCACCTAAATTTTTCTTGTCTTGCACTATAATTGGATTGATCCATTCTGATTCTTCAACAAGTCCTATCACACCTGCCTTTAGCATTCGATCCAGTTTAGTTTTAACTTTATCTTTGTAGCATGGGTTTAATCTGTATGACTGTTATTTGACCAGCCTTGCGTCGGGCCTCAAATGTATCTTCATTTCACCGAGGTCACCGACTATTCCTTTTATCTCAGAAAACATGGTAAGGAACAAATCCTGAAATTCATGCAGTAGATCTGTGATCTTCCCCATAGTCTCATTGTCCCAGTAATCTCCAACATTGGAAAATTTTGGGTTTTTAGACTAGCCAATATTTACTTTATTGATCTTGAGTGGACTTAGAAATTGGTCACTAGAAATGCTAGCTCCTATAATATTGTAACATTCCATCCAATGGTGTATTGCCCTGCTACATTGATGGAAATTCATGGCTGCGACTGAGATTTCTTCAATTATATTTTCCTTCATTTTTTGTAGTGCAACCAATTATCGGATGTTCACTTGCGAATTAAACGTATGGTTGAATTTTGTCTCTAAATCTTCCCATTCAACAGTTCCTCTTCGCATCTCCACTGATGTTTACCAATTTCTTGGTACCATTTCCAATGTATGGATGAATCATCGGAACTCACTCCTGTCGCATATATTCTCGCCATGTCATGCGACAATGCTCAATATGCTCCACGAGACTTGTCAGCCCTGTATACTTCTGATCAAAATAACCAATCTCTTTCCCGAATCTAATCTCTGGTAATCATTTACACTATGGCCACTCAGAGATAGATTGTTTATATGTATCCCACCATCTAGCTGGTGTAGCTATCAGCACAAAGTCAAAGGCAGACAATCACTGTGATTCTGTAACTTTTTCTTCAAACTCCACCAGAAAATATGCAAGGTTGGGTAATCCTTGATATGTAGGAAACTCGTTTGATTCGGCTCCTACCCTTCGAACAGATCTAGTGATTCTTGCGCATCTTCTCATGGAGACTTCATGCAGCATGTTCTGCCAATTTTCTAGGGCGTCACTTGAATCGGATGTGCAATAACTTACACTCCACCAACTCAGATTTCCATCACTTGTTGAATTTATACAATCTTCTCTTGAAGACATGATGTTGTACAATTAATTCAGGTAATTGCCTTGGCCTTCACTATTTAATGGCTCCACATATCTCCTCCCTTCAAGTGGATAAATTGGTGCGATCACCCTTAGTTCAGAATATTCAAATGATAAGATGCTTTTCTTAAAATTAATAATGGTTTGGTTGTCTATCACCCAGTCAATTCCCAGAAGTGCAGGGTATGGATTTGTGTCATCGACAATGTCGATCACTTCAAAGTCTACATATGTTCTTAATCCTTCGACTTCTATAGGCACTTGAGTTAGTCTACCAATTGGTAGAGCCTTCGTATGGTTCACAAGTCTTAGCTGAATATGAGATCAGTCCAGTCATGGTTTATTCATGATATCCCATGTTTGTCTTGTCAATATGTTAACATCTTATCCCAAATCTAATATGATATAATCCATATCATAATCTCTTATCCATGTAGTCATTCACAGTTCTCGACCTATTTTTAGTCTCTTACTGATATGGTTAACTCTTTTTTTATGTTGCAAGTCATCTAGAGCTTCTTATAAGTGTTGTCAATTCTATGACAACATCTTTATCATTGATTAGTGCTATAAAAATTTTGAAAAATTCTTTGACATTACTAACCTTTTTCATTGGCTGGTTCCTGAGTAACTATTCAAATCATTCGATCATGGTCTGGACTTGTCCAGATGTTGACAGTTGGTTAGTATCAACAAACTCTAGTTGCACATCCAAGAAGACTTCCTTCTCCTTTTGGACATCTAGAAGGGCTTTCTTATGTGATGTGGGTCACACCTGCGGTTGTGCATGCTATGTATTATGGTCTGCACCTGTCGCAAAACCTCCTCTTGTAATCACAATGATTTTAGGTTCTCTTTGATTAACAAAAATCATCTGAATGTTTTGGTTGGGGTTCAGATTTTGGTTTTGCAATGGGTTGGGATTTATAACAGTTCGAGCCTGCCATTTTGTAATTAGTTGCGGACATTGTTCAACAGTGTGATCAAATGATTTACAATATGCAAATGTTTTTGTAGGAATTTGGAAATATTGGGAAAAATGTCATGGTTGCCCACAGTTATAACATATGACTTGATCTCTTCCTCGACCAAATCCTCCTCCTCCTTCTTGTTGTCCTCGACCTCGAAAATATCCACCCCCCCTTTACTAAGGGTATTATTGTTTTTATGGATATTGATTTTGTTGGTATTGCAGCTAGGGATACTGTAGTTGTTGATATTGTGGTGGTGGATATTGAGCAGGATGATACGAGGACACCTTCATTTAGCTTCCATCTGCTCATCATTTTTCATCAAGTAGGTATCCACCGTATTTTCCTGTAGTAGCTGAAGTGCTCTGCAAAATTTTTCATCATGACCTACTGATTTACAAAATTTACAATACAAAATAGTTGGTGAACTTACAATATTATGTAAATACAAACATTCTTCGAAATTTCAGCCCCTGGAATCACATATTCTACACCTAGGCATCCCTTGGGTGTTTATGGGGTTCAACACTCCTGCTGCGACATAGTTCATGAGCGCCAGGAAATTATATTTATGGCATCCATCTATTCTACATCTTGTACACCATAGTTATTCTTGAACTTCCTTACCTCTCTTAATGTTCTGAAGATGCACTGTAAGGTTTCCAACTATGATTGAATTTGCATCATTCTTGTGCCACAGTCTCCAATCAATAAGGATTCTAACTTCAATGGGGTTTGGATGTGTGGAAATAAGGCGGAAATGAACCAATCCTTATGCTGTACGCCCGATATTTGGAAGATCACTTTGGCCATTAATGTATTAAATCTCTAGTAAAAGTCCCAGACAGACTCTGTCCGTAGTTGCTTAATTTATTTGATCTCAGTAATGCAGTGGGATTCAGACTTTGGTTTCCTAAACTCATATATCATTCCCATTCGAATCTCATTGAGGGTTTTATGAGAAACTCCTACTAGCACTATAGAAAATTTCATGTACCACTCAAGAGCACAACCTCATATAGTCGTGATCATCTATGCTTTCTTGATATTCTCATCCTGAATCTGTCACACAATCCACACAACTTCACAAAGAAACCAATGTTTTTTTGGGTCCTCCAACCCATTTCCATTGAATATTGGTAACTTAATGTCATCCACAACCATTGTATTTATTATTGGTATAGTTGGAACAAAATTTTGGCTAGTTAGAATCCCTTGTCAACTATTTATAGTGTTAGTACTACTTGTATTTACAAATGCACATGGACATAAGTCTCTAGATCTTACCTCTGGAGATGTGCGTGGTTGTATAGGTGAGTTGTAACCATGTTCTTGATATGGAGCTCCAGTCGACTCTTCTGATTCTTTGTCTCCTTCGGAGATTGGCTATGTTAGATGAAAACATGCACCTCTTACGGACAAGAGTTGTTTCCCTAGTCTGAATGGTTCAGATCTAGAACAAAACATAAACACCAAATGTTAAACTTCCCCTAGATCTGGTTAATCACTTGAATGCAATTCCATGATACTTCTCTTGAAGGTTGTCCTCGCTATCCTCACAGAAGAAGCTGTAAAAAATGGAAACAACAAGAAAAACATGATAGCATATAATATAATCAACTAGATGTATTCTTGTGATCAAGGAATCAAGCAATATATACACATGAAACAGTAAATATGGGAAATAAAAGACAATTTTTATTAGAAATTATTGGAGAGACTACAACCTTCATGCCTTGGTGTTGAGAGTTCCTTCCAATGGCTCCTTTCCTCTAACTTCACCTTTCCTCCAAAGACTCAAGAACTATTTTGACAGAGTTTGGGTATGCAACACAATTCTTCCTCCTCCATCCAATCGGGGATGAGCTAGTATTTAAAGGCATGGAAGGATAGGTATGGTTGAGGATCTCATGGGTGAAGTGGAAGTAGGATCCACAATTGAAGGATGTTGAGCTCCAGCTAGTCCTAAACCATAGGGATGAGGCTCCACGGAGGTAAGCTTCGAGAAGCCTCTCGAAGCTTCTCTTTTTTCTAGGAAAACTTGAGCACCACTCCTCCAATGAAACAAAAAGGCGGTGTTAATGGGGTAACGCTTCTTGAAATAAGGCTAGAAGCGGTGGCACTGCTCTTTGCTCATGTATCAGGAGCGTTGTTGACTTGGGTAATGTTTTTTTTCAATGGAAGAGGAGTGTTACCAACTCAAAACAAGGAAAAATTGCAAGGGGATAAATTGAACCTTCATTTCTCTAGGGAAAAATTTGAGGGATTGGAGCAGACAAGGGAATACCTATCTCATAACATGATGGCGACGATATTTTGGTGTAACATAGATGCCCCTCAAAGTATGATGGCTAGAGGGAAACGATAGGCATAATACTTTGATAGAAGAAGGTGTAGTCCCAAGGAAAATGTCCAACATTAGGAACTTCTCAAGCATCACAAAATTTCTGCAACACCTTTTGATACATGTCCCAAATGACTCACAACATGGTTGATGACCAATACAACAAAATATCCATGTGAGATAAAAAAAAACCATGGCTACTAAAATATAGCATAGATCCATGTGAAGAAGACTCAAATTTGGACATAGCTACCAGACATACAATGTATATCTATGTCATACAGACGCAAATCTGAGCACAACCACAGACATACAAATGTGGATCCATGCTAGGACTCATACAAATCACTCCATCGCAACCTGGGGAAAGCAATGAGTGCTTTAATAGATACCCGGGGTCTTCGTCTCGTCTTCCACAAAGTACGAATCTATCCATGTGATTACAATGTCTTGATGTCAAACATGGTAGAAACCACTTGATTACCAATCAATGATGAGAACCATCAACAAGTACGAGGGAGATCACCATTGATGTCAATGATTCCTAAGGTACCCTAGTACAATCTTATGAGTGTGAATAGATGATTTGATGTCAAACACTCAATCGAATATTTCGATCAAAGGTTAATGATGTGAACCTATGTCGAGAGCGAGAGAATATTCCATTAAGGCATACACATCTCAAGGTACTATACTTGTTTCTAAGACTAATTTCTAAATGATGAACTGAAGTCGACAGGAATAGTCTCGTCGAAGGAGGGACATGATGAATCCCACATCGACGACATGAAACTAGGAACAAAGTTCTGGAATTTTGAGTATGAAGTAACCATAGGATTGACTCAAAAGTAACTGACACAAAAAGTTGTTTTGAATGCAGGTGTAAACTCTCAAGACAATTTCCCTTTTGAACATAAGGCGGCACGATCGAAGACTGGGAAGCATTGACTTGACGAGGTGGAACACAACGCGACAATGGACAATGTATTATTTGAGAGACTCAAAGGAGTGACATGACTTATGAAAGTGGATCGACTCGAAAACAAGTTGAATAACCAATTGACTAAATGAAATGCAGAAAAGTGCCATGTTCAAAGGTGACCAAAAACTGCCATTATTGACAAATGAAATGTATTTCCCTTCCCTTAATTTCCCCATCATGATTGATGAGTGTCTCTTTTAATTTTTACGAGTTCAAAGAGGGTAAAAAACACTCGTTATAGCTCATCAAGCGATTAATCCATTCTCATATGTTTTATGAACCTGAGAAAGGATGGGTTCGTTCCCAAAAAAGGGTCCTTCATTGTTTGATTTTCTGAGTCCGATGAAACCAAACTTAGTATCGATCCTATTTAGAGAGTCTGAACGAAAACATAAGAAAACTACAAAGGGTCCTTTTTCGTATGATTTAGTCCCTAAGGCCTGAAAAAAGTATAAAATAATACCTTAGAGAACTCTTCTAGTCATGATTGGTTGGAGTATACCTTTTTCGTAATTAGTGCCCCCTAGTCCAAAAAAGGAGTAAACTACCACCAAGAAGACGACTCTTCAGGTCCTTTTATGAGCGTGAAGAAGACAATTTCACTTGGAAATCTTTTCACATTTTAAGAGTCTGAAAAGAGATCAAAGAGGACTCTATTAGGGTTTCCTTTTTTCATAATCCAATTTTAACAAGTTTGAAAAATAGTAAAAGTATACTCGATACCTCTTCACTAAGTTTTTAACGAGCATGCTGAAGGTATAAAAGGCACTTGAAACCTTTTTCATGTTTGAATCCAGAGCATGAAAAAGCAATAAAGCTCAAACCAATTTTCATGTTTTAACTAGAGCACGCAAAATGAAAAGTAAGTTGTTATACCAAAATCCTGTCACCATCATGTGATAATACCTTTGACATACCTACTTGCCCTGAATCCCAGCTTCTGGAGTGAATACTAAATGATTTCTTATCAATATATCATACAAATTCCTAGCACCACTCATCCTCCCTTATTGAGGAGCGGTATCCCTATTCACATCACTTTTCATTGGTTGTCCACAAGCGGTGCCACTGCTTGTCACCCTTGGTCCATAGGAGGTTATTACCAAAACCGCTCTGTTGTAGAAGGAGAAGCGTGATACCCTGGGTAAAAGGGAAAAAAGAGAAGCTTCTCAAGGCTTCTAGATGATAACCCTTGAGATATCCCTTATCCCTACTACTGTAGGTTTGTTCAGCTTGAGATCCCTCATCCTAGGATCTTAGAGGCCACCTCACCCACTAATTTCTCAACCATCTCTATCCATTAAAGCCCTATATATATGAGCTCATAGCCATGGTTGAGGGAGAACATTGAAGGTATTGTTACTTTGTTGGATTGATTCTTGGCCCAAGATCATTTGGAGAGAGCATAGAGAGCTAGAGTCGGAGCCTTTGGGGATGAAGAGCTGGTTTCATGGAGATGCATGTCAACACTAAGGCTTGGTTGCAAATTTCTTCATATTTCTAATGCAAGTTGATTTTTTGTCCCATATATATTGTTGATGTTTGATTTTAGATATATATTGCTAGATTCCTTAGTCACTAGCATAGATTAGTAGATCATATTCTGGTTGCTTTGATTCATTTCATGTTGAAGTCTTTTGTAGGTACACAGGTGAACTATCAAAGCCTTGTATTCCAGATATCTACAGCGTCTAGGGGGATTTATCAACCTACGTGACCTATTTGTTCTGGATCTAAACCATTCATACCAGCGGAACACCTTGCTGTCTGCAGGAGGTGAAATATTTCGATCAACAAATTTGGCGAATCTGCTGGGGAGTAGTTGTATTCAGTCATTTTGATCTTCCTCAGTCTGCAACTCTTGTCCGAATCCAGGCTCCGTTTTCTTCAACTCTTTACAGTCAGATCTACTTTCTGATTTGTATTATTTGGGTTTGAAATTTCCTGATCTGTTCAGATCTGAGTCATTTTGGTTTTTTATGCTCTGTTACCATATTCAATTCGACAGTATTCACCTTGATCTAGTCTTTTTTTGATCTGATCCATTGTTCTCTTTTTGTTTTGTCCATCTATAGGGAACCACAACAATGCTTTGTGCGAGGAGCGGTGACACCGCCTGAACACAGTGGACAGTAAGCGATGCCACCACCTGTATCTGGTTAGCCAGGAGCGGTGCTGCTTTGGAAACTCTCTTACAACACCTACGAAGCGCGGTACCAGGTAGGAATTAGTCCAAAACTCTTTGTCCTCTTTTTTCTTTGTAAAAATTTGGAATTTTAATTGGTTTCAGTTCTCTTATCAGGCTTGTGTTATTGAATCTGATGTGTGTGGCTTGTTGCTTTGATGGTTCAAGATTGATTTTGAGTGGAATTTCAAAAATTTGTTTAGTCTTTTTGATTGTTCATCCGCTTCTTGCTCGTTGGTTGTGTTTAAAGAAGGATTTCTTATTTTCTGAAAGTTAGGGTGCTCATTGAACTCTCTTTTCGTCACATATACTGAAAGAAGAACATTATATTAGCTTCTAGATTTCGTTTCTTGCTTGCATAGTAAACTTCTTTTTCTTCCCTTCAAAAAAGAAAAGTTTTGCTTGAGGTTAGGACATCATATTTGAGCGTTGGATTCGGGTTTTCTTATTGGCTTCATAAGCTTTCAGGACCTTTACGATCTTCCGTCTCTCATGCATATAGGAGTATCTCGATCAACATAAAAAAAATGGTAGTTTTAAGTTAGATTTGCTTATGTTTTTAAGAAATTTGAAAAGTTAGAGTGCATTGGCATATAGGTGTGCTTGGTGTTGTTCTTTTAGGAAAAGAGATTCCCACCCTTCCCATTTGCTTTCGGAAAGAAGAATTTGGTTTTTAGAATTATTTGCTTGTCTTTGATTTGATGTTCATGACTGTTGATTGGAATGATTTTTTGGTTTTGAAAAAAAAAGAAAAAACACTCTCTTCCTTCCCATAAGTAGGCATATTGAATGGTAAAGTGAACATTTGCACAAGCATACTGCATGGTTTTACTTTTCTATCAGAATATCATGCATTCACCTAACTGTACAAGTTAAAATCAACGGTAGTTGTAGGTTAAAATTTATGTAGTAACTTGAGTGATAGGTTAGAGACATGTTCGGGTGTCGTAAAACATAGGAGTTGTCATTATTTGTCAGCATTACATTCCAGGACTTGCGCGATTCTTCCACGTAGCGTCGGTATATCGAACGGCCTTTCACGTACCCTTGAGGTATATAGAAAGGTACTTCACATACTCGATTGTATATCGGAAGGCCCCTTGTGTACGGTTATGCATTAGATAGCACTACTACCGATTCGAGCTCCCACGTACCTTGAGTATATCGGGAGACCCCACTAGGGTACCTTATCTATCTGAGAAAAGACCTTTGGCTGTCTTGTTTGGAGCCATACACCGAAAACAACATTTGAGGAGATTAATACGCACGTACCGTCGAGGTATATTGCGAGTGGCACCGGCTTGACAATCCTAGTGAGAGACCTGACTTTTGAACTCCTCCTGTCATTTTAAGTCTGCTTTTTTTGACCTATAGTTTGAGTAGGGAAGTCTTTTGGTGTGTTGTTTCAAGATTTTCAGACCCTAGGTTAGATAGGAACTATACACACTGGTTGAGTTAAGACAGTCCAGGAGAGTACGGGGCTTGCCACCCAATTTTACTTCTGTTTCAGAAGGAAATCCAATGGAAGCTATCGACCAAGGAGTTGCTACCACCTCCCAAGTGGGAGATCATGTAGTGGCAGAAAGTGGAGTACCATATTCTTCACACTCACCTCCCTTGGTCCAACAGCCTTCCCATGAGGATTCATCGCTCCATCCTCCCGTGGAATATCATGTTGATGATACCTGTCTGGACTTTGGTCCTAATGCTCCTTTTTGGGAGACACCTATCAGACAGGCCATTGCCTCATTTGGCACCCGTGTAAGTTCTCCTGAAAGTGAAGAAGAATGCAGGCAATACTGTGCTACTATCCTCCGTGCACAGGAGGTAGAAAAATAGATTGACAACCTATTAGGCCCTTCACAAGTTCGTTCCACTTTCCTTCCTGTGGGATATCATTCACTAGTCGATTCTATGAGACCCAATGAACCGATTATAGATCTTCCATTAAAAACCCATAGCCCAGGTCAAATTTCCACCCCTCTCACCTCTTATGTCACGTATGATCCAAATCCACCCAGATCTTTTGCATCTGGGGCCCAACCCTCAATTCCTGTGTCTTCAGTACCTTTGAATGTTGGGGGCAATCCTCGGCACAACCTACGTTATCTGAGCCCAAAGTTGTACCTAGTCAAGAGCAGACCTCTAACATAGAAACATCTATATTTTTTGTCCCTCCCACCCACATTAATGTGGTAAATCCCCCATCTAGTTTAGGTCAGCCCTTGGGGGCACAACCTGTTGTCATTTAGTCTTCTAGTGGTTATGGTTATTAAATACCTGTAGGAAATCATCCATCTAATCCTACTGGAATTCCATTCCCTAGAAACACTTTTACACCATGGGGGCAATGCAACTGGTCTTACATGCTAGCCATGGGAGGGATACCCATACATACTGCAGGAGGTGCGGGAGGACCACCTTATGGAGGTCCTCCCCCTAGGGGACCTAATGGTCCTAGAGGGCCTGGTGGTCCTCCTCATGGTATTGGCGGTCCTAGTGGTCCTAGGGGACCTGGTGGCTTTGCTCCTTATGGATTTGGAGGGTTTGGTGGCCCTCCACCTAGTGGTTCCGGTGACTCCAGAGGTTTTCCACCTCCTGGAGGTTCTAGAGGGTCTGGTGGTCCTGGTGGTCCCGGTGGTCCTGGTGGTCCCAGTGGCTCTGGAGGTCCTCCTCCTAGAGGCCCTGGTGGTCCTAGTGGTCCTAATTTCAGAAATCAACCCCCCATGGGTGGATTTCTCGGTAGTTCTTCCTCACTGCAACCTGTTTATCAGTGAACCTATGGCCCTACTGGTAATTTCATGTCATATCAATATTACCGGTATGTGCAGCCCAATAAACATTTACCTTTCCTTGTAACTTTGGACTTGCCTGATTTGTCCAAGTTGATTAATGATCCCATTCGACACAATCCCTCATGGCCTCCCATTCCAGTAAAGTTACCATCAGACAGTCCAAAATTTGATGGGAAGCAGGGTGAAGATCTGCAGAACCATGTTATGACTTTTCATTTGTGGTGTTCCTCGAACTCCCTCATGGATGATTCCATCCGGTTATGACTCTTTTAGAGAACTTTGATCGGTATGGCCGCGAAGTGGTATATTTAACTCCCACAACATTCGTTTGTGGATTTTGGGTCGTTGGAAACCATATTTCTTACGCACTTTTAGCTCCCTATTTGTTATGAAACAGGCACTGATCTTTTAACTTCTCTGCGACAGAACACCTCCACCCACATTTCTGATCATATTCATGAGTGGAGAAGGCAGAGAAGGCTTATTAAGGCCCCTATTCTAGATCATTTGTTAGTTGATTGGTTCACTAAGTCCTTGTTGCCTCCTATTTCCCGAGATGTGGCCATGGGCAGTTCCGTTACCAAAGAGCAGGCTATTATTCGGGCTCAGTACCTAGACTTGGTTTATTCCTAGTTCGGGACTCTATATGACCCAATTCCTTAAGCTCCTTGCCCTAGCACTGACCCTGCCAAGCCATCAGCAGAAGTACCTATTGACGGGATTGTTGGTTCAATCTAGTCCCCATCCACATCGAAACCTACCAAGCAAACCAAACCTGCTACTCCTTTGACTCAAAATGTTTCTGCTAAGGTCAATTCTATTCAAAGTACTCAAACCTTGGGTAATAAAAAGAAAGGTAAAAATCAAAATAAAAAACCTGGAAACCAGCAGGAGGCCCCACAATCAATCCATAATGACAACAAAACAGGGAAAAGGAAGGCTAAATTCCCTTGTCTGTTATGTGGTGGTGACCACTTCTCCAAGGAGTGTCCCTGTCGGGATGAAATCTCCCAATTTTTGAAGTCTAATCCCGCACTTGCAGTACTTACGTATCCTTTCCCCTCTCAACAACAACGGGTAGACCACATGTCGAACCAGGGTAACTCTAGTTCATCAGAGGAAATTCGTATGATGTCCTCATATACCATCCATCTACAAACTCGAAGCCATAATTATGATAAACCCGTAGATAAGCAATAAGATCAATCTTCTTCAGGGAAAGCTCCCTCCACTAGTTCTCTGGAATGCTCGTTTACTGTTCCCTTGTCTATCGAGAAGCCTACTCTCGACATGATTTTGTGCCCACCAAAGAGTAATCTTCGAAAGGATGTCTTTCATCCCAATGCCTGATCTTCTCAATTCTATAATGTGGTTGAAGATCTCACTTAGGCACCTTGTGCGATGTCTACCCTAGAAGTACTCCAAAGTTTCCCTACACAACGCAAGAACTTGTTGACTGCATTAGGAGCTCTAGACCTGGATAAAACTAACTTGATTCACTTCAATGTTGAGAACTATAAACCTAGATTACCACATAAACTTGCTTTTCAGATCATTATGAAAGTAGTGGGAAAGAAAGTCTTTCGAATGGTACTAGATGAAGGAGCTTCGACCTCGGTGTTATCTTTGACTTGTTGGAAAGCTCTTAGCTCTCCCGAGCTTGTTACATCACCTACAACCCTTAAAGCCTTTGATGGACGGGGTTTCCAACCCCATGGCCTCATATCAGCCCTCACGGTCGAGCTGGGGGGAAAAACCATTTCCATCCAAGTAGAAGTGGTAGATGCCCCTTTAGATTATAACCTCCTTTTAGGAAGGAATTGGTTCTATGCCATGAATGCTGTCACTTCAACAGTATTTCGAATGGTCCAATTCCCGCATCTCAGGAGAATTGTTAATATTGACCAGCTTGATTTCTATACAACGGATGTTACTACCTCCATGGCTACTAACATCCCCATGTTAGGTCAGTTCCCTCCTCCTTACTAGTCGATTGGGGTAGGTATGCTGAAGGATTCATCCCTTATGGGGATTTTTCCCTCTACTCCTCCTAGCACGGATATCGCAATAGTGCATATGATCACCTCATTTGATATTGAGCCCTAGGGCACAAATTTTGTTGAGTCCACCTCGTTGAGTCCGCACGAAGCTATGTATGACACCATTCAAACTTGTTCTGATGATCACACTAATGACATTCATTTATTGGCTTCGGATCCTTACCATTTACCGTACTGGTTAAAACCCTCTCTTCTGGTTCTAGAATATCTCTCCATGACTTTTCCTTCAGATGAGTCCATTATAGAGATCATGAACACGGATGAGCCCATTTGGGAGGCTCACCATCATATATCCATGTTCCTCCCCAATACTAGTTCGGGCAGCCGTGATTTTGCATCCTTGTTTCCTACTGATATTGTCAAGGTTCTGCAAAGTCCTATATTGTTGCAAGATACAGATTCTGAAGGAAACCTTTTCAACATTACTTAGACGAACCCAATTGACATATCAACCAAACCTAATGTTATTGAGCATGTTCATGTTGGGAAGAACTACTCCACAGATGAATCTGAAGCATATAAGGCACTTTTTAAGGAATTCCGTGATATTTTTGCTTGGTCCTATGAAGAGATGTTGGGGATCGACCCTTCTAATGTGGTTCACGAGATTAAAACTTATCCCACGGCCAAACCTGTCAAGCGGAAACTTAGGCAAGTCCATCCTAGGAAGGCCGCAGCTATTAAAGCTGAGCTTGAGAAGCTTCTAAAAGCTAGTTTTATTTATCCTGTACCTCTAACGCAATGGGTATTGAACGTTGTCTCTGTCAATAAAAAGCAGTGCACCAATAAAGTCTATATCGACTTTAGGGATTTAAATAAATCTTGTCCCAAAGACAACTTTCCTACCCCACACATCGATCAGATTATTGACAACTGTGCTGGAAGTGTCATATTTTCATTCATGGATGGCTTCTATGACTATAATCAGATTGAGATATTTCCCGTCGATTAGCACAAGACGACATTCATTTGCCCATGGGGAACCTTTACGTATAAGAAGTTACCTTTCATCTTGAAAAATGCTGGCACCACATTCCAGTGTGCGATGTCCTATGCATTTCATGACATTAAACATATTTTTGAACCGTACCTTGATGACCTCCCTGCTCATTCACAGTGATGGGAGGACCATCTCGGTCATCTTAGAGAGATATTCCTGAGATGTCGTCATTATAATATATGGCTCAATACCCATAAATGTGTTTTTTGCATTGAGACAAGACGTCTGCTCGGCTTTGTGGTATCCAAAGATTGCATCTGGATCGATCCTTCGAAGATTGCTACCATCATTAATCTACCAGCCCCAACCACCATCCTTGAACTCCAAAGTTTGCAGGGGAAGGCAAAATTTCTCCGCCGTTTCATGTGCAATTTCGCTGAGAAAATGCACGGTTATATGCGTCTCCTCAAGAAGAACACTCCATTCTTCTGGGATGACCAGGCCCAATGCGCCTTTGATAGTCTTAAGCATGCTTTGACTCATTCACCCATGATACACCCCCCAGACTATTCAAAGGATTTTCTCTTGTATATTGCTGCCTCCGCTACTACCATCACCATGGTTTTAGTTTAGGACAATCTCCATGGTTAGGAGCATGTGATTTATTATGCCAGTAAGAATCTTATTGATTCTAAAACTCATTATTCACATGTGGAGAAGCTAGCTTTGGCCACGGTCATTGCTGTGCAAAAATTTCATCACTACATTCTGCTTCGCACTACCACCGTATTGGTAGACCAGAACCCGATGTACTACATTCTGAATCGTCAGGTACTCAGGGGCAAGTACTCCCATTGGATCGTCATCCTTCAGGAGTTCGATCTTGAGTTTGCGAAGGCTACATCAAGGAAATCCTTGGTTTTCTCCGAGCTTATATTATACCTTCCCTGTGCTACCACAGAATCTGATCCCAGGGATTCATTTCTGGATGAATTCTTGTTCCTAATTAGCACTACTGATCCTTGCTATGGATATTTGTTGATTTATCTCTAGATCCAGCGTTTTCAGCCGCATCTATCTCACGATGATCGTCGCCGCATTCGTCACCACGCGAAATACTACCTTATCTTGCATGACACCTTGTATAGACATGGGATTGACTCCATTCTTCGGTGATTCCTCAGTCATGAGGAGGTTGAACATGTGTTAAATTATTTCCACTCTAGAGCATGTGGCGACCATTTATCTGGGATGGCTACAGCCCAGAAAATTCTTCGCGCTAGATATTTTTGGCCTTCTATCTTCAAAGAATGTCATGAGGCTGTTAAGAAATTCCCACCATACCAACATTCTTATCCCAAAAAGCGCACCCATATTGCTCCGCTTCACCCCGTCATTGCCATTGGCCCTTTTTCCAAATGGGGGATTGACTTCATGCATTGTAAACCTACCTCAGCCGAGGGGAATGGTTACATCATTGTAGCCGTGGATTATTTTACAAAATGGGCTGAGGCCATGCCTACATATGCAGAAGATGGTAAGACTTCTGCTCTCTTCTTGTTCAATCATATCATAGCTAGATTTGGAGTTCCGCAGTCCATCGTCATTGATCACGGATCCCATTTATGTAATAAAATGATGGAGGAATTGAGTGCCAAGCTAGGTTTTCGCCATGAAAACTCTACACCGTATTATTCACAAGCTAATGGTCAGTTAGAGGCCATTAACAAGGTTTTGAAAACTATGCTTCGTCGGATGTTTGGAGATCATAAATCCAATTGGCATCTTGTTCTTTTTTCTGCTCTTTGGGCTTATTGGACTTCCGTGAAAACAACTACTGGTTTCACACCATTCCAGCCTGTCTATGGACTTGAAGCTATCTTTCCTATCCAATGTTAGATTCCATCTTTACAACTTTCCGTTGAACTTCTCCCAGACACTTCCGCCGAGGAAGTGAGATTCTTGTACTTGAATAACCTTGATGAGACTCGTAGAGATGCTACCTTGGCTAATGAGGCAGATAAGAAATGCGTCAAGGCACAGTACGATAAATCTGTCCAGCTTCGTGTTTTCAACGAGGGTGGCCTAGTTTTGACTTATGACCAGAGATATGACAAGCTAGGAAAGGTTAAGTTCGAGTCTATGTGGTATGGAACTTTCGTTATTTCCAAGGTGTTAGAGAAAGGAGGCTATGAGTTGGTATATTATGATGGAATCCCTTTGGGGCAACCTCACAATGGGTTGTACCTGAAAAGGTACTATGCCTAGGTCTTATTGGATGGTATCTTGTATATATGTATATTGATTGACTTTCAGTGTGTTTTCAGTATTTTCAAGATGGTTTCGAGTTTTTGTACCCGCATCTGTTTATACCATGTTTTGGTCATGCAGATGGCTTTCTATGGCTTCGCCGATGGTGCTTACTGCCACACCTTGAAACTAGCCTCGGCTGCTTGGGTTCTCTATTCCCCAGCTAAAGATTTGGTTAGTTTAGGAGTAGTTTGCTTAGGTCCCGCTACTAATAACATCGCCGAGTATGAAGCAGTCATCGGTCTTCTGACTGAAGTTGCCTCCTAGGATGCCCATGATCTAGTAGTCTTGATGGACTCTCAATTCATGGTTTTTCATTTAAACCATGTCTACACCATTAGGAACTCAGTGCTCCTCCACCTCTTTTGGAGGGTATGTTTGTTAGAAATATCATTTGGAACCATTACATATAGGCATATCCCTAGGGAACATAATGTAGTTGCTGATTCATTGGCTAATTACATCCTAGATTGGCATATTACCCATTCATGACGTTAATCAAACATGGTACATTGTAAATAAACATTTAAAGACACATAGAACTCATAGAAAAGGCATTCATCCATTTGAAACATATAAACATTATGTAAAAGTCTGTGTATATATATATATATATGAAAAATGTTACAAAAAATAGGTCCCGAGACCTCATCTGAAGCACGTAGGATTTCAGAAAAAATCATCATACAAAATCCTAAAGCTATCAACTTTCAGTATACATGTCTCATCCACTAGTGGTGCTCGTGATAGCACATCACTGCTCGAGCCACCCTACGAAGTAGCCTGCTGAATTAGCCTGGTACTCCTGCCGTAGATCTTTGATATCTAGTCGAGAAGTCATCTATGTCAGCATCTGGGATGTCCAGATTCAACCTCTCAAGGTTCTCCTCCAGCTCCCTAGTGATATCATCACCCTGTGGCACGAAGCGAGCTATGGCTCACCTGTCTAATGGAGATGCTCCTCCAGGACTCTCTGCTCCAACATCTGCATGAAGACAAACAGGTCTCATCACTTATCATAAAAAATATAAAACATAATTTTTTTTTCCATCTTTAGGGTTTCTTGTTTCTTACCAATGTCTCCCCACTGCCCTCCAGGTAGGAGTGGTAGGTCAGGATCACCTGTAAAATCTGTGCCCGCATAGGCATAGTCCTCGACCATGAGCATCTGATCCCGCAACCATCTAAAGAACGTGTCACCGAACTTCACTCTGCCCCTACCCGCTCCTGTGCGAGCCATAATCTGGACCCACCTCAGCATGCAGGGGTCCTGTGTGCTTAGACTCTGAAAAGTCACCTAGGGCCTCATCTGGGGGACCCGCTCAAAGAAGAAACAAGCTAAGATGGAACCAAAGCGAAATTGCTTCAGCTCTCCTTGCTGACATTTAGTCAGCTGATCCTTGAAGATTGATAGCAATGATTCCACCTAGTTGAACACCGTAGGTGCCGTTTCCTCTAGGGAATACAACATATGTGCCCTGGAAGCCTGATGTACACCCTAGCTCCCTGCCACCCTCTGCATGGTGAACAAAATGATCCGTAGAGCCCTGTTTGTCACTGCCCTGATGGGGATTTTCTTCCCCGATGTGCTTGTACCTAGTGCACAGTGTCGATTTATGAGCTCTCTAGTGGTGATGTCCCCACCAAGGGAACATATCAATGACATAGGGGCACCTCGTCTCAATAGGCCAGTCAGGAAGTAGATGTCCTCTACCTCCACTGTAAGTATATGTTCCCCCACCTTGAAATACTGCTGTTCTGGATTCCACATTCTCAGTATGTGTTCTAGTAGTCTTTCGTGGGACACCATGCTTGGTGTCTGGAAGAACTTTAGAAGTCCACAGTTCCAGAGTGCGGCAATAAAAACTGGATTCCTTTCAGAAGCGACATCCTCGTCATCATGTGTTCTTTCCTTCCATATCACCATATTTTGGAATCCTAGACCTGCCAAAACAACAATGGTATATATCAATATCATCCTTGAATCATTATAAATAAAAAGAATGAGCTAATTTTGTATATATCATTGGTTTTATTTCTCCATGGCCGGCACCACATGTGCCTCATTGGAGACAGGTAGTGGCACCACCTATGCCCCATTGGAGACAGGTGGTGGCAGCACCTGTCCACCTTGTTCTTGGCGCGGTTCTCGGGTGGTACCGCCTATCTTGCAAGGGGTAGCCGCGGTGCCCGCAAATAGGATTTTAGGGCTTGCCAAATAGGCCTAAAACCCCATCAAATCCCAAAATAAAAGCTATGAAATGAAAGAGGAAGGTCTTAGCTGTTACTTGCAACTGACAAGACTGAAAACGGACAGTGGAAACTCCCAGTATCAGCTATGGAAGATCTTGCTAAAAAATGCTCCAAGTGCTCTCTACTAGAGGTAAATAGTGAAATGTTTGATTTTTTACTATTTACTTGCCTTATATAGACATTTTTTGGGTCTGACTTAGTATAGTTTTGATATTACATCATGTTCTGGTCAAAATCTATTAGCCGTAATCCCTTAATGTTGATTTTGGATGCATTTAACACTTGTTTATGAGTCGTCTATAGGTTGACTTTAGTAAAAGCTTTGGAAATTTTGTTTATGGCTTTCTCGTACTTTACAAAATAGAAAAGTTCGTTGAGCATTTATTACGACACTTTGTCATGCTCGTTAAAATCTAGTTTCAAAGTTTCAAGTCTAGTTCAAGTTTCTTTCCAGGATCGTAAAATACAACATTGTGTAAAGAAACGTCATGGAGTCTTCTTTGAGATTCCTTAAACATGAAAAGATAGTCGAGTCCATTTCCAAATCTTTCCAGGCTCATAAAAAGTGACATTGTGTAAAAAAAATTCATGGAGTTCTCTTTAAACCCTTTTCAGACTCCCTAAATATGAAAAGATCGTCGAGCGATCTTGTCTTCTTCACGCTCGTTAAAGTATTTGAAGAGTCATCTATCCGATGGTAGATTATCTCTTTCTCGATTCAGACAGTACTATTTATGAGAAAGGAACGCTCCAGCCAATCATGACTGGAAGAGTTCTCTAAGGTATGATTTTATACTTTTTCGGGCCTTAGAGACTAAATCATATGAAAAAGGACCCCTATGGATTCTTCTTCTGTATTCATTTAGACTCTCTAAATATGAATGATACCGAGTTTTCTTTCAGTGGACTCGTTAAATTAAACATTGAGAGACCCGTTTTGGGAATGAACCCATCCTCTCTCAAGTTCGTAAAACATATGGGACTGGACTTGTCTTCTGACAAGCTATATCGAGTGTTTGTTACCCTCTTTGAACTCGTAAAACCAAAAAGAGGGACTCATCGATCATGATGGGGGAAATGGGAAAGGGAATCATTTTGCAAATAATGGCAGTTGTTTGTCATTACCTTTGAACATGGCACTTGTCTGCACAATCATGTCAGTCAATTGGGTATGCAGCTAATCTCCGTGATGATCCACTTTCATGAGTCATGCCAATCCTTTGAGTCTTTCAAAAGAATGCATTATCCATTGTTGCATTATGTATCTGTCCTGTCTAGTCAAGCTGCCAAGTCATTTTGTCGTGCTGCTTGATGTTCAAAGGGAATCTGAGGAAGTCTTACCTCTGCAGTATACACAGCCTTTGTGTCAGTATCTTTGAGTCAGTCATAAAGTTACTATGTTCACATCATTCCATAACTATGTTCCAAGTTTTGTGTCGTCGATGTGGGACTCATCATGGCCCTCCTTCGACGAGACTATTCTCGTCGACATCAGCTCATCATCTGGGAAATAGTCTTAGAAACAATATTTAGTACCTTGAGATCTGTATGCCTTAATGACAGATTCTCTCGCTCTCGACATAGGTTCGCATCATTGACCTTTGATCGATAGAATCGACTCGGTGTTCGACATCAGGACATCTATTCGCACTCAGTAGATTGTACTAGAGTTCCTTGGGAATCATTGACATTAATGGTGATCTCCCTTGCACTTGTTAACGGTTCACATCATTGGTCAGTAATCAAGTGGTTTCTACCATATTCAACTTCAGATCATTGTAATCACATGGATAGAATCGTACTCTGTGGAAGACAAGACGAAGACCCTGGGTATTTGTTTAAAAGCGCTCATTGCTTTTTCCCTAGGTTGCGATGGAGTTTTGTATATCTAGCATGGATCGACATTTGTATGGTCGTGGCTATGCTCAAATTTACGTCTGTATGAAATAGATCTACGTTGTATGTCTGGTATCCATGTCCAAGTTTGAGTCCTCTATCACATGGATCTACGCTATATTCTAGTAGCCATGCTTGTTTATTCCACTCATGGATCTGCCTTGTATTGGTCTGTAGCTATGAGTTTGGTTACTTGTGTCTATGATTCAACATACTGATGTACTATAGATGCCTACTTGACTACATACTCTGATCGAGCCAACATTTTTATCTCCTGGCAACGACTTGTTCTCAAAGCTCTCGTTTATCGTATCACTCTAAGACTCATGCT
The DNA here is from genome assembly GCA_001517045.1 of Pseudotsuga menziesii. Lineage (NCBI taxonomy): Eukaryota > Viridiplantae > Streptophyta > Pinopsida > Pinales > Pinaceae > Pseudotsuga > Pseudotsuga menziesii. The sequence continues at coordinate 177,861 of LPNX010926408.1, read as the reverse complement.
TTGGGGGGCATCCTGTTATACCAAAATCCTGTCACCATCATGTGATAAGACCTTTGACATACCTACTTTCCCTAAATCCCAGCTTCTGGAGTGAAGACTAAATGATTTCTTATCAGTCTATCATACAATTTCCTAGCACCGCTCATCCTCCCTTATCCAGGAGCGGTACCCCTATTTGCATTGCTTTTCATCGGTTGTCCACAAGTGGTGCCACCACCTGTCACCCTTGGTCCATAGGAAATTATTACCAGAACTGCTCTGTCATAGAAGGAGAAGCGTGGTACCCTGGGTAAAAGGGGAAAAAGAGAAGCTTCTCGAGGCTTCTAGATGATAATCCTTGAGATATCCCTTATTCCCACCTCACCCACTAATTTCTCAACCATATCTATCCATTAAAGCCCTATATATATGAGCTCATAGCCATGGTTGAGGGGAAAACATTGAAGGTATTGTTACGTTGTTGGACTGATTCTTGGCCCAAGATCATTTGGAGAGAGCATAGAGAGCTAGAGTCAGAGCTTTTGGGGATGAAGAGCTGGTTTCATGGAGATGCATGTCAACAATAAGGCTTGGCTGTAAACTTCTTCATATTTCTAATGCAAGTTGATTTTCTGTCCCATATATATTGTTGATGTTTGGTTTCAGATATATATTGCTAGATTCCTTAGTCACTAGCATAGATTAGTAGATCATATTTTGGTTGCTTTGATTCGTTTCGTGTTGAACTATTTTGTAGGTACACAGGTGAACTATCAAAGCCTTGTATTCCAGATATCTACAACGTCTAGGGGGAGTTATCAACCTCTTTGATCTATTTGTTCTGGATCTGAACCATTCAGACCAGCGAAACACCTTGCTATTCGCAGGAGGTGAAATATTCCGATCAACATAAGCTCAACACCATCTTACTATTTTTTTTAACGAGCTCAAATATTAGTTGGAAGAATTCTCAAGGTATCTGCTTCATTTTTTAATGATCTTGGAATAGAATAAGAACTATGCTCAAAAAGTCGTTTCATGGTTTAATGAGCTTGAAACTAAAATAAAGTATCCCAAAAATGACTCCCATTGATTGGTTATTTCCCAACATGATGTCCAGTGGTTGGTACTTGCCCCTAGTAAAACTGTCAAGTAACCTAAATCCAACAAAGGGTGGTAGGGGACATGCCCCCCAAGCTTCATTTCGTCTGCTTTACAAGTAGATGAAATCAAGGTTCAAGTATTGAGTCTTGACGCAATGGAAGAATCTGTTTCATTTTTTAACGAGCTTGACACAAAAAAGGAACTCTGCTCAAGGTCAGTTTTATTTTTTAACGAGTTTGAAACCAAGAATAGGCACTGCTTGGGGTAACCTGTATCATTTTTACACAAGCTTGAAACAGAAAATAACTATGCTTGGGGGAACTTGTTTCATTTTTACACAAGCTTGAAACAGAAAATAACTGTGCTTGGGGGTACCTGTTTCATTTTTACACAAGCTTGAAACAAAAAATAACTATGCTTGAGGGGATCCGTTTCATTTTTTAACGAGCTTGACACAAGGAAAAAGAACTATGCTCTCAAACATCTGTTCTTACCCAACATGATATCCATAGGTTGGTAGGTTTCCTTCATTACATAAAAACTAGTGACTTAACTCCAGTATGATGTCCATAGACTAGAGCCATTCCCCCCATTTTTACCTATGATGGGAAAATATAAATAGAAGAAGGGGAAGGATTCACAAGAACATGAGGCACATTCAGGGTAGTCTGATTACTGGGAGTGATGCGATGGTCAGGTGTAACAAAGGAAAGCTGATCAATGGTCACAATATTCCCATCATGGGGAAAATGCATAACTTTAAAAAGTGTGGACAATACAGCCTTCATGGCGTAAACATAATCATGTCCAAGGAGCATATTAAAATCTAGAGGTCCTTGGACCAACATAACATCAAATAGATAGTTTTTCCTCCTAATGTAATAGGAAAAAGAGGAAGGATCCCTAAAGGTGCAATAGGTTTGTAATTAAAATACAATATCTGATCAGTGGCTGGCACAAGCTGAGGAGAACCTAAAGCTTTCCAAGCAGTTGAGGATAGAATGCTAACATAAGCCCCTTCATCAACAGTAGTGTGAAGCATCCACCTAGAAGTAACATTCACAACTATCTGGAAAGGAACACTCGAATGCAGAAGAGACTCTGTTAGGTTACCCCAGTCAAAGGAAATAACCTCACTACTTGGAGAGGGTTCTGTCGAAATAGACAAAATTTCCTCTTGTCGAGAACAATCAGAATGAAGCATAAAAACTTCATCAGTATTTAGTTCACTCTCTACTGGGAGAGAAGAACAAGACGAAGATTTGGTCAAAGAGAATACTTCAATCTTAATACTCTCAGATGAAGGAGTGGGATCGGGTAGAGATGACATCGACTCGACCCCTTCAACTTCACTCTTCAAAGGAAGAGTGGGATCAACCACGGATGAATTTGAATTGACCACTTGGAATTCACTCTTGGAAGGAAGAGTGGGATCGAACATGGATGAAACCGAATCGACCACTTGGTCAACTAGTGGGGGTTCAAGAGATAACTTATGAAAACCTGTTGAAATCCGTTGACGAGAAACAATAATATCTTCCAACAACTTAGAAGCTTCATCCATGACAGGACAAAGGCAAGTAGACTGCATGTCCTTACAAAGCAAGCAAGGATTTTTTACTTTACCTTTCCGACTCTTAACCAAAGTGTCACTGGTTGAGGGGGGATCATTAGTATGATGGCCAAAGGCTAACGACATTGGTTTCTGGGAAACCTTAAACCACTCTTCTAAAACTAGGGCTAAACCATGACAATCTTTCAGAAGGTGATCACCCTTGCAAATCATACAAGGGAATTTAGGCTTACGGTGTTTTTGGGTGTGCAAATCAACACTCTTTGCACTAGGAGGAGTATTTGGTTGATACTTGGTTTTCTGTTTGTTTTTCTTCTTCTTCTTATCCACCTGACTACTAGTACTACAACTTTCAACATGCGAAGAGGGAGAAAGGGGAGAAGACACATCAGGTGAAGAAGGCAAGGGATCAACATGATGTTGACGCTCTCATGATGAAGGCATAGGATCTAAAAACATTGATGTACATGGTGTGGAAATTGAACCCAAGAGATAGAACAATTACACTCACAAAATTGCTAATCAAACATGCAAAATTAACACCAAAGGAGATTGAAATTGGAGCATAACACTAATCTATATTGAGTACGTGTACAATAGCCAAACTTATGAAGTAATAGCCTACTGCAATATATAATTACATGATAGATTCAAATGCATAAGGATTACATTTGAAAAGGTAAAAAAGCAGGCTTACTAAATCTAGTCAAATCCCCCATAGGTGCATAAAGCAGTTTCCAAATCCACCAAGATGCTCACAAATTGGCTAAGTCAAGTAGGTAAGATAATGAGGGATGGAAAGAAAAATCATAAATGATTTTATTAGGAGAAAAGGAGGGAGGATGATGTGGGAAAAAAAAGTCAACTACACTTAGTCTAGCTTTTCCTTTTGCCCTAAATCTCAATAAAACAGACAACTTTTCAGAAAAAGCAGATATGCGCTTTGGAGGATATGGAATAAAGCATACATGCTAAAATGGGTTTCCAGGATGCTTCCCAAGTGCTCCATTACTCAGTTTTAGCATGTGTTGACTTCGAGGACAAGTAGAAGGCAACTAGCATAGATTGGAATCTAGGAAACTAGGTAATAAGAAAAAAATGATTTAATTAATGTCTAAGGTAGGTAACTATGGGTTGATTATTCTAACACCCCCCCCTTAAGCTTGAATTTATGAGTAAATATCAGAAAACTATAGGGCCTAGCAACAAGGCTTAGTCACCCTTTACATACTGCTTGTCCATACAACCAAGGAAAGAGGCAAAAACCCAATGGAAAAATGCTCCCTTAAATATGGACAGGAAAAAAAAATTTGGAAATATTTCCATCAATCATGCTTCATAGCATGATCAGTGATTCCTAGTAGTGATTTGAGATTGCTGAATATCTTCTCACAAAAAAATTTGGTGAAGATGTCTGCTACTTGTTCTGAAGATGCACAAACGAGTAGATGAATGGTACCATCATGCACAAGATGTCTGATGTAGTGCATATGGATCTCAATGTGCTTGGTTCACTATCTTTGAACTGGATCATTGCATATTCGAATGGTGCTCTAATTATCACAGTATATAATAGTTGAAAACTCTGATTTGAAGCCACATTCTCCAAGTATTCCCTGCAACCACAAACATTGATTTGTTGCATTTATAACTCCTCTATACTCTACTTCTGTAGATGAGAGTGCTATGGAACTCTGCTTCTTGCTTGACCAACTGATTGGTCCTTTTACAAGCATGAACACATATCCTGATGATGAATTTTGATCTATGTTGTCACCTACCCAATCACTGTCAGTAAACCCAATCAAATCAAGATCAGATTTTGCTTTGTATAAGATCCCATGAGTTCTTGTTCCTTGAACAAAGTTTAGGATCCTTTTGGTTTCTCTCTAGTGGATCTCATGAGGCTGATCCATGTATCTTGAAGCCACACTAACTGCATAATATATATCAGTTCAAGTTTGTGTAAGATAAAGCAAACACCCAATCAACTTCCTATACAGTGTCTTATTTACCATAGGAGAAGAACCTGCTTGTTCAAGCTTAACTCCTGAAAGGAAGGGAGTCTTGCTTGGATTGCAATCTTTCATGTTGAACTTGTTCAGAAAATCTAAGGCATAATTGGAATGATGTACTTTTATTCCATGTTGGGATTGAGCAATTTCAAGACCCAAGAATTGGCTCAACAATCCCAAATCTGTCATAGAAAATGCATGGTTCATTACATCCTTTAAGGAGGCAATCTCTTTCTTTGAACTTCCCGTAATTAGAAGGTCATCCACATACAATACAATAATCATCAAAGAACCATGAATCGGCTTCAAATAGACATTAGGATCAGAATTGCATCGAACAAAACTCAATGATAGCAGAAATCCATCAATCTTGGCATACCAAGCCCTGGGGGCTTGCTTGAGCCCATACAATGATTTCTTTAACTTGCACACTAAAGATGGATTAGAAACAAACCCTTCATATTGCTGCATGTAAATATCTTCAGTGAGATCTCCATTTAGGAAATCACACTTCACATCCATGTGATGTACCTCCCACTGCTTCGAAGCTGCAATGGCTAAAGCTAGCCTTATGGAGTCCATCTTTGCCACTGGTGCAAAGGTTTCATTGTAGTCAATACCATGTACTTGTGAGTAGCCCTTGGATACCAATAATGCCTTATATTTCAAAGGTGAACCATCAGCAGCAAACTTATTCTTGAAAACCTACTTACATTGAACTAGCTTCCTCTCTGGGGGAAGATCAACCAGTTCCCAAGTGTTGTTCTTCTGGAGCGAACTAGATTCTTCTTTCGTGGTTTTTTTTGCATATTGGATCATGTGATACATATTCATATGTATATGGATATTATTCAACTTTTATATAGCACTTCTCATCAAATAGAGGATCTTTCACACAAAGGGCACTCTCAAACTGAGATGTAGTCCTCCTAGTGTCACTAGGATTTGCAGTTAGTTCCCCAGCTCCATGAATGGTATTTTCTGCCCATTTTGGTCTTGTAGGACTATCAATATCTGCAATAAAATCATCATTATCAGACATATTAGAATCAGCAAACTCATTAGTCTCTCCACTTACAATCAATGGATCTGGTGGTGAAGAAGACTCTCCAACTTCAACTGCTACTAAAGGCTCTTCTTGGAATTGAACACTTATTTCAATGAAATATTTGTTAGTGATCAAGTTGATCAGATTGTACCCTTTTGAATCTTTATAATACCCAAAAAATAGGCACTCTTGGCTTTGGGGCTGCAAATCCTTTCTCTTTTCAGTTGGAATTCTAGCCCAAGCCTTTGAGCCAAAAATCCTGAAATGGGTCACATATGGCTTGTGCCAACTCCAAGCTTCGAAAGGAGTCATACCATCAAGATGGTTATGAGGCACCCTATTTTGGATGTAGGATGCATAGTTTATAGCCTTGGCCCAAAACTTTGGTGGCAAATTCTTAGCCTCCATCATGCAGGTTGCCATCTCCTTCAGTGACCTGTTCTTTCTCTTAGCTACACCATTTTGCTGTGGTGTGTAAGGGATCAAATGCTGCATATGAATACCTACATCTTTACAATACTAAATGAACTCAGACTTGACATACTCACCACAATTTTCAGATCTGAGGATCTTGAGTTTCCTCCCAGACTGGTTTTCAACCAAGGCTTTAAATACTTTGAAGAGGTCAAAAACTTCAAACTTATGCTTTAGGAAGTGAACCCAACAATACCCAGAAAAGTCATCTATGAAGGTTAGTGAATATTTGGCTTGAATCATGGACATATGAGGAAATGGACCAGCAATTCCACTATGGATCAACTCAAGAGGTGCTGAGGTTCTCTCATATTTGTGCTCTGGGTGTTTTCCTAGGATACAACCTTTACAGAATCCCTTAGAAACTTGATCTTTGGTAACCCTATGACCATATATTTTTCACTCAAATCAGAAAGATACTTGTAGTTAATATGGCCAAATATTTCATGCCAAAGCTTGCTTTCCTCATTAGAATGAATCAGAAGAGAAAAGGGGTTTGAGTAGGGTAGAAAATGGGAAAACATGTATACCTTTGAAGTGTGATCAACAACACCTTTTGATATGAATTTACCATTCAAAATCTCAGTGATTTCAACATCATCACGGGAGAAGATGACCTTGTTTGGAGACCCAATGTGAGTCATCTGATACACTGACAAGAGATTAGAGGCAAGACCTGGAACATACAACACATTATTGAACTTACCATGGTCAATATCAATCCTTCCCTTCCCCAAACTGTCAGTGAGAGAGTCACCTCCCAAAACTATTGGTGGAAATTTTGACAAGTCAAGAGAGGAGAATTCCTCTTTTGTCGAAACCATATGTCTAGAAGCTCCAGAGTCTATGATGAAGCTAGGTGAGGTTGATGTGCCAGCAACCAAGGCATGTACTCTCTCTCTGTCCTCTGAATTTGATCCTCCTTCCCTCTTCTTTGAGAAATCAGGAAGGGAGATGTTATTCTTCTCCAGGAGTTGGGTCAGCATGTCAATTTGTAGGCTTCATGCAAGATCTATGAGGATGATAGCCCTTACTGCAGTATGCGCACTTGCCCATTTATCCTTTGTTCTTCTTCTTCTGGGTGTTCTTCTTGGAACCTTGGGGCTCCTCTTGAGATTTGTTCTTGTCTCTCTTTTGCTTAGGTGGCTTTTTACATTTTTTCTTGCTTTTTGAATCCACCCTTGAATCTCCAACAACCAAATCTTGGTATTTGGAAGGTTTTATGGTGCCCATCATCACCAACTTATCTTGTTCCTATGTGAGGGATTCCATGAACTCTGCAAGCTTAGGCATCTTCTAGGCTTGAGCTGTCAACTTGGTGGCATGGAAGGTCAAAACAAACAATGAATAGTCAGGGCCATGCTTAGAGAGTATGGCCAAAAATATTTTATCTTCCTTCTTTTCGATCCCACACTATTTTAGCTGCAAAACAAGGGCTTTAAACTTGGAAAAATAGAGTTGCAAGGATTCGAAGCCACTGGGACTCAAGGAGATCAGCTCATTCTCAATTTGATGTCCTCTCATCTCATCTGTCTTACCAAAAATCTCTACAATATTCTCCCACACTTCATTAGGTGATGTCAATCCATCAATATGGAAGAGGAGGTCTCTTGAAATGCTTAGACACAAAAGACCATAGGCCTCATCCCTCCTGTTGTACCATTTGATTTTCTTTGCAGCTGCATTGGGCTCTAACTCAATTTCCATAGTCACCCTGTAGATATATTTCACTCTCAACAATATCTCCATCTCATCTTTCCACTCATAGAAATTGAATGGAGTCAAGATGATCTTCTGAGATTGGTCCATAGCTTAGAAGCTGTGCCCTTTAGTCATCAGAATATGCTCCCGGTCAAGATGTAAAACCTGTAATAGAAATATGGAAGGAGAGAAATTGATCTACAAAGGCTCTGATACCATGTGGAAATTGAACCCAAGAGATAAAACAATTACACTCACAAAATTGCTAATCAAACATGCAAAATTAACACCAAAGGAGACTGAAATTGGAGCATAACACTAATCTGTATTAAGTAAGTGTACAATAGCCAACCTTATGAAGTAATAGGATGCTGCAATATATAATTACATGAGAGATTCAAATACATAAGGATTCCATTCGAAAAGTTCAAAAAGCAGGCTTACTAAATCTAGTCAAATCCCCCATAGGTGCATAAAGCAGTTTCCAAATCCACCAAGATGCTCACAAATTGGCTAAGTCAAGTAGGAAAGCTAATGAGGGATGGAAAGAAAACTCATACATGCTTTTATTAGGATAAAAGGAGGGAGGATGATGTGGGAAAAAAACAAGTCAACTACACCTAGTCTAGCTTTTTCTTTTGCCTTAAATCTCAATAAAACAGGAAGCTTTTCAGAAAAAGAAGATACACACTTTGGAGGATCTGTAATAAAGAAGACGTGCTAAAATGGGTTTCCAGGATGTTTTCCAAGTGCTCCATGACTCAGTTTTAGCATGTGTTGACTTCTAGGACATGTAGAAGGCAACTAGCATAGAGTGGAATCTAGGGAACTAGGTAATAAGACAAAAATGATTTAATTAATGTCTAAGGTAGGTAATTATGGGTTGATTATTATAACACATGGGATAAATGGACTAGAGAATAACCAAACAAGTAATCCAATAGTCAATCCGGGAAGGCTTAATGTAGCCATGAGAGGAGGACCAACATCCTTATATGGAGGGAAAAAAAAGATGTGCTTGGTAAAGGAGTCTCTTGGTTGGTAGTCCTGGAAGGCGAAGCCATAACTATGTAACCAAACTATTTCTCTCTTCTAAAAAATCCTAACTGTACACACGACAAGCGCTACTCAAACTAAAGCAACAAGCAAAATATGTGAGAGGAGTGGATTAAAGGTCTAGAATATCATGGGATTATAGAGGCTTCACAACTATTACGATGCCAAGATGGCCAAAAGGTTAACTCAAGTTGTCTCAGGATTCCTAAAAGTGTCTCCCGATATACACAAGGTACTTGGGAGATCCACTATGTAGTAGTGTTGTCTAATGCACAATCGTTTGAAAGGGGCCTTATGATATACAATTGAGTACGTGAAGTACCTTTTGATATACCTCAAGGGTAGGTTAAAGGCCATTCGATATACCTCAAGGGTATGTTAAATGCCATTCGATATACCAATGGTACGTGGAATAAACACACGATCCCTGGGATGCAGTGCGGGCAATAAATGACAGCTCCTATGTTTAAAGACGTTGGAACACATCTCTAACATAACACACAAATTGATAAATATTTTAACCTAAGCTAGCGCTTACTTTTATCTTGAACGATTAGGTGGATGCAAGATGTGAGGACATAAAAGTAAAACCATGCAGTATGATTGTGCAAAATTTCACTTTCACTTTCCGTAGATGCCCTACTTAAGGAAGGGAGAGAGAGATTCAATTTATTTGAAACATGGAATAAATTCCATACAAGTATAAAACAAAATTGCTTATACGATCTATTCCTAACTGAAACAAACAAAAGATTCCATTTTAAATGAAAAAGAAGTGAGATCTCTAATGAAAATAAGAAAATATATTACAACTTTTATACAAAAGTGTTCAGATTTTTCAACTAAAGAAAGAATGAACTAATAGCAACATTCTACAATAACGTTCGTATGGATTTTCACAAGATTTTAAAAAAGGATAAAACATACAAAAATCATGTATAACAAATGAAGAAAAATTGAAATGAATCTTTTCTTGTTATGTTAAAGAAGATAAAAATCAGAGATCTAACAAAACTAAGTTCTATTCAAAGCCAACTATGAAGCTTTAAAAGACCAACCTCAATCATAATTCTTGAAAATACTTATGATATCATACATGTGCAATAGGGGTTTGGGGGGTGCTACACCCCCTCGGACTGAGGGTCTTTGGGGGTTTGGGGGTATGAGCTTTCGAGAAAATTTTTTTGGCTCGTTTGTTTTTTAATTTTTTAATTTTTGCTTGAGTTTTCTATTCAAAAATGAATTGCAGAGTTCAAAAAAAATTGTAACTATCTGAAGCATGCATCTCAAATACCAAAACAAGCATTTAAGAATCAAACACCAAACAGGGCTAAGAAGAATACCTGGCACTGCTTCTTCAGGCGTTGAACAAGGTGAAGGCGTTACCAGCCTGAGCACTGCTTCTTGTAAACAGAAACAGAGAGGTGGCACCAATTCTTGTAGGCTCACACAAGATAATTACGAGCTCTAGCACCACTTCTTTCACATAGAAACGGAGCAGTGACATCGCTCTATTGTAATAGAGAAAAGGCGGTGACAGCTCAAGAATCACACTTATAACACAGCCCATGAGCGGTGCTCAAGATGGCGATTTGAAAAATAAAAAAGCAACAGAAAAGTAAGTTACAAACAAATAAATGGATGCAAAAAATCACCAGAAAACCCAGTGAACCAAAAATATAAAGATCCAAAGGAAGATAAAAGAAAATTAATCAAATTTCAAAGAATATCTACATATCTATCAATTGAAAAAGTAGATCTACAAACTAAAAATCAAGGTGGAGGTTTCAAATTACCAATGATCCAGAATTCGAAGTAGTCCCCAGTAGAGTCGCCACTTTTGTTAGACGAAAATATGCACCTCCTGTGGACAAGAGTTGTTTCCCTAGTCTAAATGGTTCAGATCTAGAACAAAACACAAACACCAAATGTTAAACTTCCCCTAGATCTAGTAAATCACTTGAATGAAATTCCATGATACTTCTCTCAAAGGTTGTCCTCGCTATCCTTGTAGAAGAAGCTGTAAAATATGGAAAACAACAAGAAAAACATGATAGAATACAATATAATCAACTAGATCTATGTTTGTGACCAAGGAATCAAGCAATATATACACATGAAACAGTAAATATGGGAAAGAAAACAATTTTTTTATTAGAAATGATTGGAGAGACTACAACCTTCATGCCTTGGTGTTGAGAGTTCCTTCCAATGGCTCCTTGCCTCTAACTTCACCTTACCTCCAAAGACTTGAGAATGATTTTGACAGAGTTTGGGTATGCAACACAATTATTCCTCCTGCTTCCCATGGGGGATGAGCTAGTATTTAAAGGAATGGGAGGATAGGTATGGTTGAGGATCTCATGGGTGAGGTGGAAGGAGGATCCACAATTGAAATATATTGAGCTCCAGCTAGTCCTAAACCATAGGGATGAGGCTCCATGGAGGTAAGCTTCGAGAAGCCTCTCGAAGCTTCTCTTTTTGCCTTGAAAACTCGAGCACCGCTCCTCGAATGAAGCAAACATGCGGTGTTAAGGGGGTGATGCTTCTTGCAATAAGGATAGAAGTGTTGTCACCATTCTTTGCTCATGTATCAGGAGTGTTGCTGACTTGGGTAACGCTTTTTGTCAATGGAAGAGGAGCGTTACCAGCTCAAAACAAGGAAAAATTACAAGGGGATAAATTGAACCTTCATTTCTCTAGGGAAAACTTTGAGGGATTGGAGCAGACAAGGGATCAATACCTATCTCATAACATGATGGTGATGAGATTTCAATGTAATAGGTTGATATTCTTCTTCTTCATCGCAAGTCCTTTGTCTAAGTACGACACAGGCTCATAGTATTCTTCTTCTCTAGTCGTGCTGCAACTCCTTCTTCCTAATAGACTCTTTCTTCGCTTTCCAGATCTAAATATTCTTTTGCTTCATAAACAAACATACTCTAGTTCAATTCCACTATCTCCAAGGAACATCTCAACTTAGTTTGCGTCATTTTTCACAGAGTTCTACTGTGACATACACATTCTTTTTGTACACAGTCTTCACTTGCCACATTCACAGAATTCCTTTTTCAGACAAACATATTTATCCACATATTTAAAGATGAAAGATATCTACTGTTTGGTCCTTGAATTTTTTTTCACTTTGCCTCATTGTATGAGATTATTGTGTCAACATCAAACTCAGTAATGTATCCCTCTAAGATACTGTCTATCCAAAAATACACATCCCTCGACATGGGTTTGCTTACTCTTTTTAGTCACTCAATCAATTGAGGGTTCCACTCGTTTGGTTCTCGTCCTTGGAAGTTTCTTGGTTGGGTTTCCAACTTAGATAACCACCTGTGCAACACAATGGGAAACTCAGAAAAGAATATCTCATGGATTTCTATATAGTGATATCGACCCAACCACTCTGTTGGGTTCCACCAATATCCTTCGCTTTCTTCTTGTGCGAATTCTAACGCTTTAAAATCCACCCAATGTTGGATCTCAGGTTTCATTGGTTCCCACAACATATCCCTCACCAAAATGATTCAGGTCCCGACAAATGAACCATTTGTTGGCTTTTCTCCCTCCTTAAAGGATCCTGACCTAGGTTCAGTACCTTTTGCTTAGTGCAGCAAAGCCCAAGATATCGGCCTGACAGATCAGAGCTCAGTTGATAGCACCTGCGATGCAGATGTAGTCTCACCTAATATATCTTTCTCAATGGGTAACTACTAGAACCATGTTTCTGCAGTTGGGTGGGGGATTTCTGGTACCTCGGTCCCTTACCAAGGTGCTCAACGAATCCTATGGGTGGATTATTTATGCTTAATGTGAATAATTAAACTGCGACCCAACTTCTCTTATGCAACTTATTATAACAACAATATTTGTGCAACATAATCGTATTCAACTGATACAATGCGACTGATATACATCTATTCATTCATAAGAAATTCTAGAATCCTCTATTTAGTGCAATCTTTACACCGTTAATTCAAACACATTCAACATTCACACATATACACAGAATATAACGTGGAAACCCATCCGAGAAAAACCACAAAGGTGCTCTTCATCTAGCATGAGAAATATATGCACTTTTGGTCTGCGCACTAAGCTGTAGAATCTGAAAAGATCTTCTCCTCTATCTTTGCAGAGTCTTTCTTGATCTCATGGTCTCTGATATTCTCTCTGCTCTCTTTCTACTCAGCTTTACTAACGATCCGCACACATCCTGGATCAAACCAACCTTTCCTATACTTCTGCGCACTTAGTTGCAGATTCTTCAACTCATATGCACTCAACAATAATAACAGACAACAAAACATAGGGCAACTAATAGTCTAGCAAAATAGAGCCAACAACATAGAAGCTAACCCGCATATAGCTTGGGTTCCTTCTTTTATAGACTCTTTTACAGACTCTTTTACTGTCGCTTTCTCAACTGACTTCCTATACTTAGCCAACGGGTTGTCTTTCCTATTCTATTAACACCTAACAAGAGGCACTAACGACATGACTTACAAAGATACCTTCATACGTGCGGTTTCTGCCTTCTCTAGCTGAACTCGTACCCACGATCTTTATGGCATGTCACTTTCTAACCATTACACCTTATTGTCATTTTCCAGTCGTTATGTCACTTGCACACCTTCTGATACTGTTATTCCATCACATCTTCCCTTGTCACACTCCTTCCTTATGTCGCGGCTTCCTCTTCTGGTGCAACTTCCTCTTCTGTCGTTCCTCTTCCTTCCTCTTCCTTCCTCCTCCTTCTTCTTCCTTCCTCTTCCTTCTTCTTCCTTCCTTTCATTGCTTCTGTCACAGTTCCTTTCTCTTCTTACTTTCCTGTTTCTGCTCTGTCACAACTCCTTTTTCTTCTTCTTTAGATCTTCTCCATAATTAGGAAAAATTCTAAGTGAATTCTACCTTCCTTTCCCTAGGCCTAACAGTGGGGATTGAATGGAAATGGGTGAATATTGATGATAAATGTTGACCATCTTTTACCATGGAAAACCATGGTCGATTGTAGTTTGGCAATGGATTTAACAAGGACAAGCATTCTTTATTATGGATATGGTTAATCATATTTAGGCATGTTTTATTATGGTGAACCATGGTTGAAATTGTTAGGCCATGGGTAACAATTTGACTAGGGTTGAGCATGTATAACCATGGCTAACTATGTTTGAACAAGGGTGACCATGTTTGGGCATATTTGATAATTTTTTACTATGGTTGACCACATGACATTGTGGTTTTGTCACAATGCAATGTTAATAAAAGTGTTTGCCGCATTTCTATGTACCTTGATGAGTTTCTCAAATTGAGTCATGCAAAGGATGCCATCAATGTGAATTTCACACTACAACATTTGCATTATGTATCAAGTGTATGTTGATAATAGTATGTCACATTGTGATAGTAATACATTGACTTGAAAATTATGATAGAATGCAACATTAAAATGTTGATAATGTGGTTGACTTGAATGTTATATCACATTGCCACATATCTAGGGCAACAATTTAAAAGTTTTTCAATATTTTGTCAATCAACCTATATTTTAGAGTAATAACATGGTCAACTTCAATCTTATGTGACATTATGACATTCATTCAGTGTAAGGTTATATTTTAGGTTGACAAGAAGGTAGACAATAATGATATGGCATATTGCCAAATTTCACTTTAATATTATATCATGTAGTCACATTATAAAAGGAATAAAACAAGTGCTTGAATGTAATGTCACATTGTGATAGTATGCATATGAATGAAGGTTATGTTTGGGGTTCATAATATGGTTAGTTTAAATATTATTTCACATTGCAATGTTCATGAAAGACTATGTTGCATTCTAACATTCATAATTGGTTTTTATTGCATTGTGATGTTGATGAAGGTGTATGTCATAGTTCTATGTTACTCTATGGTTTTATCACATTGTGACATTCATAGGTTAACACCAACCTAAATGTTGCACTGTGATATTTAGGTAGATTGCAACAAACTGTCACATCACGATATTGAAGAGTAATAACTTAAGAGGTTTGGCTGAGATTGAGAACACACACTTCTAAAATGTGATGGCATAATGGAACATTAAAATAATATAAATTTAAGAAGTAGATAGAGTATGACTATCCTTATGATAAACCATACTGTGATTGAACATTTCCATTATATAGGAGTAAGCTAAAGTCTAGATGGTTTGCACTTTTCTAGCGAGTTTTTTCGAAATCTGACGACATTATTTTTGATGTTGCTGTCAGAGAAACCACAGTATCGAAATGTCCGAGTCGACGTTTCAGATCCATATCAAGATCCATCTTCAGGACAATGTCGAATGTGAAGAGAGTGAGAATCATTGATAAATACTGGGACTGGTTAGAAAAAGTCTAAGGTCGGCTGCGGAGGCTAGGGTTTGCTAGGTTAAAAAAAAAAAAATTATTTAAAATCAAGAATGTGTGGAAAATCTATTCTTCAAACCTATTTTTCGGAATAAGAAAATGTTTATATTGTTAAAAATTTTCATACAATGGCTAAATTAAGACAATATTAAAAGTTTTATTAAAAACTTAAGGAAAAACTAAATTCAAAATGTCAAAAAATATTTATTATTATTAATAAATATTTATTATTAACAAATTTTAATATGATTATTAATGTGCCTAAACTTAGGGAAAAATTTAATTTTCTTCTATTTAATTTTAATTATAATTCATAATTTTAATGAAATGTGAAAACAATCATTTAGGTTAATTTTAGGAATCCTAAGGGTCTAAAAGGTCAAAAAGTTGATTTTACCTCAAAATTCTTAAAGTTTTAAAATGAATTTTAAAGGTTAGAATGTTGATTTTCATTTATTTTAAAAATCCTAAAGTTTTTAAAATGATGGTCAATTTTAATTATTATTACAAATTTAATATAAAGTTTTTGTTGAAATTGTGATTATCATTGCTGAAATTGCAATTTTTATTGCATAAATGGATTCAATACCCTCGATTACCCTTGGGGCACCTTGATTATGCATTTCCAACAACTTAAAACTATCATTTTAATAATTTTCACTGGATTTTGACCAAAAAAATTGTCGAATATTAGATGCAAATCGTCTAGACTTTAGCTTACACCCATTATATGTCTATGTTCCATTGCATTTTTGAGAGGTGTTTAAAAAAAATAATTAGAGAAAATATCAATAAAATACGATTGTTTAAATATTTTTTCAGAATTACTATTTAGTAACTAATATATAGTAGTTTAACATTATGTCAAACCATTATAATGCTCCCATTCTTTGTATTATTGATTATTAATGCATATAAATATGATGCCATATATCTTATTTTATTAATAAAAAGTAGTAAAGTTTCTAAGTTGTGTAAGAATAAACATGAAGACAAAATTCCTAAAAGGGAAATTAAATATATATTGAATCATGATATTGTGTAAGACCTGATTTGTGTTAGAGAAAAGGTAAGATTTTATTTAGTATTTAACACCTAAACCTTAAAACAATAAGAAAAATATTAGAAATAGATGAAAACGAGTCCTTTTTCCAATTTGTACACAATGATTTATAATAAAGGCTTCATTCAAATTTAGATGTCAATTGGAACACTGAACTATAGCGGCAACAACTTGTCCTTGGTGTTTTAAACCTACAACTACAACAACAACAACTTGCAACTAGCGAATGAGTCAATCCCAAGTTATTTCCTTTCTCCATGCACTTCACATTTCATTGAAACGGAAAAATAAGGTTCCAAGGACAGTGTCGAAAATTGAATTTTTAACTACCAATGGACACCACCAAAATAACTATGACACAACTAAAAGAAATATGCCAAGTGGCGTTCTTTAATATACTACCGTACGTTTAATCATAACCCCAAAAAATTGGGCCATCCACCTTGAGCCTATCATGCAAAAGTCACATGGTAACCAAAAAAATTGAGCCCATCTACCTTGAACTTAGGTATCACACAAAAGTCACATGGAGTTTGACATCGTGGGACCCTCTCCCTTTAATGCAAATACACTTTTGACCAAAACACACATTGGAGAACTGGGCGTCGTCAATGAGGTCAGGGGAGAAGGCCTGGAATTTGGAATTTCAAATTATAAGTACCCGTCAATTGAAAATTTTATGACGGTTCCATGTTTTTAATGTCCGCCACTATAAGTTTTACGTAAGTTAAGAAAGTGTTAATTTATTTTAGATATTATATATATAATAGTTTACTTTAATTAATGCTTTTAAGTATTATTATTCTTTTGTTTTGTAATTAAAACTTTATGAACACAGGAAAAACCACAGCGGCTGCAATTTTTAATAAAAAAATCTACGAACACAGGAAAATCCACTATTCCTACATTTGACTTATGTTATTAAATCTATAAAGATCCACTGTTGCTACATTTTAACTTATGTTACTAAATCTATGAAGACGTTGTTATAAAATATTTCCTCATAGGGAAATGTGCAACCAACGATTCTTAATTCATATAATTAAAGCTACACAATAAAGGGTTTATTTATTCTTCACGCCCGAGTGCATAAAAGAGCGAGATTTTCTTCTCTTGAGGATGAACCTGCTTAACAGGTTCAAAACTCGTTGAGAATTGGAAAAAATTTTGCCGTATATTTTCTATCGTTTTAAAAATATTCTACAATTAAATGCCTTGGCTTTATTGGTCAAAATAACAAGAAATAAAACCAATAGAGAATAAACAAAATCCTCGGGCCATAAGAAAACCATTGGTCTTCCACTAAATTCAACCCACTAAAACTAGTGATTTCTTCTTAACCAAAACTAAAAATAGGGAAAACGGAAATTCCACCAAAAAGCTACCAATTACTCAAGTGGGACACATATATTTTGACGAGATGGTGAAAACCTCGACATCCAAGATGAAGTGTCATGGTGACTTGATCGAAGATAAATATTGTTTCTATTACTTTGACTTAGACAAATGCAACTGGGTTTCCTTCATATTAACATGTTCATAGATTTACAATGCTTCTTTTATTCATAGTTATGGTTGATGTAAAAGACCAGTTAGTAACAACAAATGTAGACTCCACGCTTTGTAGGATTCAAACTTATGGCATTAGTAGTCGCAAAATCCATATTACTTGCCTACCTCGTCCATTTGGAAATTACTTATTCATTTTTAAGAAGGGCAAGGTTTTAGCACCTCTATTTTGAACAGCTAAGGAAGAATATGATGGAGGAGTAATAAAAGGATACATGAAACTTGGCTAAGTTTAATAGTTTGATTATATTATCAAAATGGTGCATAGTGGTCAATTTGGAACATAATCCGATGTTATAGAGTGATTGAGGTGAAGATCTATGGATTAAAACAGATCCGCAAGATAAAGATGCGCATGAGATAAGGAAAAGCAGATATGGTTAATGAAGTTTGAAGGTCAACGATGATGGAATAAAGCGGATGAAATCTACGGTTGAGAAATACTCCGCTGAGTAAAGATGCACGTTTTAAAAAATAAAAAGGGCTAGCGGAATGTGTACAACCAATCTCAATCTAATGACTTAAGAAAAAAGTGCAACTCATCGACGGCTATTACCGAATCCGGAGGATAAAGTTGCAAGATAGTTAAAACGGAAAGGTGGTAGCGGAATAAAAACCACGGTACACGTGGTGACTCGAGGTGAATTCCGCAGAGAAAAGCAATTAAGTGAAAACCGCTTAGTGGAGGCTCCGGAATAGACCGTTATATAAAGGTATAGCTGACTTGGTTTTAAAAATTCATTTTTATTTGCATGCTACGGACGAGCGAAGGAGACAGCTCGCCATCTTTCTGAAGTCAACTTTACATATCCACAGTCACAGTTACAGTCACAGGTAAGCCTTAAAACACTTAAGCTTCGTTCAAAGAATTATCGCTATTGTCCGCTATGGAAAGAGAACAAGGGTTAGGAAGTTTAAGCATGGTTTTGGATGAAAGGGAGGAGTTTGTCGTTGACAAAGACAGAAATGTATGTGACCCGGTTTTATCAATTGGAAATGTATATGTCTCTAAAGAATGGTTGTGGCATTATAATTTGTAGAGAAATGACGTTTTGAGTTTCTGCAAGTCTTTTTTGTATTATTTCGCCATTGAACAGACTTTACTGTTTCTAGAGTTTGTTGAATGGTGTTCAAGTAGTTATTCACCTTTTGAGAGAGTCATCGTGAGTCATACTACATCCAACATATTGTGTAAAATTGATGCTAAAGCCATTCGCAGAATACTTAATTTACCTGATAGTTTCCCTAACAATCGTGAGTCTGTCTTAGCCGAAATGTACAAAAGCTGTAAAACCGAAATTAGATGTGAGTTTCTATCCAGTATCCTTAATGAAGGTCAGTCATTAGAGGGTCTTTTTCTGCCGTATAAAGTTCATATTTTCAAAGAAGAAGTGCAATTGGTTATGTCTTTGGTCTTTCAAATCTTGGGTTTAAACGATGACATTCATATCAATGAAGTTGTCTTAGATTTTTTACTGAGAATGAGTTCAATTAGTCATGAGTCCCATTTAGTCCATTATTTCAGTTTGGATGAGTATTTAGCGGAAGTCATCCATCGCTAGTTAGTCGAGTTTCCAAAGGTCAGGTTTTTCAAATATCAGTCATACCTGTTGAACATATTGTTGTGTTCAAATGTATCAGAATTACAATTCCTGTCCACTATTTTTTCTCCAGATCTTCCAAAGCAAATCAATATGTTTGAGTTTGTAAATTCCATTATGTCTGAGATGTACAAGTTGCTATTTGATGAAGTGGTACCAAAGGTACTAGAAGAAATGAAACTCATGCTGTAGTCATCCACAGATGACAGAATAGGAGACTGGTTTTTATACAAAGATTTTAATGTTTTAAGGGTGTATGGTTTCACTGGGGAACCGTACAAGTTACCTGTTTTTCTAACTCCTATAACTTTTGCACTTGAGTTCATGAGGCGAAGATTATGTGCAGAGGAGGAGCATTTTGGAGAATTTAAGAAGTCTTCTAATATTAAATTTCCCCTTAAAGTTGGTCCATTTATATTAAAAAACAAAAGCGCCTCGATGATTGTGGAAAAGTTATTAGAAATTATGGATTTCCAGAAAGAACAAAGAATCAGTTATGATCTACATCATATAATTTCTCAAAGGAAACAATCAATAAAAAACAAACCATTTGACTATCAGGTTGTTGAAGGTTTAGAGGAAATAGCCAATTTGTCTTGTTTTGTAGAAAGTTCAGGAATTGATGAAAATAGGAGCAGTAGGTTGATTACAGTAGTTCAAGCACCTGAAAATCCTAGCATTCTGAATAAGAGAAGTATTTCTGAGCTGGAGGACATGGATGTGGATGAAAACAGTTCATATAAAAAGATCAAAACACATTCTCAGGATAATCAAGTTTCAAAAGAAATAGTCTCAGAAGATTCATAGAAAATAGTTTTGTTCCCGAAGAAGTTAGTACAAATGCATCAGTTTTCCTTTGGAGGAGAGGGTCGTGTAGAACCCAGTTCAGGTTTCAAATCCAGAGCAGAATTCATGTCAAGCTATGCTGAGAAGCAAATGCAGTCATCGGAGGAGACCAAAAATCTACTTCCTCGAGTTAGAAGTCTAGTCAACCAAAAGACATCACTGATTTCTACTTGGGATGTGGAGAGGAACACCTTGAAGTTCGCTATGGTAAGTGATAAAAAAGTGCCTGAGATGGAAGTAAGGCTAGATAAAATCAGTGTCCCGGAAAAGATTCAACTCCACAAGCAGACGGGAGATATTATTTATTCAGATTTATTAAATGCCATTATGAAAATTAACAAATTGCAAGCCCTTGTAGATAAATTGGAAGTCGAGTTGAAACATGAAAAAGTAGAGAATAAAGTAAATTTGATCCAGATTAAGAAGCTGCAGACATATGTTATAAGCTTGGGAAGTGAACCAGGAAATGCACAAGCCACCAAAAAGCTTTTGGAAGAAAAAGACAATACCATCCAGGTATTGAAAAAGAAGCTGAAAATTTCAAATTTGGAACATGCTCGGCCCCCAGAGTTATTTGCATTACAAGAAGAAAAAGATAAGGTTTATCAAGAGATGATGGATTATAAAGGCAAAGCATTGAAATTACAGGAGGAAAAAATCAAATGAGAAATGGAAAGAACTGAATTGATGACCTAGATTTTAAAGTTGAAAAAAGATCAAAACGACAAAAAGGAAATCATGGAAGCGCTAATGAGCCAAACTCCTGCTGATACAGATCTATCTCTTGTAAATATTGAAAAACCTTTAAGTGAATTTTCTGTTAATGATTTGTTAGTGCCAATGTCACAGGTGAGCCTGAAGGATATGAAAATCAAGGAATTGAAAGAAGAGAATGAGAAGATTAAATCAGGACTCGCTAGAATGATTGAAAATAAGAATAAAATATTAAATGATAAAAGCTAGTTGCAGAAAAAGTTTAATGAATTGAAAGAAAGAAATATAGGAAAAGATCCTCTACAAGGAGCTAAGCTTATAATCTGGGATACATTATCTATGGAATTTACTAAGTTTAGACATTATCTAAATTTTATTGATGATCAGAGTGCATTGGTTAATTTAGCTACTCAGAGATTAAAATTGGCAAATGAAACCATGGAGAAGAAGCCCTTAAACACAGCTCAAAATGCTTTAAATTTTTTGAATTCTCTAACATATCAAAAGTTGTAGGAGATCGGGATTAAAGATAGAGTAGCTATTGTACTATGGTCGAAAAAATTTATTAACAAACATCAGCTCATAAAGGTGGTGCAAGATAAATCAAATGCAATGTATTCACAAATAAATGATTTCAAGCGTGCTTTTAAGGAGTTATTTGAAGACGACCTCCCTTCTTTCTGGGGCGACGAGGGAAGGCTATTTTCTCAGGAACATTATCATAATCTGTTAGTACAAAACCGCATGGACCATTCCAAGTTTGAAGACCTGGTAAAAGGATTGACTGGAAAAATCATCGTAGAGAAATTAACAGAAGATTTCGAAATATTGCAAAAATTACTGATTGTTAGAGGAGGATTGCTCACTGTATCTTATGAGGCCTATGTGGATCTAGAAGTATCTATCAGAGAAATGACAGAGTATGACACACTAGGTGCAGAAAAATGGAGGACCATGGAAAGATTCGGGAAGACCAAGTATATTCTTCATCCTTATGGACAAGTGTTACGCGTCGTGAAGCTGCTTATTCAGGCCTTGCTGTTACCAAGTTGATTATAATTAAATGATCTGTTACCAGAATCGAAGCATGTAGTTTATTCTTAGTTTTTAGGGATATAGTTACAAAAAACTTTGATTAACAGATTATTCAGTTATTGATCTTCTTGGGAAGAAGTAATTTGTGTATATATTTGAATTTACTTGATGTATTGGGGGTTGGAACCCATATGTTTGACCGATATGTTTTTTGAGGACACAAAATTTTTGAAATAACAAAGCCAAATGCTGGTTAATCATCAGAGATTCCTGTGTCATTTATGTTATAGTCTGTGCCTTTCTTTTCTATGTGATTGTCTTCTAAGTGCTTACATTCCATTTTTTTTTCTTCATATCTGAAGCACGGTGTTGAACAGTTCAGAATTCATGCTTGTTATGCTCTGGCTATTGTTTCATATATTTCATAAATATTTCCGCTAAAGTTGATATGGAATTCATCTTATGATGCACTATATTGATGGATTGTTCATGTTTTTTTCTCATTCGCCTGAAATCAATGAATGACTGTAATTGGATGGTTATCTTGCCTTTGTTGAAATCCCATGTATGAAAGCTTTGTGTTATCTTTATCTATTTGACTCCATTTCCCAATGGTTATATGTGTTGTTTCAACCATCTACATAATTTTAAAGTATTGATTCCAATATCTGGCCCTGTTAAATTTATATTTGAGAGATCCCTCTCTGGAAAGAAAAGCCAGTTTCTTTCCGAAGTGGTTTTTGCTGTTACCTTTGGGATTTACCTTTTACAACCTGGGTACATTCCGAGTGTTAACAAATTGGCACCGTTGTCATGGATGAAAGTGCAAATCAGCCCTGGGAAGAACGACAGAGTTATAAAGATCAAGAAAATATTTCTGTGGGCAAACATGATTTTTTGTTAGTGAAGAAGGTTGTAAATTTTCCCTGGCGATTCCAGTTTAAGAGTATTTCAAAATTCCAAAAGTCACTCTGGCTTCGAAAAGGCATACACGAGGTAATTCTAATACTGGAATTTTAAGGAGTTTGGAAGATCCAGAAAAATTGTTTAAGAAAAAACATAAAGAACAGATAGATATTTCTCTGTCTGGTGCATCATCTTCTCGAGATTCTCATAGTATTTTTGATCAAGAATGGGAAGTTAATATTGGAAAGGGTTTGTTGAAGTCTAAATCTGAATCTGATCTTAAAAACACTGAATTCAATTCCTGTAGATTAG
Organism: Pseudotsuga menziesii; assembly: GCA_001517045.1. Taxonomy (NCBI): domain Eukaryota; kingdom Viridiplantae; phylum Streptophyta; class Pinopsida; order Pinales; family Pinaceae; genus Pseudotsuga; species Pseudotsuga menziesii. The sequence continues at coordinate 154,462 of LPNX010926408.1, read as the reverse complement.
AATCTTATTTACTTGATTCCCTTTGGAGAGATTTGCAACAGTCTACAAAAGTTGAAGAAACACTTGTTGTTCAAAATACTCAAAACTCCTCAATACCTCTGAATCCACCTAGACCAATGGCAGCTAGATTTGCTCCTTTGCATTTACCTACTATTTTGCATGACCTTCCCCAAAATTATTCCCAAAGAATTTCTCTGTTCGATGGAGAAGGAGACATAACTGCAAAATAGCATGTGGCTAAATTTGAAGATTTTGTTGACTTAGAGGAAGTCGATAATGCAGATGTAAAAATGTGGTTGTTTGCTCAAAGTTTATCAGGAGAAGCAAATAAATGGTTTAAAGATTTGCCAGTCGGATCTATATTGAATTTCCAAGCTTTCTAGAATGCATTTTTAGAAAGGTGGGATTACAAACAAAGTCCTTTACAGCGTTTGTCCCAATATAATAGTCTCAAGAAGGGAGGTCTTGAATCCGTTCATGAATTTTCAAGCAGGTTTATGAGAGTTTATAATTCCATTCTAGAAGATATAAAACCTTCTGCAGCTGCTGCTAAACTTCATTATGCTGGAGCTTTTGATAATGACTTTGCATTTTTGTTAAGGGAAAGAAAATCAGCAAGTCTTGCTGCTATGTTTACAGATGCTTTAGAAGTGGAAGCGAATATGATGGTGAGTGGAAAAATGAAACATAGAGACATTGATAGGAGGAAAAAAGAAGAAAATATGCCCTCTACTTCTTCTTCTGCTACTGATATTAAATTTGAAATGATGTTAAAGACAATGGAGAAGTTGATGGATGGATTGACTATGGACAATAGATCATTCAATAGAGAACAAGCTGATCCTCAAATTAGAAATCTGAATTTCAGAAGACCAAACCCTCCTATGCCTCCACAAAATATGCAAAGAGATATGAGAAATCCAAGGAATCAAGAAGAGTAGCAGATTCGACCACCATTCCCTGAGAATTATGTTGCTGATGAAGAAGATCCTGCTGAGAATGAAATTCATCTGTTTGGCAAATTAGATTCAAAGATATATCTTACTGAAGAAGAACATAGCATGTTTGCACAGGAAGATGGAAATGAAGAATTTGAAAGGGAGTCAGAATGATATCAAAGGGGTTATTTGCATGCTATGGATGATGTACAGAGGAATATTAGATTGAGAAACAGAGAAGTTGTTATAAATAAAGGGAGGCTAAATCCAAATCAGCCTTCCACTAGTTCATTAAATACATAAAAATGAAAGAAAATACAAAAATAGTCTGTTGTAAATAAATAAGTGGAGAATGAAATACAAAAAACAAAAGGAATGAAACAAGTAGCACCAATAGAAGTAAAGTTAATTCTAATTTTAATTTGCAGAATGAACTTTCCAAGATGAAAATATATGTTCCTTTTAATGAGTTGTTGAGAAATAATGAGTACATAGATACCATAACAAAGATGGTTAAAGGTCAAGGAGAATTTCAGTCTGACATTTTGGAGTTGACAGATGACAATCCTACTATTTCATTTGGGCCAAAGGTTGAAAGTATAGATAATGAAGAAGTTCCTCCTTTTTATTTGAGTTTGAATGTGCATGATATGGTGGTTCATAATGTGATGTTAGATTCAGGTGCATCACATAATCTAATGCCAAAGGGAGTAGTTGAATGTTTGGGACTAGAAGTCACGAGACCTTATAAAGATTTGTATTCTTTTGATTTCAGGAGGGTGAAATGTCTTGTTTTAATTAAAAATATGGTAGTAACTTTGAATAAATTTCCATCTAAGACAATAATAATGGATGTGGTAGTGGCAGATATTCCACCAAAATTCGGAGTGTTGTTATCAAGGTCTTGAACTTAAAAGTTGAAAGGTAGTTTACAAATGGATATGTCATATGCCACTATTCCTGTCCAAGATGGGAGTAGGAGGATGTATAGTGAGAAAATAACTCCTTATGTAGTGAGCAGTCAAGATAAATTTGAAATTCATCACATATATGCTGTCGATACTGATTTGGGTTCTTCTATTTTCTTTAATGATACTGTCTCGTGTGATTTGGAGTCTACATTGCAAATGAAATTTGAAGAAAATAAAAAGGAAGGAGTGATAGAACAAAATAATTTTGAAGAGAAACAAAAAAGAGAAGGTTTGTGGACTATGTATTTTGATGGATCTGTAGCAAAGGTTGGCGCTGGTGCTGGTGTGTACATAATTTCGCCTATCAGAGATTTTAAAGCTTTATGTTATAACCTAACATTTGAATGCACAAATAATGTAGCTGAATATGAAGCTTTGTTACTTGGATTGATGCATTAAAAGATATGGGAGCACAGAGGATAAGAGTTTTTGGGGATTCAGAGCTGGTGATAAATCAGGTGAATGATAGTTATCAAACCAAACATCCCAGAATGAGAGCTTATAGAAATGAAGTATGGGATATGATTGGTAACTTCTTTACAGAACATACAATTAAGGTGGTTCCCAGATATGAGAATACGGTAGTTGATTCTTTGGCAGTGGCTGCTGGAAAATTCAAAACCCCAAGTGCAGGTCAAAAGGAGTATCAAGTAGATATTATGAACATACCATCTATACCTGATAATTCTAAATATTGGCAGATATTTGAGGATGATATGCAGATAAAAAGGTTTTTAGAATTGTCAGGAGAATTTATAAATACTCATATTGATGCTGAAAATGATAACTGTGAGAATTTCCAAGATGCTGAAGAAAGTGAAGAAAAAAAGAGTGGTACTGAAAAATTGAAGGGAACTTTAGGAGGGAAAGATATCATTCAATTAAAAAACAATTTTATACCAAGAGGTTTGATTCCTTTAGAAAAACCTTTTGATCAGAATGATGTTGCTAAAAAACCTAAAGTGAAGCCTACTGATAATGTTGTTGAAGATAAGAATATTGGTACTAAAGAGAATCCAAAGATTGTGAAATTGTCAAAAAAATTTCCTGTGAAGGAAAAAGAAGAATACGTGAACTTGATGAAAATGTATACAGATGTATTTGCCTGGAGTTATGAAGACATTAAGGAATATGAAACTTCAATAATACAACACACTATTACCATCAAGCCTGGAGAAAAACCTTTCAGACATAAGCTTAGAAGAATAAATCCAAAGCTGCTACCAGTCATTGAGAAGGAAATTAAAAAATTATTTGATGCCAAGATTATTGTGACTTTAAGATTCTCAATATGGGTTGCTAATTTAGTTCCTGTTAGAAGAAGAATGGAGAAATAAGACTTTACATAGACTTTGGAAATTTGAACAGGGTCTCTATGAAAGATAATTATCCTTTGCCGAAGATGGACCATATATTGCAGAAAGTGGTTGGAGTAGAAAGAATTTTAATGATGGATGATTTTTCTGGTTACAATCAGATTAAGGTGTTGCCTGAAGATCAAGAGAATACTGCCTTTACTACACCATGGGGCACTTTTATGTATGCAAAAATGCCCTTTAGTTCATTCTGACCCAGAAGGAAGAAGGGAGAAATGGATAGCAACATTGCTGGAGTATGACATAGAGATAAAACCTACCAAGTTGGTGAAAGGACAAGGATTGGTGAAAATGACAATAGAGTCAAACTATGAGTCTTTACAGCTCAATTTCTTATATAGTCAGTCTCATTAGTTGGATACAGAGGTGGAAGTAATGATTGACTTTGTTGCATATCCATGGTACTCTAATATTGTTCATGTTCTTCGAAATTTACAAGCACCAGCAAGATTGAGTAAATCAAGGGAAAGATCGATGAAGTTGAAGTTTGCTAAATTTTGTATTATAAATAGATATCTTTATTGGAAGGACCCTGGAGGTGTGTTACTCAAGTGCCTTTTAGAAAATGAAGCTCAGCATACAGTAAAATAATTTCATAAAGGAGATTGTGGGGGACATCATTCTTGGAAGGTGATGACAAACTAAATCTTAAGAGTAAGTTATTACTGGACAACATTGTTTTCAGATGTGTATAAAGAAACTAGCAAATGTCATCAATGCCAGATTTTTGATGGTAAAAGAAAGGTAATTCCCCTTCCTCTTAATCCAATAACAGTAGAATCTCCTTTTCAGCAGTGGGGTTTGGATTTCATTGGAGAAATAAACCCGAATTCTTTAGGAAAGCATAAATGGATCTTAACAGCCACAGATTATTTCACAAAATGGATCTAAGCAATTCCTACTAGAAGAGCTACTGAGACTATAATTATGGACTTTCTTGAAGAAAACATATTGGCTAGTTTTGGGTGCCCCAGGAGAATAGTGATTGATAATGCAACAGCCTTCAAACCCAAAAAGATGGTTAATTTCTGTCATAAATATCATATCAACTTAAATCATTCAACTGCTTATTATCCACAGGGAAATGGGTTGGCCGAGTCTGAAAATAAGAGCCTGGTAAGGATTATCAAGAAGTTGTTAGAAGATAATAAGAGATCTTGGAATACCAAACTCAAATATGCTTTATGGGCTGACAAGATTAGTACTAAAAGAGAGACCTTTCCAATTAGTATATGGAACTGAAGTTGTTTTTTCAGCATCATTGGGTGTTCCAGTTATGAGGTATTTTCAAGAGCAACAAGAAGAGCCAAACCACATGCAGAGAAGGATAAACCAAATCATTGAGTTAGAAGAGCAAAGGAATAAGGCTTATGATAAAGTGCAAACACACCAGGAAAAAATGAAAAATACTTTTGATAGAAGGGTGAAAGAAGAACAGTTCCAAATTGATGACCTTGTGTTAAAATGGGACGCTCCTAAAGAAGATAAACATGGAAAATTTGATCACATGTGGGTGGGTCCTTATGTTATTGCAGGTCACAGAGGGGAAAATGCATTTCTTTTGCAATATCCGAATGGGGTTTCTTTGGAGAGTAACCTTGTCAATGGAATATTTTTGAAGCATTACCTGTCCTAAGGTGGAAGGTAAATTTGTACCATAATTTGTAAATATTTGATTTCTTGAGAGTAGCACAGATGGTGAGCCGGATATTTTTGAAGCCCAGAGTGAAGGCCCTAAGATTCAGGAAGTAAGCCATTTTTATTTAATAGAAATATATCAGATAAAAAGTAAAAAATTTTGGAAGTGTGGACATAAAGATTAAAGATAGGCACCTGGTCTACAAGTTCTTTGATACCTCACAGGGAGGATATCATCCCCAGTTGGAGCCAGTTGTTAGCACCTCTATTTTGAACAGCTGAGGAAGAATATGATGGAGGAGTAATAAAAGGATACATGAAACTTGGCTAAGTTTAATAGTTTGATTCTATTATCAAAATGACGCATAATGGTCAATTTGGAACATAATCCGATGGTATAGAGTGATTGAGGTGAATATCTACGGATTAAAACAGATCCACAAGATAAAGATGCACATGAGATAAGGAAAAGCAGATATGGTTAACAAAGTTTGAAGATCAATGATGATGGAATAAAGCGGATGAACTTTACGGTTGAAAAATACTCCGCTGAGTAAAGATGCACGTTTTAAAAAATAAAAAAGGCTAGCGGAATGTGTACAACCAATCTCAATCTAATGGCTTAAGAAAAAAGTGCAACTCATCGACGACTATTACTGATTCCGAAGGATAAAGTTGCAATATAGTTAAAACGGAAAGGTGGTAGCGGAATAAAAACCACGGTACATGTGGTGACTCGAGGTGAATTCCGCAGAGAAAAGCAGTTAAGTGAAAACTGCTTAGTGGAGGCTCCGGAATAGACTGTTATATAAAGGTATAGTTGACATGGTTTTAAAAAATCATTTTTATTTGCATCTTGCGGATGAGCGAAGGAGACAAGCTGCCATCTTTCTGAAGTCAACCTTACATATCCATAGTCATAGTTACAGTCACAGGTAAGCCTTAAAACACTTAATCTTCGTTCAAAGAATTATCGCTATTGTCTGCTATGGAAAGAGAACAGGGGTTAGGAAGTTTAAGCAGGCTTCTGGATGAAAGGGAGGAGTTTGTTGTTGACAGAGACAGAAATGTATGTGACTCGGTTTTATCAATTGGAAATGTATCTATCTCTAAGGAACAGTTGTGGCATTATAATTTATAGGGAAATGACATTTTGAGTTTCTACAAGTCTTTTTCGTATTATTTCGCCATTGAACAAACTTTACCATTTCCAGAGTTTGTTGAATGGTGTTCAAGTAGTTATTCACCTTCTAAGAGAGTCATCATGAGTCATACCACATCCAAAATACTGTGTAAAATTGATGCTAAAGTCATTCGTGGAATACTTAATTTACTTGATAATTTCCCTAACAATCGTGAGTCTGTCTTAGCCGAAATGTACAAAAGTTATAAAACCAAAATTAGATGTGAGTTTCTGTCCAGTATCCTTAATGAAGGTCAGTCATTAGAGGGTCTTTTTTTGCTGTATAAAGTTCACATTTTCAAAGAAGAAGTGCAATTGGTTATGTCTTTGGTCTGTCAAATCTTGGGTTTAGAGGATGACATTAATATCAATGAAGTTGTCTTAGGTTTTTTACTGAGAATGAGTTCAATTAGTCTTGAGTCCCATTTAGTCCATTATTTTAGTCTGGATGAGTATTTATCAGAATTCATCCATTTCTAGTTAGTCGAGTTTCCAAAGGTCAGGTTTTTCAAATATCAGTCATACCTGTTGAACATATTGTGTTCAAATGTATCAGAATTACAATTCCTGTCCACTATTTTTTCTCCAGATCTTTCAAAGCAAATCAATATGTTTGAGTTTGTAAATTCCATTATGTCTGAGATGTACTAGTTGCTATTTGATGAAGTGTTACCAAGGGTACTAGAAGAAATGAAACTCATGCTGTAGTCATCCTTAGATGACAGAATAGGAGACTGGTTTTTATACAAAGATTTTACTGTTTTAAGGGTGTATGGTTTCACTGGGGAATCGTACAAATTACCTGTTTTTCTAACTCCTAGAATTTTTGCACTTAGTTCATGAGGAAAATATTATGTGCAGAGGAGGAGAATTTTGGAGCATTCAAGAAGTCTTCTAATAGTAAATTTCCCCTTAAATTTGGTGCATTTATATTCAAAAACAAAAGTGCCTTTATGATTGTGGAAAAGTTATTAGAAATTATGGATTTCCAGAAAGAACAAAGAATCAATTATGATCCACATCATATAATTTCTCAAAGGAGGCAATCAAATAAAAACAAACCATTTGATCATCAGGTTGTTGAAGGTTTAGAGAAAATAGCCAATTTGTCTTGTTTTGTAGAAAGTTCAGGAATTGATTAAAATAGGACCAGTGGGTTGATTACAGCAGTTCAAGCACCTGGAAATCCTAGCATTTTGAATAAGAGAAGTCTTTCTAAGCTAGAGGATATGGATGTGGATGAAAATATTTCAGATAAAAATATTAAAACACATTCTTAGGATAATCGAGTTTCAAAAGAAATAGTCTCAGAAGATTCAAAGAAAATAGTTTTGTTCCCGAAGAAGTCAGTACAAATACATCAGTTTTCCTTTGGAGGAGAGGGTAGTGCAGAACCCAGTTTAGGTTTTAAATCCAGAGCATAATTCATGTCAAGCTATGCTGAGAAGCAAATGTAGTCATCGGAGGAGACCAAAAATCTACTTCCTCGAGTTATAAGTCTAGTCAACCAAAAGACATCACTGATTTCTACTCGGGATGTGGAGAGGAACACCTTGAAGTTCACAATGGTAAGTGATAAAAAAATGTCTGAGATGGAAGTAAGGCTAGATAAAATCAGTGTCCCGGACAATATTTAGCTCCACAAGTAGACAGGAGATATTATTTATTCAGATTTATTAAATGCCATTATGAAAATTAACTAATTGCAAGCCCTTGTAGATAAATTGAAAGTCCAGTTGAAACATGAAAAAGTAGAGAATAAAGCAAATTTGATCCAGATTAAGAAGCTGTAGACAGATGTTATAAGCTTGGGAAGTGAACTAGGAAATGCACAAGCCACCAAAAATATTTTGGAAGAAAAAGAAAATACCATCTAGGTATTGAAAAAGAAGCTGAAAATTCCAAATTCGGAACATGCTCAGTCCCTAGAGTTATTTGCATTACATGAAGAAAAAGATAAGGTTTATCAAGAGATGATGGATTATAAAGGAAAAGCATTGAAATTACAGGAGGAAAAAAGCAAATGGGAAATGGAGAGAACTAAATTGATGACCCAGATTTCAAAGTCGAAAAAAGATCAAAACGACGAAAAGGAAATCATGGAAGAGCTGATGAGGCAAACTCCTGCTGATACAGATCTATCTCTTGTAAATATTGAAAAACTTTTAAGTGAATTTTCTGCTGATGATTTGTCAGTGCCAATGTCACAGGTGAGCCTGAAGGATATGGAAATCAAGGAATTGAAACAAGAGAATGAGAAGATTAAATCAAAACTGGCTAGAATGATTGAAAATAAGAATACAATATTAAATGATAAAAGCCAGTTGTAGAAAAAGTTTAATGAGTTGAAAGAAAGAAATACAGGTAAAGCTCCTCTACAAGGATCTAAGCATATAATCTGGGATACATTATCTGTGGAAGTTACTAAGTTTAGACATTATCTAAATTTTATTGATGATCAGAGTGCATTGGTTAATTTAGCTACTCAGAGATTAAAATTGGCAAATGAAACCATGGAGAAGAAGCCCTTAAACACAACTCAAAATGATTTATTTTTTTTGAATTCTCTAACATATCAAAAGTTGTAGGAGATCAGGATTAAAGACAAAGTAGCTATTGTACTATGGTTGAAGAAATTTATTAACAAACATCAGCTCATAAAGGTGGTGCAAGATAAATCAAATGCAATGTCTTCACAAATAAATGATTTCAAGCGTGCTTTTAAGGAGTTATTTGAAGACGGCCTCCCTTCTTCCTAGGACAACGAGGGAATGCTATTTTCTCAAGAACATTATCATAATCTGTTAGTACAAAACCGCATGGACCATTCCAATTTTGAAGACCTGGTAAAAGGACTGACTGGGAAAATCATCGTACAGAAATTAACATAAGATTTCAAAATATTGCAAAAATTTCTGATCGTTAGAGGAGGATTTTCCACTGTATCTTATGAGGCCTATGTGGATATGGAAGTATCTATCAGAGAAATGACAGAGTATGACACACTAGGTGCAGAACAATGGAGGACCGTGGAAAGATTCGGGAAGACCAAGTATATTCTTCATCCTTAAAGACAAGTGTTACGCGTCGTGGAGCTGCTTATTCAAGCCTTACTGTTACAAAGTTGATTATAACTAAACGATCTGTTACTAAAATCGAAGCATGTGTTTTATTCCTATTTGTTAGGGATATAGTTACAAAAAACTCTGATTAACACATTATTTAGTTATTGATCTTCTTGGGAAGAAGTTATTTGTGTATATATTTGAATTTACTTGATGTATTGGGGGTTGGAACCCATATGTTTGACCGATGTGTTTTTTGAGGACATATAATTTTTGAAGTTATTGAAAATAAGATCATCGCCGATCCCGTAGCCTTTCCGCCGCCCGATGATCTTATTTTTCCCGCCATTTGGATGTTGACCGCGACGTATATATTTTGGGTTTGGGGGATTATTATTTTATTGTTTTTTGGCGATTTCTCCATTTTGTCGTTCTCACTCGAGCAGACCAAGAATTTCACTGTCGGTACCTTCGCTCCTAGGTGGCTCCGCCATGGAAGTTCATCAGTTTTCCTCCACCAGTTACGCAGCACAATGCTGGGTAGGCCCTTATGCCCATTTTTCCGCTCCGTTTGATTGGTCGAACTATTTTGGCTGTCTCTGCGGTTAGTGTTTTCCTAGGTTTTCCCATCCCGACCTGTATATATTTTTGAGTTAAATAGTATGGCTGCTCGGTGGGGGGTTTCTTAGTTTTGCAATGATGAATTTAGCTGTCGTTGGGTTTTTGCAGACCATACTCGACTGCTGGGGAAACCGGTGTAGACACCCGTTACGCTGTCCGTACCGGTTTCCCCCAGTCTGTGTTTGGTCGTCCGGGGAGGGTGTTTCATGGTTTTCTGGAAAGATGCCGTGAGTCTGGTTCCATAGTTCAATCTCCCTCGTCTTCACGAACCAGGACTGGGATGTTGTTTTTACTTCTCGCTTAGGATGAGACTGTTCGAGCTTGAGGATGAACCCCAACCCATTTTAGGTTCTGAGTGCACTACCTATTAAGACCGTGAAGTGAGCGTTTTTACAACAAGCTAGCTTCCCCTTATCTTCTAGTACACTACCACTTGCAGCATCCTCTCTTTAGATTAGGCACTGTGTAACGTTGTAGCCCACAGCGCTGAGAGGGGGTTTTTGAAACTATTTTCTATTCATCATTAGGAAGAGGATTATCGTCGTTTTAGAAAGGCCATGCTCTTCTAGGTTAATTCTGCAATTATTGGTCGTAAGCTAGTTTTAGTTTTTGGGTAGGAGCTTTTGGTTTTTGAGCATTGTTTACTTATTTCTTCATGGCTATACTCATGTTTAGCATAGATAAGGTAAAATGCTTATACAATTGCCTCCATTTTGAATGTTATCTGGAAATGACCCAACAGAACCTAAAAGCAATTTCTGTACATGACAGGGAAATTCCTCAGAATCTAAGATGTCTAAACGTCAGAAGAAGAAGGCCCCCGTGGTAGAAGAGGAACCTGAAGTCGAAATCGTTACCAGAGTCGAATACACCTACGAGGACACCAAATGCATAGTTGGTGTGGAACCCGAATATCAATGGGGGGGAATTTACAGATTAATAACCCGCCAAGAAGTACCTGACATAGGGTTTGAAGAAGAAACCATCTATTCCAATATAGAGAGATCTTCATTGATGAAAATTGCTACTAGACCTGAGCATTTTCCATGCTCAGAGGTGATTGGGTGGATTCTACCTAGGGCAGATGTAACCACCATGATTTTGGAAAATGTTGATAAACAGGGTTATGCTGCTTATATCCCTGGGTATGTAGTACTGGCCTACCACTTACCAGAAGCACAGGTGTACTTAACTGAGGAATGGCTGAAGGAAATTAAGATGAACCTAGTCGAGACACTGAAGAGGATGCTCATGCCTAACAAGAAATTTAGAACTAGGCCTACCGAAGAATATGACAATGCAAGTCTAAGAACCCCTTACAGGTTCATTGCCCTGATGTTGAACAAGATTTTTGGGAGAGCCCATGGTAAAAGATTCAAATTGGAGTGGGTTCCTATCATTTTCTTTGTTGCAACATAGGGGACAGTGTTCAATTGGGAAAACATTGTGTCCAACAACCTCTCAGCCTACATTGCTTCAGCATTAGGAGGGGTGTCTCAGAAGAGATTAGAGTTCTACATGAGCTCTATATTGATAGATTGCATACTGTGCAACCAACCCTTCCCCAATCTGAGGTGTATCTGGGACCGAGAAAGAACACCAGTCTACTCAGCATACAAGCCGCTGTGGGCCCACAAATACCACAGTCACTATAGGGAAGTGTGTGAGCACTTCATTATGCCACTATATACATTGATCTTCTTAAAGGAGTGCAATTGTATGTCAGAGGAAGCATTGCAGGTGATTGAGGAATACACAGACTACTATTTGACAGAGGATGGATTATATTTCAGAATGTTTGGATGCTCTAGGGAACCCTCACTACTGCCTAAGTATGCCACTGACTATGTAGTCCACAAAGAGGCAGTTAGACAAGTCTTTTTAGATGGCATAGGGAGATTTCTGTTTGAACAAAATAAAGCAGCTTACCCTCCTTTGCCATTCAGGTTGGGAAGCTACAAGTTTACTAGGGTGAAGAAAGGTGATGAATTCGTGGAAGAGTTGGGGAAATTCCATTTTGGGGAAATGCGTTTCCATAGGAATGATTCCCGGAATAAGGTGGCAGAGCACTGCAAAGAGGTGAATGTACATTTTGAATACACTAACCACTGGGACAAAGAGGAATCCATTTTCCGCAGTGCACAAAATATAACAGCCCTAAGAAGAAGGTTTAAGAAGAAAATCACCACCAAAAGAGGAAAAGGACAGGATGAACAAGCAAAGGTAGAGGAGGAATAAACTAGAAAAAGAAATGAAGATGTTAGGAGACTAGCACAAGAGGCCAAAATTTGGATCAAAGGAGAGGAGGAAGAAAATAGAAGAGCTGCACAAGAAGCAGCTAGAAAGGTAGAAGAAGCTGCCAAGAGCGAGGAAGAAGAAAAGAAAAGAAAGATGGATGAGGAGTTGAAGAAGCGGGAAGCAGAAAAGCTAAAGCTGATAGAGAGAGTGACAGAGCAATCAACTTCCGATATAGCAGACAATCAGGCTCAGGACTTGGGGAACACTAATATTCAAGATCCTGAGGCAGCTGCTAGCAGCACACCAGGATAGGCTATGGTCCCCACCCTTCGACTAATCCCCTTTGATCAGAAGAAAGGGGAGGAGGTACCATATTTCGATAGTATCTTTTATGATAAGGAAAGGAAAATGATAGTAAAGAGGACTGAGAGAAAGGTCGAAATTGGGGGGCACTCCGGTAAAATGATAAATGATACAACTGTAGTATATGGGATAGACAAGGACCCCAGGTTCACTATCAGAGTGGGGTCTGCATTGATCCATTCTTCCAAGGACAATGTAGATAGAATAATGGCTGATCTTGAATAGTCAAAGAAGTCCTCTTCCCAGCTCAAAGATACCCTGAGAAAAGAAAGAGAGAAAAATAATATGTTAAAGAGAAAGTTTGAAGACATACAACAAGAAATAAAGTCTTCAAAAGCTGAGCTTCAATTCCTCCAAGTAGAGAAGAGATCTATGGAGGCTGCCCAAGAAAGTCTAGAGAAAGTGCAGCAAGAATGTCAAGGGTTGAGGGCTAAGAAGGAGTAGTTGCTAGGCAGGATGGGGGAGTTGGAGCTGCAGAAGGATACCTTGGAGGAATCTGAGAGGTAATCTCTCAGGGGCATAATGCAGAACTTAAAGAACAGATTGCCTCATTGACAGCAGCTCTAGAAGAGGCCAAGGAACAGCAGGTCAGTCTTCAGTCTTTCAAGGAGCACATTTTGGCACAGAGAAGCAAGATGCACCAACTGCAAGTGGCCATAGAGGAAGAGTGGTGCAAGGTCTTGTAGGTGGATAATTGGCTGGAAGAGATTTTGGAAACCTCTTTATATTTTGTTGATAGATCGTAGGACATCTTACAAGTCTTGACAGGAAGGATGGTGAGATTAGAAGCAAATGAAGAAACCCCAGCAGATATACCATCAAAAGATCAACAAGCCCTAAGGCAAGACTACGATTTACTGGAGTTTGCCATAAACACAGTCGAGGAATTCAAGAAGGCTATCAAGAAGACCAAGGGGGCTTGTGCAGAATTATTCAGAAGGCTTCTGATCACTTATAATCGATGCCAAGTAGAGGCTGAGCAAAGAATGGATACTTTTCCAGACCATAGCTTGTTTTTGGAAATTTTGCAAAGAAGATATCAAGGAGATGAACAAAGGATACAACACATTAAAGCTTAAGATGAACAAACCCTGAGGAATGAAGTATATCGTTTCACGGTTAGTGTGTAGTTGTTAGAAGACCAACTTCGCCTGAGCGCAGCTAGAATAGAAGTCATAAGAAACCAGGCTGCTAAATTCGAAATAAATATTCGTTTCCTAGAACCTTCTAAATTCGAAAGTATTGCCTCAGAGGCTTCAGCATGGAAGAAATTTTTGAATAGTCAAGCGAGACCCTCCTCATGAGCATCTTATTCATTTTATTGTAATATATTGTAAATTTTGTAAACACTTAATGAAAGAAGATGTGGGAGGTGAAGAGTTGGGAAGCCCAAGAGTCATTTCATGGGCAGCCCAATAGTTTTGTTCTTTTGTATAAATATAGAGAATCTAGACAAGTAGGGGGACTTTTTCCCAGTTAGATTGGGGATGACGTATTGTAAGAAGAACTATTTACTTTTGCAATAAATAACTAAAGTTTTCCTGTTGGAGAAAGATTGGTGGAATGTTCAAATGTTATGCTATGGATTTGTTGAAGAGGAACTATATCGTTTTCAGCTTTTTGTCCATTAACTGTGAGATCGTTCTAACTCTTTGAACCTATGTTCTTATATGAGTGATCTCTGGTTTATTTTATGAAAATTTCCACTATGAGTAATGAATTTTGTTCATAAACAATTGGCTATCTGTGTAGAAATTCAGGCCAGCAGTAGATTAATTTTACCCACAACAATTATCAATTGATCATGCAAAATTGCTAACAATGGAGACTGAATATGGAGCTGTAACACAAAATTATATTAACTGAGTGTACAATAGCCAACCCTGTAATATCATAGGCTGCTGAATAAATAGAATACATGAAGAAATCAAATGCATGAGGAATCATCCAAATCTAGCATAAAGCAGGCTTACCAAAAATAAGCAAATCCCCCCTAGGTGTAAAAGCTGGATCCCAAATTTGTCATGGAGCTCACGAATTGGAAAAAAGGCATAGGCAAGCTAAAGAGTGGTGGAATGGCAGCTCATACATGCTTTTTCATGGAGAAAAGAGAGGAGGATGTGTAGGACAAAAAACAAGTTCACCTCACCTAGTCTAGCTTTCCCATGTGCCTTAAAACACTGAAAAAGCAGGCAATAAAGCAGAAAAAGAAGATAGGCACATAGGAGGCCAGGAATAAAGCAGATTTGATTCCTAAGGCTTTCCCAAGTGCTACATGAGTCAGATATGGCAAGTTTGACCTCTATGGATAGGCAATTAGCAACTTGCACAAGGTGGGACACATGAACTAGGCAAATAAGACAAAAATAAATGAATTAATGTCTAAGTGGGTAAACTATGGGTTGATTATTCTAAAACCCCCCCTTAAGCCTGAATTTATGAGTAATAAATCAAAATATATAGGGCCTAGCAATAAGGCTTAGTCACCCTTTACATACTGCATGTCCAAATAAACAAGGAAAGAGGCAAAACCAACTTGGGAAAATCCTCCCTTAAACATGGACTGTAAAACAAAATTGTAGAATCTTGTCTCCACTCATGCCTTTACATCATGATTAGAAATCCCCAACAGTGATTTGAGATTGCTAAAGGTATTCTCACAAAATTCTTTGGTGAAGATATCAGCTACTTGTTCTGAAGATGAACAGAAGAGTAGGTGAATGGTGCCATTATGCACAAGCTCTCTGATGTAGTGCATGTGAATCTCAATGTGTCTGGTTCTCTTCTTCTGAACTGGATCTTTGCAAATTTGAATGGTACTTTGGTTATCACAGTAGATGGTAGTTGAGTACTCAGGTTTGAAACCACACTCTCCAAGTAAACCCTGCAACCATAAACACTGAGTTGCTGCATTAACAACTCCTCTGTACTCAGCTTCTATAGATGAGAGTGCAATGGCACTCTGTTTCTTGCTTGACCAGCTGATTGGCCCTTCTGAAAGCATGAACACATATCCTGAAGTGGAATTTCTATCTATGCTATCACCTGCTCAATCACTGTCAGTAAATCCAATCAAATCAAGATCAGATTTTGCCTTATAGAGGATCCCATGTGTCCTTGTTCCCTGAACAAAGTTAAGGATCCTTTTGGCTTCTTTCCAATGGATCTCATGAGGCTGATCCATGAATATAGAAGCCACACTTACTGCATAACAAATATCAGGTTGAGTATGTGTCAGATACGA
>LPNX010926408.1:62558-137457 GCA_001517045.1 Pseudotsuga menziesii | reverse complement strand
TTCCTTTGCCTTTACTTTCAGTGAGAGAGTCATCTCCTAGTACAATAGATGGTCCTTTCGACATATCCAGTGAGGAGAAGGCCTCCTTAGTCGAAACCAAGTGTCTTGAAGCTCCAGAATCAATGATAAAACTGGGTGAGCTTGATGTGCTAGCAACCAATGCATGAACTCTCTCTCTGTCATCTGAACTTGATCCTCCTTCTCTCTTCTTTGAGCTTTCTGGAAGGGAGATGCCATTCTTCTCCAACAGTTGAGTTAACATATCTATCTGCTTTTTCATACAAGAGCTTTCAGTGTGATTTCCCTTCGAACAGTATGAGCACTTGTTCATTTCACCTTTGTTTTTCTTCTCCTGGGTATTTTTCTTGGGACCTTGTTGATCCTTTGGAGACTGCTTCTTGTCTCTCTTTTGCTCAGGTGGCTTTTTAGCTTTCTTTTTGCTTTTTGAATCCACCCTCGAATCTCCAGCAATCAAAGCTTGATCTTTGGATGGTTTGATGGTTCCCATCATCACCAGCTTGTCTTGTTCTTGTGTGAGAGATTCCATGAAATATGCAAGGCTAGGCATCTTCCAGGTTCGAGCTGTGAGTTTTGTGGCATAGAAGGCTGAAACAAAGACTGAGTAGTCAGGTCCTAGCTTTGAGAGGATGGCCAATACGAGCTGATCATCTTTCTTTTCGATACCACACTGCTTCAGCTGCAAAACTAGTGCTTTGAACTTGGAGAAATATAGCTGCAGGGATTCAAAGCTATCGGGACTTAGAGAAATCAGCTCATTTTCGATCTGATGTCTCATCTGTCTTTCCAAAAAGATCAGAAATATTCTCCCATACTTGATCCGGTGAAGTTAATCCATTGAGATGGAAAAGGAGGTCTCTGGAAATACTGAGACATAGGAGGCCATAGGCCTCATATCTCCGATTGTGCCATTTGATCTTCTCTGCAGCAGCATTGGGCTCTGCTTCTGTAGCCATAGTCACCCTGTAGAGGCCTTTCGCTCTCAACAAGATCTCCATCTCTGCTTTCCATTCAAAATAGTTGAAGGGAGTCAAGATAGTTTTCTGTGAATCCATAGCTTTAGAAAATATGTCCCGACTGTCAGTAGAAGGCTCCCAGTATTGATGTCGAACCTGCAAAACAATTTTTGAAGGAGAGTAACAACCTACAATGGCTCTGATACCATGTAGAAATTCAGGCCAGCAATAGATTAATTTTACCCACAACAATTATCAATTGATCATGCAAAATTGTTAACAATGGAGACTGAATATGGAGCTGTAACACAAAATTATATTAACTGAGTGTACAATAGCCAACCCTATAATATCATAGGCTGTTGAATAAATAGAATACATGAAGAAATCGAATGCATGAGGATGCATCCAAATCTAGCATAAAGCAGGCTTACCAAAAATAAGCAAATCCCCCATAGGTGTAAAAGATGGATCCCAAATCTGTCATGGAGCTCACAAATTGGCAAAAGGGCATAGGCAAGCTAAAGAGTGGTGGAATGGCAGCTCATACATGCTTTTGCATGGAGAAAAGAGAGGAGGATGTGTAGGACAAAAAACAAGTTCACCTCACCTAGTCTAGCTTTCCCATGTGCCTTAAAACACTGAAAAAGCAGGCAATAAAGCAGAAAAAGCAGATAGGTGCCTAGGAGGCCAGGAATAATGTAGATTTGATTCCTAAGGCTTTCCCAAGCGCTACATGAGTCAGATATGACAAGTTTGACCTCTATGGATAGGCAATTAGAAACTTGCACAAGGTGGGACACATGAACTAGGCAAATAAGACAAAAATAAATGAATTAATGTCTAAGTGGGTAAACTATGGGTTGATTATTCTAACAATCTGGTTGTTCAAATATCTTTAAATGTCCATGTGTTTGAAATAAGTATCAGCTATCTATAATTTCTTTTTATAATGCATGCACAAAATACATTACTCATTAATAAGTGATAATTTTGCTCCCTAAGGATAGGTTAGGTAGTCAGTTTTAATTTCTTGTCATGTGTGTGATTTAGATGCAAGAGAGCCTAAGACGAGAGGTAAGAACCTGCGCATCACATTGTGAGCACTCCTTGCATTCTCAATCAATATGCATTTTAAATAGGCATTTGCATGTCACACTTAAAACTAAAAAATACAAAAATATATACGGTGGACCGGGCCGCAACCGGTAAAACCTTTTATTTTTGTTATTTGAACTACGGTAGTCGAACCGCAAATCGGACGGATTCCCTACACCAAACAGTCATGGGCTAGTTGGGAACGTTGACTAGGGAGAATCCCTTGCTGTTGTTGCCTGCGAATTTCCAGGCCTCAATAGTTTCTGGCACTAGAAGGAGGGCCACCAGTGCATGGCTGGCCGAGGAAACCCATTTTCTCGAAATAACCCCCCAGTGATAATTTTGAAAGCAGTTTGTTTCCCAATCCAATTCCTGAAGAGAATGGTAGAGAACATTTGTATTCTGTGGACAATGAATTTGTTAATGATCTAAATTTCCCAGAAGAGAATACAAGAAGAAAGATCGTCCCATCTTGAAAGATTCAGTGTTGGTTGGAGATTTGGAAGAGTTAGTAGAAGGAGCATTACAGGAGGTTGTTCAGCCTTTGAATCAAGGAGACCCAAACACACCTTACGGTTCTCCTGTTCATACTCCTATTCCTTCACCTCCTCACTCTCCACCTAGACTCATGGCAGGTGTAAATGCAAACCAGCCTATCCCACCAAATCTACCACCAGCTTGGAAAGCCAGATCACCCTTGAACCTAACACCGTCGTTGCATAACTTACCTCAGGATTTTGAGAAGTTGCTGCCTAAGTTTGATCCCAATGAGAAGATTGTAGTAGATGACCATTTGCAAAGTTTCTATTTGGCAATAGAAGGATTAAGGGCTGGGGAATATGAGGATGTTGTTTGTAGACTTTTCCCACATACCCTTAAAGGAGCAGTGGCATCCTGGTATTTTGGTTTACCTGCAAACTCTATCCCAGATTGGGATACCTTTGAAAGGATTTTCAGAAGCAAATATGCAGCCCAAAAGACGCATGCAGTGCTAATGAAAGGTCTGGGCGCTTTAAAAAAAGAAAGGAATGAGAAGGTACACAATTTCACTCAAATATTTTTATCTTACCTCAAGAACTTCTCTGCAACTAATAAGCCTTCCGATAAAGTTCTGATTGAGTATTATACCTCAGCTTTAGGTCCTGATTTGGATATGTTCGCAAAAGATCAAGTTAATCCTACATTAGCTGAGACTTATGAAGAAGCAGAAAGAGTAGAGGCTGAAAAGGAAAGTATAGAGGATTATCTCGAGCAATCTGGAGAAAAAACTTCCGAGAAAAGAGCCTTATTGCTGTCAAAACCTAAAGAGGAGCAATCACATGATTTTGAGGGGATGTTAAAGGAGATGCAGAAGCTTTCCAATAGAATAATAGATTTGGAGAAAGAAAAAGAAGCTTAGAAAGCTTCTAAGCCTTACTACAAAAAAAAGTAAGATAACAACCAATTCAAGACCCCTCCACACGGTTCAGCATCAATGAATCTGACAGAGGTAGGGATGGATAATTTCTGCACTTTTCACCAACAACCCCATTCTGAAAAGAATTGTCCTCAATGGTTAAAATTGATGACATTGGTAATGAATCAGCTTTTGGACTCTAAATTGACTGAGGACAGTGATGAATAGGATAAAGGTAATCAGAGCATAGAAAGACAGGAAAATGATACCATGTTTTTATGGGATTGTGTCTCGCTGTTTGATACAGAAAAAAGTATTTTTAAACCTGAGAATGTGCCAACGACAACAAAAAACATGAGTTTGGAAAATAAAGACAATTCAATAATTTCAAAAATTAAAAGGTTGCAAGAGAATGTCAGGAGACAACCAAAGAACAATGTTGAAGATAAAGTACCTGAAATTAGCATTTTCAGCCAAGAGACGGAGCAAATCAATAGGCTTGCTAAGCTTATGAAAGAACAAGTAGGTGTTAACAAAGAAAGCACTGAAAAGATTGAAGAGCCAGAAGAAGAGATACCCACTGAAAATCAACCTATGGAGGAAGATGTTGAATCAATTGGGGGAAAGAAAGCTAGAACCCCACTTTTCCTTTTGACTCTGGAAATGCTGAATCATAAGGTGCATAATTGTTTGGTAGATTCTGGATCATCAAGTAATGTTATGCCACTGAAAATTTGCAAACAAATTAATGGAAAGCCAAAACCTGCTACTTGGGAAGTCACTCAACTAGACAAAACTAATGTCAAAGTAGTGGGAGAAATGGAGAATGTTCTCATTCGTTTATCTGCAAATAACAAGATATGTCAATTTGTTGATATTGTGGTGGCTGACATACCAGATGGATATGGACTTATTCTGAACCGTGACTGGTCCGCAAGGTTAAAAGGGTATTTTGCTTCAGATTGGTCAAATTTGTGGTTGCCTCATAAGGGGATCCCAAATCAGGTCAAAATTTTGAGAGAACCTTACATGAAACACAATATATGAAACACAATATCACTAAGTTCGAAGAAGGTAATGAATCTGCTAATTCTATTTTGGGGAATTATCTAACGGAGCTTGAACTAAGATATCATGCCTCAGAAAAAGCTAGCAATATGACTGACACTCAGCCTGATCTCCTTCAACTTTCACAGGCTGATGAGATTGATGGTAAATCGGTAGACATAGTTTCGGTTTCAAAAATAGCAGAATTAGACCATGGTTAGGTATCTCATGTCTGCAATCCAGCCTAGCCCCTTGAATCATAAGTTGAAAGATTTTCAAGGGCGGGCACAATTTTATTTTTCTTTTGATTTAATGACTTTGTACATAAATAATTTGATGCAGTTTTGCTTTGATTTACCGCTTTTATTTATGGTTATTTTGGTTTGTTTTGAATAAAAGAGGGAAACTTTTGGTTGCATGGAAAGCATGAGGGTTCTCAGTTAACTAAAATCTTTGGGAAAGGACTGTGCATTTTATTTTGAAATGATAGAATGTCTTCTAGTCGGTAGTTTTCCTAAATGGCTATGCACTCATTGAAGTCCTGCTTAACCCCTGAAAATAACTCAAAATTAAGAGGTCTGGAATACTATTTCAAGGCTCCATCCATTTCACATCTAAGATTTCCTAGGGAGTGATAGCAAAGGACCCACGGAAAGAAAGCAAGGTAAATAGTTTATTATATATAAATGATCCCATGCTATGATTTCAAAAATCCTAAAGGCTATTAAGAGTCAAAACTCCTAAAAGAAGCAATGCATATCAAAGCAAAGTATCAGAAACATGAATATCAATCTGCTAGGAGTTCTTCTTCGTCCATGAGCTAAAAATTAAATACATCTGTCACGCAAAAGGACACTATGGATGGAGGAGCCTGAATAAAAAATTCAGAAAGAAAAGCAGATGGAGGACTCATAAGAACAGAAGTTCAAAAGGGCACAAAAGTGCAAGTGGCATGGGAATGAGGAACAAATGAATAGTTCTGTTTTCCATATGTTACGATCCTGTGGTGTCCAAGCTAGAAACTACCCAAAGACAGAGGTAAAATAAAAATCACCTACTAAGCCTCAAAAGAGTTATCCAGACTTTCAAATATTTTGGGTGTTCCCATTTCCAAAGAATGGACTATTCTCAATGATTTAAATGCATGTGATTGCCATCTTAGGAATACAAGCATCTAGAAAAATTCAACTAATGAGCTGGATGATTAAACAGTCTTTTAGTGGGAGGAAGTTGATTCAGAAATATGGGGTTCACCAGGTAGTCGCCAATTGTTGCAGCTGCAACTTTTTCCCAAAATTCAAATTTTTTTGGGACCCTCCTTTAATTCGTTTTGCCCAGTTTTTGGTTTTGCTTGATGTTGAATAAAGATTAATTTTATGAGGGAAATGTTTTAATGTTTGAATTAATTTTTCCTCACCATCAGAAGTATTTTGGACTTTTGAGTTGGGAGTCTAGTCGTCTGTGCATCCACCATTGTGGAAAAGAACCGGACATCAAGTCTTAAGTCAAGTGTATTTGGTCTACGATGTATTTTATTTATCAGCAGTTGTTTTGAAACCCCATCGGAACCTTTGTCTATATGTCTTCCGCTGTTGCGGAAAAGGTTCTGCGAAGTTGTCCAAGAGTGTTTCATCCTCTTCCAATCCATGTCGTTTTGTCTCACCGGTCCTTGGTTTTTTCAACTTTCACCGTTGCAGATCGAGAAAGCACTATGATTTCGATAGTTTGATTTTTCCGCTTGATCGATGTTTTCACTTGAGACATGTTTATTCTTACTCCGTTTCGCTGGTCTGCAGAACTTGTTTCTCTTATGGGTTCGCCGTTGCGGCTCTCTAATCATCTTTTGACCCAAAGGCCTAGTCTCGCGAATTTCGATGCGAGTGCTGATTTGTTTCTCCCGCCAATGCCATTGCGGCCATTTCTACGTTTTCTTCATTCGCCATTGTGAAGGAGATAGTAACATGATCTCCGATCTCGTAGCCTTTCTGCCGCCCGATGATCTTATTTTTTCCCGTCGTTTGCATGTTGACCACAACGTATATATTTTGGGTTTGGGGGATTATTATTTTATTGTTTTTTGGTGATTTCTCCGTGCTGTCATTTTCGCTTGAGCAGACCAAGAATTTCGCTGTCGGTACCTTCGCTCCTAGGTGGCTCCGCCGTGGAAGTTCACCGGTTTTCCTCTACCAATCGTGCAACACAGTTCCAGGTAGGTCCTTATGCCCATTTTTCCATTCCGTTTGATTGGTCGAACTACTTTTGCTGTCTCTGCGGTTAGTGTTTTCCTAGGTTTTCCCATCCCGGCTTGTATATATTTTCAAGTTAAATACTATGGCTGCCCGGTGGGGGGTTTCTTAGTTTTGCAATGATGACTTTCGCGGCCGTTGGGTTTTTGTAGATCGCACTCAACTCCTGGGGAAACCAGTGTAGACGGCCGTTACATTGTCTGCACCAGTTTCCCCTAGTCTGTGTTTGGCCGTCTGGGGAGGGCGTTTCATGGTTTTCTACCAAGATGCTGTGAGTCTGGTTCCACAGTTCAGTCACCCTCGTCTTCACGAACCAGGACTGTGATGTTGTTTTTACTTCCCGCTTAAGATGAGACTGTTCGAGCTCGAGGATGAACCCCGACCCATTTTAGGTTCCGAGTGCATTACCTATTCAGATTGTGAAGTGAACGTTTTTACAGCAAGCTAGCTTCCCCTTATCTTCTAGTACGCTACCACTTGTAGCGTCCTCACTTGAGACTAGGCACCGTGTAATGTTGTAGCCCATAGCGTCGAGAGGGGGTTTTTGAAACTATTTTCTATTCAGCATTAGGAAGAGGATTGTCGTCGTTTTAGAAAGGCCATGCTTTTCTAGGTTAATTCTACAATTGTTGGTCGTAAGTTGGTTTTAGTTTTTGGGCAGGAGCTTTTGGTTTTTGAGCATTGTTTGCTTATTTCTTTATGGCTGTACTCATGTTTAGCATAGATAAGGTAAAATGCTTATACAGTTGCCTCCATTTTGAATGTTATCTGGAAATGACCCAACATAACCTAAAAGCAATTTCTGTACATGACAGGGAAATTCCTTAGAATCCAAGATGTCTAAACGTTAGAAGAAGAAGGCCCCCATGGTAGAAGAGGAACCCGAAGTCGAAATCATTACCAGATTCGAATACACCTACGAGGACACCAAATGCATAGTTCGTGTGGAACCCGAATATCAATGGGGGAAATTTACAGATTAATAACCCGCCGAGAAGTACCTGACATAGGGTTTGAAGAAGAAACCATCTATGCCAATATAGAGAGATCTTCATTGATGAAAATTTCTACTAGACCTGATATTTTTCCATGCTCAGAGGTGATTGGGTGGATTCTGCCCAGGGCAGATGTAACCACCATGATTTTGGAAAATGTTGATAAACAGGGTTATGCTGCTTATAGCCCTGGGTATGTAGCACTAGCCTACCACTTACCAGAAGCACAGGTGTACTTGACTGAGGACTGGCTGAAGGTAATTAAGATGGACCTAGTCGAGACACTGAAGAGGATGCTCATGCCTAGCAAGAACTTTAGAACTAGGCCTATTGGAGAATATGACACTACAAGTCTAAGAACCCCTTACAGGTTCATTGCCCTGATGCTGAACAAGATTTTCGAGAGGGCCCACGGTAAAAGATTCAAATTGGAGTGGGTGCCTATCATTTTCTTTGTTGCAACACAGGGGACAATGTTCAATTGGGAAAACATTGTGTCCAATATCCTCTCAGCCTCCATTGCTTCAGCATTAGGAGGGGTGTCCCAGAAGAGATCAGAGTTCTACATGAGCTCTATATTGATAGATTGCATACTGTGCAACCAACCCTTCCCCAATATGAGGTGTATCTAGGACCAGGAAAGAACACCAGTCTACTCAGCATACAAGCCACTGTGGGCCCACAAATACCACATTCACTATAGGGAAGTGTGTGAGCACTTAATTATGCCATTATATACATTGATCTTCTTAAAGGAGTGCAATTGTATGTCATAGGAAGCATTGCAGGTGATTGAGGAATACACAGACTACTATCTGATAGAGGATGGATTATATTTCAGAATGTTTGGATGCTCTAGGGCACCCTCACTACTGCCTAAGTATGCCACTGACTATGTAGTCCACAAAGAGGCAATTAGACAAGTATTTTTAGATGGCATAGGGAGCTTTCTGTTTGAACACAAGAAATCAGCTTACCCTCCTTTGCCATTCAGGTTGGGAAGCTACAAGTTTACTAGGGTGAAGAAAGCTGACGAATTCATGGAAGAGTTGGGGAAATTCCATTTTGGGGAAATTCATTTCCACAGGAATGATTCGCGGAATAAGGTGGTAGAGCACTGCAAAGAGGGGAATGTACATTTTGAATACACCAGCCACTGGGATAGAGAGGAATCCATTTTCCGTAGTGCACAAAATATAACATCCTTAAGAATAAGGTTTAAGAAGAAAATCACCACCAAAGGTGAAAAAGAACATGATGAACAAGCAAAGGCAGAGGAGGAAGAAACTAGAAAAAGAAATGAAGATGCTAGGAGACTAGCACAAGAGGCTGAAAGTTGGCTCAAAGGAGAGGAGGAAGAAAAGAGAAGAGTTGCACAAGAAGTAGCTAGAAAGGTAGAAGAAGCTGCCAAGAGCGAGGAAGAAGAAAAGAAAAGAAAGATGGATGAGGAGTTGAAGAAGCAGGAAGCAGGAAAGCTAAAGCTGACAGAGACAGTGATAGAGCAATCAACTTCCGATACAGTAGACAATCAGGCTCAGGACTTGGGGAACCTTGATATTCAAGATCCTGAGGCAGTTGCTGGCAGCACACTAGGATAGGCTATGGTTCCCACCCTTAGGCTAATCCCCTTTGAGCAGAAGAAAGGGGAGGAGGTACCAGATTTCAATACTATCTTTTATGATAAGGAAAGGAAAAGGATAGTAAAGAGGACCGAGAGAAAGGTCGAAACTGGGGGGCACTCCGGTAAAATGATAAATGATACAACTATAGTATATGGGATAGACAAGGACCCCAGGTTCACTATCAGAGTGGGGGCTACATTGATCCATGATTCCGAGGACAATGTAGATAGAATAATGATTGATCTCGAACAGTCAAAGAAGTCCTCTTCCCAGGTCAAAGATACCCTGAGAAAGGAAAGAGAGGAAAATAATAGGTTAAAGATAAAGTTTGAAGACATACAATGAGAAATAAAGTCTTCAAAAGCTAAGCTTCAGTTCCTCCATGTAGAGAAGAGATCTATGGAGGCCGCCCAAGAAAGTCTGGAGAAAGTGTAGCAAGAATGTCAAGGGTTGAGGGTTGAGAAGGAGCAGCTACTCGGTAGGATAGGGGAGTTGGAGCTCCAGAAGGCTACCTTGGAGGAATCTGAGAGGAAATCTCAGGGGCAGAATGCAGAACTTAAAGAACAGATTGCCTCATTGACAACAACTCTAGAAGAGGCCAAGGAACAACAAGTCAGTCTTCATCCTTTCAAGGAGCACGTTTTGACACAAAGAAGTAAGATGCACCAACTGCAAGTTTCCATAGAGGAAGAGTGGTGCAAGGTCTTGCAGGTGGACAATCGACTGGAAGAGATTTTAGAAACCTATTCATATTTTGTTCATAGATCATAAGACATCTTAGAATTCTTAACAGGAAGGATGGCGATATTAGAAGCGAATGAAGAAACCCCTGCAGATATACCATCAAAAGATCAACAATCCCTAAGACAAGACTACAATTTACTGGAGTTTTCGATAAACACAGTCGAGGAATTCAAGAAGGTTGTCAATAAGAAAAAGGGGGATTGTGCAAATTTATTTTTGTTATTTGACCTACGATAGTCGGACCGCAAACCGGATAGATTCCCTACACCAAACAGTCACGGGCTAGTTGGGAATGTTGAATGGGAGAATCCCTTGCTGTTGTTTCCTATGAATTTCCAGGCCTCAACAGTGCTTACATTCCATTTTTTTTTCTTCGTATTTGAAGCATAGTGTTGAATAGTTCAGAATTCATGCTTGTTATGCTCTGGCTATTGTTTCAGATATTTCATAAATATTTCTGCTAAAGTTGATATGGAATTCATCTTATGATGCTCTATATTGATGGATTGTTCATGCTTCTTTCTCATTCTCTTGAAATCAATGAATGACTGTAACTGGATGGTTATCTTGCCTTTGTTGAAATCCCGTGTATGAAATCTTTGTGTTATCTTTATCTATTTGACTCCATTTTCCAATGGTTATATGTGTTGTTTCAACCATCTGCATAATTTTAAAGTATTGATTCCAATATCTAGCCCTGTTAAATTTATATTTGAGAGATCCCTCAATAGAAAGAAAAGCCAGTTTCTTTCCAAAGTGGTTTTTGCTGTTACCTTTGGGATTTATCTTTTACAACATGGGTACATTCTGAGTGTTATCACAAGGGATATGATCTTTGTGAAAGAACAACATCGCCCTGTTTCGAGAGAGCCCTAATAGTTCTTGGGTACGAAATCATAAATCCTCATTAATACCAACACCATAAATAGAGGACAGTTACACTGGGTCTCCATTCATTAAAGAAATCTAGCTCTAATGCTACACCAAAAAATAATGTAGATGACATACCTCAAGCAAGCCGAAAAAACATGAAACAATACACACAATAAAATCACACAATTGACACACCTCAAGCAAGCCAACATTTTCTGGTTACATCAAAGTTCGTCCAAAATTTGTTCGTCACCCTTTGTTGAAAAGGAAATGTCTTGTTGAGTAACCCTGCCCTGCAAACCAGAACTCAAATGGAATATATAAACCAAACCACCAAAAGCTGAAATAACCATGGTTTCATCCTTGCACAAAGATAACATCACTGATTAGAGAGAATTATAAAGATGATTATCATAAACGTGTTGGCTAAATAATTAGAATTTAACCCCTTCCAAATTTCTAAGAGCTCTTAAAGGTGGGGAAAACGGTGTAAATGAAAGGAGCTAAGAGTAACTTGCTGGACTCGGTTGAATAGTACAAATTACACAGATGGCCATCTACCATGGTCCATATTACATACCCACTCCCATGTGACAATAAGGGGTCTGCATTTACATAGTATATTCTCACTCTCATGGATAATTACTCACACTAACGGGGTATACCCGACTTTCAAAGGTATTAATGAATTTTGACGGGAATTCTAACCTGTTAGACGTCAAATCCATGTTTAAAACTTTTTCATACCTCTCAATCTTGACGTGTTCATTTCATATATACCGGTCAAATGCATTCTTGGATGAAAAAAACATCCTTCAAAACATCAAAATCTAGGCCTGGGAATAGGTAACTCCCACAAATATTGGAGTTGAAATGCATTTTTATTAATATTCGAGATTTTTGATGACCATTGGATTGAGGAATGGGATTACGTTGCTCACAATAACCATGGTTGGATAGCCCCTCACGTCACAATGGTCCCCAACACCTTGAGATCACTATTAGTTATCAATTTGATAAAATGGATGGAATGTCTCCTATATATTCGATGCTCAAAGCTCCCCTTGGCGTGACCTCCTCTAAGCTACATTCTCTACCATGACAATGTCAAATGAGTTGGTGCTCCATCATTTTCTTGTATTAACTTTGGGGACCAAAATCCTTTTACTAGTGTCATACGAATGAACCATCCACCATAAAACGACCCTACAACCAATGATATGTTTTTGGAGACACCAAGACTTAGGAAACAAATCAAAATTCCATTCGGATGAGTGGTTCATGTGATTTGAAGTTATATTTGAGCTTTAGGACATGTGACAAGGTTAGATTGGAAGTGAAGTTGCTTTAGAAGAGGTTTAGTGATAGAGTAGTTTTACTGTCTTGGGTATGACTAGCTTGATCATTATTGTTTGTTAGCTAGTTGTATCATGTGCATGTTACACTAAGCAACAATGGGTAGTTGATTGATATATTGAAAACCTTACATGCCTATTGGAGAATACAAATAAGAGAAGTTTGCACCCAAAATTGTAGTGTTAGAATAGACCTTGTAGCCAAGTTGAAGACTATATATTTCTATATAACATTGAGAATAGAGACCATAAGATATTTCCATAGTGGATCCATGCTGGTGAAGGGAGTGGGATATATGTCCCTCATTTATAGATCACAAGGTATTGGAACAATTGAATCATTCACCATGATATAGCTACCAAAACATTATGGAAGTAAACTTACCATGAGCAAAGCCTTAAAAAATGAGAAGTTGGAAGATATAAGAAAAGTCAACATGTAGATTGATGAGGAAAGTCAGTGTTTGAGGAAAAAATAAGATCATATAGAAAAATAATTTGCCATGCACTAGGACTCTTTCACTACCATGATGGTAGTGTTAGTTTTTCTATATCTTATTAGCTTAATTAGGATCTTTTTCTGAAACAATAACAAGTACAACAAGATGCATAAGATATAACATATGCACAAGACACAAATATTTTCATCGGGGAAACCATAAAGTTGAAAACCCCGCAAACTTCCTCAGAATAGTACAATCATAAAGACCGTGTCATAAGATGATCAATCCTAGTAACAAGAAGTATTCAACAACTATCTATCTCTCCTCCCTTGTGTGTCTCTCTCTCTCCTATGAACTTGAGTGAGTGTGAGGTGTGTATAAATGAGGGAGGGCACATCCCTATTTATACTAATCAAGTGACTAACATTTTACATGACTAGGCTAACCTGCTTCACTAACATGGATGACTTCTCCTAGAGAGACTCCAAATACACATTACATGATGTCACATTGGGAACTATTGCCTCGACTTACAACAGAGGTTGTACCTGAAGGTCTAGACACAATAAAGACATCCCGTAAGGTGGAAAACACATCTCCAATGGGGGTACAACAACATACAATGATAATATACATCAGAATATCTTATGAAGTTACAAATACATCAACACTCCCTCTTGACTAGGAAGTTATTCTCTCTCTTCCACAATTATCAACACATCTGGTCAAGTCTTCATCGCGGAGTCATCATCACAGATTCATAGAGTCATCTGTTATATTTTTATCATTTAATCAATATGATCTAGGATTTTATCTGAGAGAATAACATGCACAACAATAATCACAAGAGACAAGAGACACAAAGAGTTTTCCTCGGGGAAACCATAAAAGAGAAAACCCTGCAACTTCCTCGGATATAGAATGAGCCGCCAATGGCAAAAGTAAAACCCAAAAACACAAACATGATCTCTGACAGTTGTTCTCTCTCTCACTTTTGCAAGCTCCTCTTCTCTCACTCATGCGCTACAGTTGAGAGAGTGTGTGTTTCAAATAGAGAGTCTCACTCTCTATTTATACTAGTGTTCCACTTGACAATTACTTACCAGGGCCGACCTCACTCGGAGAGTCTAATAACCCAGTACCCCTCAAGTGTGGGGAATATTTCCTTGAATTACAACGGAGGGTTAACCTCTATGACTTTACATGAATTTATTATATTAATGATTCTCCCGGTAGGAACATCGGGGTACAATGAAATACAACATAAGATATACAAGTGAATACATTCCGAAGTTACAAATACATCAACAATCCCTATTAACTAGGAAGGTATTCTCTTGACATAGTTCATCAACACAAGTCTTCATCACATGATCATCATCAAAGCTGGATCATCATCATCACTGGTTGCGCTATCTTGAGAAAATGGTGCTATCTTTCAATTCTACTTGTCATAGGAAGTTCTACAGAGCTAGCCCTTTTTCATGTTGGTTGTAGGCTAGTCTCTATGTAGGTATTCTTCTTCAACACTTATATCATCGGCATGGTAGGACACACCTACTACTATCTTAGAAAGGCTCTAGCACTTACATCCACCAGCATGGTAGGACACACCTACTACCATCCGGGAAAGAATCCAGCACTTACATCCACCGGCATGGTAGGACACTCCTACTACCATCCGGGGAAAGGCCCCAACACTTACATCCATTGGCATGGTAGGACACACCTACTACCATCTAGGGAAAGGTCCCAGCACTTACATCCACTGGCATGGTAGGATGCACCTATTACCATCTAGGGAAAGGATCTGCACTTACATCTGCCGGCATGGTAGGACACACCTACTACCATCCACGGAAAGCGTCTACACTTACATCTGACCATGGGAGGAACACATCCCACAACTATGTCAGAAAGGCCTAGCACTTACATCCGACCATGGGAGGCCCAGCCTACCACCATGTCAGAAAGGCCCAACACTTACATTCGACCATGGGAGGATTAGCCTACCACCATGTTGGAAAGGATCTACACTTACATCTGACCATGGGAGTCCCTGCCTACCACCATGTCAGAAAGGCTCATGGACTCATCACTTCCCCTTGGAAGGAACCTCGATTTGGAGAACACCAAGCTTCTCCTTGAAGTACTCAAACTTCACTCTGGACATTTCTATCATAGAATCACATCAAGGATGATTACATCCAAGGATAACCTGCAAGCTTTGTCAGGACTGATTACATTCGAGGACAACCTATAGGACCATTTACATCTGAGAAACCTACAAACTTCGCTAAGATTTTAGGCTTAGACAACCTGTCTCATTGACTATGCTAGAACTAGCCCTTTCGAGAGATCTCGATCTGGATCACAAACTGGAGCTTCACTGCTCCTCTCTCACAGATAGTCGATCAAGTGGCAACATATCTACCCCGGCTATTCTCAGCGCCATGTAGGACTCCTTATTGCTAAACTAAGAGATCACACCTGATCTCATATGGAAGCAGTACCCCGAAGTGGTCTTCCTATCAATGGCACTATTTGCCCAATCCGAATCTACATAACCCTCCAGGCTAATCTTTTGATTCGCTTCATACTTGAGCCCATAATCAACTGTACCCTTCAGGTACCTCAGAATATGCTTTGCAGCAATCGGGTGAACATGTCTTGGATTTGTCAGGAACTGGCTTAATGTGTTCATAACAAAGCAAATATCTGGTCTCATGTTCGTCAGGTACATCAATGACCCAATCATCTGATGATACTATTGATCCCAATTTTGTCATCATTTTTCGACTAATAATTTACATATTTGACATAATTTTTGTCACCTTTTGGCATGATTTCTGTCATGTAGATCACTATTCAACCCCAGGTATGATTATATTTTGGGTTTATGCAAGTTATGATTTATTTCTATTATTTCACGATTTTATAGGTTAAATTCGATGATATTTGATGATATGCTAACATATGAAATCATTATTGCAGATCTTAGTCTTCAGTAAGATAACAAAAATACCATGCATCCATTCTAGATACACGTAGAGCATATCCATCCCACTGCACAGCTCGCCATTCAGTCCGTCGAGCTAATCGTGCGCTGGTACTGATATATTCATAAGCGTTAAAGTATGGAATGACCCATAAACTGCTTGTTTTCCATGCGCCAGAGTGATAGCATGAACTCCCTTCTGGAATATTGCTCGCATGATGCCTCTGCATGACACCTTAACACCAACCACGCCAAAGTAGAGCTTGCATGCCACATCACACGCCATAGAAGAACCATTTCGTGAAGAAGGAGGAAAACATTATGTTTTGGTTATTCATTTAGTTATCTGTCATAATGGTTGACTTAGTTTAAGAGAATTCGGCCACTAAAAGGGTCAACTTGCTTGCCCTTTGTAAAACGCTATATATACAAACGTTGTTATGCGAGAGGAGTTGATAAATAGTTAGTTAGCCATTTTATACATGTAATCAGTCGGTTCCAGAAACTTTGTAATACTTTTCTTCAGTTTAATTGAAGTTCTTCTTATGCTATGCATGATCGTGTCTTAGTAGCATTTAGCAAGTTATCACTCTGATTGTTGGGAGGGCCCCTCATCAACCAAATATTTCTATTCCTATTTATTTTCGTTATTCCCCTTTTTGTAATTAGCATATTTTTATTTGTAATTTGTTTATGCAATTTAGTTACTGAAATCGTTCATGTTATTCTTTTTTTGTGGCATAGATTACACTTTGATATTATGTTGTTATTATAGTTTCCCTTTGTGAGTTAAGCAACCGGTTGCGCCCAAATTTGCTTTCAATTTCCCTTTCAAGTCTTTCTAGTTTACTGCTTGGTTTATGTTGATAGAATAGATTGCTTTGATTCAATTACAGTAGATTCAATTCTTCCCCTTTCCATTTTGTTATGAATCCAGTTATTTATATTACAACTTGTTTAATAAATAGATAATGATGTTTTTAATTATGAATTGAATTTAAGTTATTTCATATATTTAATTTAATCATTAGACATCTTTACATTTCGTTATCATGTGCATGGATCAGCTGACCTCAAAATCATTTAGATTAATTATTTCTTGACATTTTAGTGCTTTTGGTGTGCAGACTGTCATTTAGATAGCCTGCTCTGCCTATCATCCAGACCTGTGTTCCAATCTGTTATCCATCCTTTTCATTCAGCCCTAAGCATTTTTAATCTATTTTGAGATTGTTCCTTTAGTTTTTTGATTTTGTTTTGATAGTGGTATTTAGACAGTGGTTGTGTTTCTTCTTAAAGCCTTAGATGAAACTGTTTAAAATATTTGTTAAGTTTTATTCCTTTTTTTTTCCTTTTTTTCACCTTATGTTTAGAATTATGTCATGCATTTTGGTTTAATGTATTTCTTTGTAATTATATCTTTGGCTTGCATTGATTTCACCCTTTCTTTATATATATAAATATATATATTTAGAATTAGATATGTCAATATTAGGGAAATTTGTTAGTACCTTGTAAATTGATCATAAGCAGTAGGATTTATCCCTTCCAATTAGGTGGTTACCAAATAAACCTATAGAATAGGATTTTAAAACATCTTTATTATGTTTTCTACCTGTTTATAAGTTATGCCTACCTTTTTGTAGTCTTATTCCATCTTTTGAAGTTAGGAATTATTTACTTATGAAATAAATCATCATGTTTACTATCCCTTGCAATTGGATGTTTCTTAGTCTGCATATCTTTGTAGAGGTTAAGTTAGATTTGATTCCCTTTAGTTTATTCACTTCCATTGAAAGTCACTTTGACACTTCTCCTACTCTTGTTCCTCTCACAGTGAATCCTTATCCTCAAAATAACCAAGGAGAATGGAAGTAGATAGTTTTGTTTAAACCATTATGTACATATGTTAGTTGCATCTATAGTTTTGTAGAAGCATATCTACTTGTTGTAATTTTGTAAATCCTTCCTTGTGCAGTCACTCTCTAAAGTTGTTTAGTAGTAAAATAGATCTTCTTAGAGAAAGTAGTTTATTGTTGTAGAATAACATTGTTTATATCTTTATCTTTTAGTAATTGTTTATAGAGTAGAGTAGTATAACTTGATACCATTTTGGTCTAGTATTCTATTCAATTACCTTGATAGTTTAAGTTTTAGGAGTTTGAATCGGTTTTTCATTTTGAAAGATCTTTCGATCTTTTGTTTGTTAAAGTATTACCACAATACCCTACGAACCCCTCTATCTTCGCATATATTTTGTGTCAACTCTAAGCCTACCAACCCTGGTCGATAATTAAATATTAGGTGAATTAATCAAGATGGTATTTTACCCAACATTTTGGCACTGTTGTTTGGGAGTTGTTCTGTAAGGTAGAATAGATATAGGCTGGTGGAGGGGGGGTGGTAAGATGAGAGGTAAGAACCTTCGCATTTGGTATAACAGGCACCTCCAAATCCAGTAGTAGTAGTAGCATAGGTTTCCCTTTAATTTTTATGAACAAACCTAGAGATTCTCAGGGTAGATTCGTTAAGACAGTAAAATTTTGTTAAAATTATTATTAATTTTTATGGGGGACATAATACCCCAACCATTAAATCAACAAAAAGGAATTGAAAAAAAAAAACACCTATAGGAAGGAGTTTTGTTGGAAACATAAAAAGACTCTTTCAGGAGATCTTACAGGGGAAGCCATAGAAGGAGAAGAGATCTTGACGAGAGGTCCTGAGGGCCTCATTCCTGACTAAGTTCAAAGGGACTAACCATTGGGAACCCTTAAACCTTCTACTAGTCACAAAACCAAATGATACAACTTTTTACTAGTAGAGGATTCGAACTTCACTAATTTTTTCAATCCTGCCTAGGTGAAAGCTCTCTTTGGAAACTCAATAAAAATAGTAACATATTGAGGCCTAGAAATTCGCAGGCAACAACAGCAAGGGATTCTCCCCAGTCAACGTTCCCAACTAGCCCTTGACTGTTTGGTGTAGGGAATCCATTTGGTTTACGGTCCGGATACCATAGGTCAAGTAACAAAAATAAAAGGTTTTACCGGTTGCGGCCCGGCCCACCGTGTATATTTTTGTGTTTTTAGTTTTAAGTATGACATGCAAGTGCCTATCTTAAAATGCAGATTGATAAAGAATGCAAGGAGTGGTCACAATGTGATGTGCAGGTTCTTACCTCTCGTTTTAGACTCTCTCACATCTAAATCACACACAACTAAAAAAAACAACACTAACTAAGCTGTCCCTAGGGAGCAAGATATTAATTCATGAGTAATGTAATATTGTTCACATGTTAAGATAAATCACAGATAGATATTCTTAGAATCAAAACACATAAACATGAATAAATATATACATGACAAGGTAGCTCATCAACCGTTAAAACCTCCATTACTCATAGTGGAAATTATCACAGAATAAACCAGAGAACATTCAAACAAGAACATAGGTTCAGAAAGTTAGAATGCTCTCACAGTTAATGAAACACAGTTGAAAATGAAATAGTTCCCCTTCAACATTTTTCATTTTATCACATTCGAACATTCCACATAGCACCTTCTCCAACAGGCAAAATTTGTAATTTATTATTGTAAAACGAAGTAGTTCCTCTTACAACAAGTGGTTCACAAGTTTCTCTAGGGAAAAATCCCCCATTCCCTCTAACTTTCCTATATTTAAACAAAACAACAAAACCCTTGGGCTGCCCCAACCGTGTGACCTTTGGGCTCCCCCAATAGTTTAATCTCACAAATTTGTCCTTTTGTGAGTGCTCATGATTCATATAATGCGTTACACTTTGGATTAAGATTTATGAGTACTTCATAAAATGGGACCAGCTTGGTAACTAATGAATCTTTTCCAAGCCTGGGACCCTCTTTTATCAATTCTGCTTTATCTTTTATTTTTCCCTTTTAAGATCTCGTTGATCTTAGAAAATCTGTGCTTATCACTTTTCAGCCAACTTCCTTCTGCTTTGTCCTTCAGCTATGTCTTCTTTGCAACAGTAATCTAAAGAATCTTCTAAGTCCGTCTGCAGTTAAAACAAAAATTCATCATTAATTTGGATTGCATCTTTTCAACAAATGTAAACCATACTAACAATAAAATTGATCATCAAAATGAGGCCCTGTACTGCGCTCTCGTCGCGAAAACCTTAAAATGATAGAATATGAAACCTCCGCCACCCATAAGATAGGGTAAAAACACACACATAACGGGTGGGAAAACCCTCACCAGTGGGAAAAATAAGCATCAGGCAGATAAAACGCCTCATTGGTGAATGGGAAAACTACAAGTCAGAAGGTTAGTTCACTAAGTCGCCGTAATGGCGGAAACCAAAAAAAACAAGAATCTCGAGTTAGCATAAAGTGACAGTGAAATAAAGCATTGAAAGCTGTCGAATCGGAGATCAGAACAACTATAGCATTAGATGGTCAGCTTGCTAAAGAGCCGCAATGATGGAATCCATACAAACAACGACTTCCATTTTCAAATGAAAAATGCAGCGATCGGAAGTTTCCATGACTAAACGGCGGCGATGATGAGCTCAACGCAACCATTGTGTCGGCGACATGAGAGACTAACCCTCCGATCAAACATTAAAAATGCTCCGATAGAGAAAAAAAATCATCGAAAAGCAAAGGTTTAAGCAGTAAAACTATGGAAACATCAAGACTAAGAATTATCCATCGGCAAGATAGATCAATACGTAGCCACAACGGCAGAAGGTAGACGGACAATGGATTCCGCAGCAAAAGGAAAACATCGGCAAAAATCAAGACAAACCATCGATGAATGGAAAAGCAACATCGGGTGATTAGTTCATTGAGGAGACGCTACGGCTTCATCAAACCAATGAAAACTTCGACGATCGGAAACTTTAAGACTACGGATCGACAAAAATAAAATAAGGATCTCTGCAACATCGTTAAGATAAACAACAAGGTTTCCAAAATGGTGGCTGCATAGAGAACTATGGCCGCCATTCATGTTCAACTGACCTCCGAAAACCTAAATAAAAAAAGTGTTAAGTTTCGAAAGACTTCGGTGGTGCAGCGATAGAAGTAGTTTGTTTCTTATCCGACACCGTGGCTGCAAAGAGAACTAAAAATTTGATTCAAACAGAAATGGTCTTTCGATAGCACTGAGAGAGAAATCATTCCGATCAAAGGACAACACTTTCAGATCGAACTTTAAACTCCACGACCCAAAGCATTTGTAGACACAACAATTTTTCAAAAAGACAATCCAAACTGTAGTAGAGGGAAAAACAAAATAGAGTTCATGA
This sequence comes from Pseudotsuga menziesii, assembly GCA_001517045.1. Taxonomy (NCBI): domain Eukaryota; kingdom Viridiplantae; phylum Streptophyta; class Pinopsida; order Pinales; family Pinaceae; genus Pseudotsuga; species Pseudotsuga menziesii. Next base: position 116,373 of record LPNX010926408.1, on the reverse strand, counting down.
ATCCACACACTCCTAGGCAAGATAAAATAAAAAGGAGGGTCCAAAATTTCAAAATTTGGCAAAACAGTTGCAGCTGCAACAATTGGCGACTACCTGGTGAACCTAGATCTTTGGACAATTTCTTCCTTAAGCAACAGATTGTTTGACAATAAAACCAACATGTTGAATTCTACTATATGTCTAGATTTCCCAAATGGCAAATATATGTACTTTTAATCATTGATGATGGTCCAATTTAGGAAAATGGAACCCAAGATTTCAAAGTCAAGATAACTCTTTTGAGGACGGGAAGGTGAGTTTCATTTTTTACCTCTGTCTTCGCGTAGCTTCCAGCTCGGACACCACAGGATTGTAACATATGGCAAATATAAATATTCATTTGTTCCTCATTCCCATGCCATTTTGCACTTTTTTGTGGTTTTGGAATTTTTTGTCCTTTATGAGTCCTCCTGCATGCCTTTCTTTCTGAATTTTTTTATTCAGGCTCCTCTATCCATAGTTTCCTTCTGTGTGAGAGATGCAATTGACTTTCAGCTCACGGACGGAGAAGAACTTTGGAAATTTTGTATTTAAATGATTCAGTACTTTGTTTTGGTACCTATTGCTTTCTTAGGAGTTTTTGACTCTTATCTGCCTTTTGGATTTCAATTCTTGGCACAAGATCATTTATATATAATATATTGTTTACCCTGCTTCCTTTCCATGGGTCTTTTGCTTTCACCCCCTAGGACACTTTACATGTGAGATGGATGGAGCTTCGAAAGAGTATTCCAGACTTTTGATCCTGAGTTATTTTACAAGGATTAAGTAGGACTTCAATGTGTTCATAGCCATTTAGGAAAACTGTTAAACTAGAAGAAATTCTTTCAGATAAAACAATAGTACACAGTCTTATAATCAAGGATTTTAGTTAATCTAGAATTCTGATGCTCTCCATGCAACCAAAATTTTTCCTCTTTTATTGAAGTCAACCAAAATCTAACTAAAACCAACAGAAATAAAATGAATCAAACATAAACCAACAAAGCAAATTATTTATGTACAAAACAAAAGAACAAAACAAAAACTCAGGAAAAATAAGGTTTGAGAACTAAACCATTGACTGGTAAGTTCTCTTCCCACCCCTGTAAATATTGCAATTTATAGGTTGAGGGGCCAATTTTTGCCGCAATCTGGAAAGGACCTACCCATAACTGTTGAAATTTTGTGTGTTTTCCTTTGTCATCATGGGGTTGGTCCCATTTAAGAACCAAATCTCCCACCTCGAATTCTTTTGTTCCATCTTTGTGTTTATCAAACCATCTCTTTACTACCTCTTGTTGTTGTTTAAAATGTTCTCTGGCCCTGGATCTAGATTCCTCTGCCTTCAAAAGATTATGTATCCTTATCTGCAAGATTTCATTATCTGATCCTCTGGAATCTTGAGTTATTATGGAAGAGGGTAGCATGATATTGGGGGGTAGAATGGCCTCTTTTCCATATCTAAGGGTATACAGGGACACACCTAACGAATTCTTGGGGGTGACCCTATCCGCCCAAAGAGCATTTGGTAATGCTGAGTGCCAACTCCTCTGATTTTCTATCACCGTCTTTTTTAAAATCCTAATCAGATTCTTGTTCGTAGATTCAGCCAAACCATTTCCTTGTGGATAGTAATTTGCAGAGTAATGCAACTTAATTCCTTTCTCATGAGCAAATTCAGTTAATATAATCGAGGAAAGTAAGTAGAATTATCGAAAACTAAAGAAATTGGAACTCCAAACCTGGTCATAATATGATCTTGCAAGAAGTCCATGACCGCATCTTCATTTACTTTATGCAACAGAATGGCTTCGACCCAACGAGTGAAGTAGTCGGTTGCTGTCAGAATATATTTGTGTTGCAAGGAAGAATTTGGCTTTATCTCTCCAATGATGTCCATTCCCCACTGCTTAAAAGGTTCTGTTATCATTACCGACTTTAATAGTCCTGCTACTTTAACTCATCTTCCACCACACCTTTGGCAGATGTTGCACTTTCTGACATGGGCATGTGCATCTTTGAACAATGTGGGCCAATAGTATCTAGCTCTGAGAATTTTATGTGTTGTTGTATCTCCGAAGAAATGTCCTCCAGCAGGCCCATCATGTAAGTCTATCATTACCTTCTTTGCATCTTCTTTCTCTAAGCATCTAAGAAGAACTCCTTCATAATTCTTTCTGAATAATATTCCTTCAACAATCTGATATGAGGATGATTTAAGATGCAGTGCTCTTGTTTGCTTAGAATTCCAATGTTCCGGTAACAATCCCGCATGAAGGTAATGCACAAGGTCTTGATACCAAGAGTCCGGAGCTGTGAAAAGAGGACATACATCCATCAAATGTAACTCAGCTTCGTTTTCCCAGCTCTTTCCTTCATTGTCTTTGCTTTCAGTCATTAGTTTGAACAATCCCTACCCTTTAACTATTGAGGCTGGCTTGAATTTGAGGTCATACTCCTGTAGAGTTGTTACCCAGTTGCCTCTTCTTTCTCCTAACTCTTTTTGTACAAAAAGAGAGCTCACAGCTGGGTGTGAAACGATTACCTTTGTCCCGTTCTTAAGTATGCATGGCCTGAATTGTTTTACTGCTTTGAAAATGGCATAATCTTGTTTATCCACAACTGGGTAATTCAATTCGGCCCCTTGCAGATCGGTGCTCATAAATGATATGGGGAACTCATCTCCCCCATCTTCCTTCTGGGTAAGCACAGCTGCTAGTGAATCATCAGATGCGAAAGTGTACAAAATAAAATCTTTCCCAAAATCCAGACTTTTGAGGAAGGGTGTGTGCGCAATAGCTGTTTTAATTTTACTAAATGCATTCTTCTCTACATCAGTCCACTGGAATTGTACACTTTGCTTTAGCATTTGCTGCAAAGGTTTAACAATTTGAGCGAAATATGGCACAAACCTTCGCACGAAATTTATTGTCCCCATAAATGATTGCATGCCCTTTTTATTATGGGGTAGAGGAATCTGTTTGATAGCTTTAATCCTCTTTGGGTCTATGGAGATCCCTTTCTTAGAAACCACGTGACCCAACAACTTACCTTCTGTAATGGCAAACATGCACTTCTTGGGGTTTAGTGAGATACCATATTTTCGGCAGCGTTAAAAAATCTGCTTTAGATGAAATGTGTGTTCCTCTCTTTTCTTTGAGAATATCGTGATGCCATCGAGGTATACTACAGCACTGCGGCCAATCAAACCATAGAAAGCTATGTCCATAGTCCTCTGGAAAGTAGCTCCAACGTTTATGAGTCCAAAGGGCATCAATCTATAAGCAAAAGTTCCCCACCTGGTTCTGAATGTCGTTTTAAGTCTGTCTTCTTCAGCTACTAATACTTGATTGTAGCCTGAGAATCCATCTAATAAAGAGAATAATTCAGAACCTGAAACCATTTGCAATATCTGTTCCATGGGTGGAACAGGATAATTGTCTTTATCTGAAGCGCGGTTTAAGTTTCCTAAATCCACACATAGCCTAATTTCTCCAGATTTCTTCCTTACCGGTACCAGATTTGAAACCCATTCCGAGTGTCTAACCTTGAAGATAATTCTAGCATCCAATAGTTTCTTAACTTCATTCTGGATTAAAGGTTCTAATTTTGGATGCATTTTCCTTAAAGGCTGCTGATAAGGTTTGATTCTAGATCTAATGGGGATAACATGTTGGATAATATTGGTGTCATATGTCTTCAGATCTTCATACATCCAGGCAAAAACATCTTTGTATTGTTTGAAAAGACTAATAAATTTATTCCTTTCACCTGGAGAGAAACACTTTCCCAAATTCACATATTTAGGCTCAATTTCAGTCCCCAAATTAATCAACTCGAACTGTAGAGACGAGCTATGAGCCTTCACATTCACTAGCCTTCTGAATTTCTCGTTTAGGTCAAACATTCGCTCTAAATTCCTGACTCCTTAAGGAATAAAATTATCGAATTTTAGCTCGACTTGATGTTCTTCATCATCAATAGTCGCCCCTTTGAAGGTCTCGTCGTTTTTCAAGCATTCTATAATCTGCTGATCATCATCGAACACTTGTAGATTGGTAATCATATTTGGAACTGAAGTCCTGAAAATAAATTCAACAAAGCACCGATTATTAGAGGGGCACAAGCCTCGCAGCTGAGGTGGCCAACAAGTCAGCTACTGCATTCTTAATTCTTTGAATTGATACAATGTTAAATGCATTAAAACATTTAAGTAAATACAATACTTCATTTTGATGGGATTTCAAATGAGGAGAAATACAATGTATTTGATTTTGAATTTGTTTTACAATTATTTCAGAATCTCCAAGCATTTTCAGATTTTCTGCCTTTAATTCAATTGCTTTTCTTAGTCCTTGAACTAATGCTTCATATTCAGCTGTGTTATTGGTACATTCAAACTCTAACCTACATGAAAGAAAATGTTTGTTTTTCTTAGGGTCAATCAGGACACAGCCGGCTCCTGACCCCTCTAAAGTTTTAGAACCATAAAAGAAAAGCGTCCAAAAATCGCTAACTACTGTGCAAGAATTAACATCTACATCTACAACTAAGTCTACTATTTTACAATCAATTTCATCAGCCTATGAAACCCGAAGGAGATCAGGCTGAGCATCTGACGTATCGCTGGCTTCTTCCGCTTGATAGTTTCCTGGTTCTAGCTCAATAACGTAATTTCCCAAAACATAATCCATTGGTTCATTTTTACCTTCGAATTGAGTAACATTGTATTTCATGTGGGGCTCCCTCAAAACTTTAATTTGATTTGGGATTCCTTTATATGGTAGCCATAGATGTGACTAGTCCGAGGCAAAATATCCGTTCAGCTTTGCCGACCAATCTCTGCTCAAAACAAGTCCATAAGCTTTCGGTATGTCAGCCACCAGAATATCAATGAATTGACATACCTTATCATTTGAAGATAAGCGAACGAGAACATCCTCCATTTCCCCAATTACCTTCACATTCGTTCTATCCAACTGAACAACCCTCTAGGTAGATGGTTTAGGTTGTCCATTTATCTTTTTGCAGACCGACAACGGCATGACGTTGACTGATGCCCTCAAGTATACTAGGCAGTTATGCATGTTGTGGTTGGAAATTTCAAAAGTAAGGAGAAAAGGTGGAGTCTTGCATTTAGGCTTACCTCCCATACTTGCTTCACCAATTTATTCTTCTTGGGGCTGATTGTCAGTGGGCAGCCTCTCCTCTGATACTTCAAGTGCTTTCAATAGCTTTTCTCTCTGCTGCGGTACATTGCACATTTCAAATAATGAGATGTTTTCCCTTACCTTTTTGATATCCTCCACAATGTCATAATCCATCTTATGTCCTGTGAGATTCGGTTTAACATTATTTATCTTTTCTTCATTGGGCTTAGTAGGCATGTTGGTCTGTCTAGGATTTTGACTGGTGATGGTAAATTCTGGAATTTTATTAGCTGAGGAGTTGTTTTGAAATTTCTTAACATTTTTTTGAAGTCTCTTAATATTTGGGAGCATAAGACTGCTTTCCTTAATCAACCCATGGATTCTCGTCGTTACATTTGTTTCCAGGATGTCCTTGGGTCTTAGATACTTTTCTTCCTTGGCATCAAACAACAATACACAATCCCATAAAACCATGGCCTCATCCTCCTATTTTTCTGTTGATTTATTGTTGTCTTTTCCTTCTTCATCGTTGTCCTAAGTTAATTTGGAATCCAACATCTGATTCATAACCAATGTCATTGAATTTATCCATTGAGGACAATTCTTTTCAGAATGGGTTTGTTGGTGGAAATTGCAAAATTTATCCATTCCTACCTCCGTTAAGTTCATAGATGCAGGGCTATGCGGAGGGGGTTGGGATTGATTGTTATCTTCTCTTTTCTTGTAATAAGGCTTATAGAAATTTTGGGCTTCCTTTTCCTTTTCCAAGTCTATGATTCTGTTAGAGAGCTTCTGCATCATCTTTGCCATTCCTTTGAAATCTAGTGATTGCTCCTCTTTAGTTATTAAATCACAAAGATTTCCTCTGAACATTTTTTTCTCCTGACCGTTCAGGATAATCTTTGATGCTTTCTTTTTCATCCTCTACTCTCTCCGCTTCTTCATAAGTCTCTGCTAGCGTAGCTTTGGCCTTCATTTTGGCAAACATGGCCAAATCGGGTCCTAGAGCTAAGGTATAATAGTTAATCTGGACTTTATCCGATGGTTTGTCATCTTCAGAAAAGTTCTTAAGATAGGCTGCGAATCTTTGGGTAAAACTATGCACCTTTTCTTTTCTTTCTTTCTTTAAGGCGCACAGTCCTTTCATGAGAGCTGCATGAGTTTTTTGGGTTGCATACTTACTTATAAAAATCCTTTCAAAGGTATCCCAGTCTGGGATATATTTTGTAGGAAAACCGAAATACCATGATGCTGCTGCTCCTTTAAGGGTGTGTGGGAAAAGTCTACAAACTACATCCTCATGTTCCCCAACCCTTAATCCCTCTATTTCCAAATAAAAACTTTGTAAATGGTCATCTACTAACATATTCTCATTTGGATCAAACTTGGGTAGCATCTTTTCAAAAGCTTTAGGTAAATCATGCAACAGAGGTGTCAGGTTCAGGGGTGATCTGGCTTTCCAAGCTGGTGGTGGATTTGGTGGGCTGGGTGGAAGATTTGTATTTACGCCTGTCATGAGTCTGGGTGGAGAGTGAGGAGGTGAACAGTAAGGTGTGTTTGGGCCTATTTGATTCAAAGGTTGAACAACCTCCTGTAATTCTCCTTCTACTAACTCTTCCAAGTCTCCAACCAACATTGAATATTCTAAGATGGGACGATCTTTCTTCTTGTATTCTCTTCGGGGTAAATCAGGGATAATGGGTAATCCTTCAATTCTCTTTACATAAGCCCATGTGTGTCTTCTCAGATCATTTACTACTTGGTTGTCCATAACAAACAAATGTTATCTATCCTTCTCTTCAGGAATTGGATTGGGAAACAAACTTCTTTCTGAACTGTCACTGGTGGAATAATCTCGAGAAAACGGGTTTCCTCGGCCAGCCATGCACTAGAGGCCCTCCTTCTAGTGCCAAAAACTGTTGAGGCCTAGAAATTCACAGGCAACAATAGCGAGGGATTCTCCCTAGTCAATGTTCCCAACTAGCCAATGACTGTTTGGTGTAGAGAATCCATCCGGTTTGCGGTCCGACTACCATAGGTCAAGTAACAAAAACAAAGGGTTTTACCGGTTGTGGTCCGGTCCACCGTATATATTTTTGTGTTTTTAGTTTTAAGTATGACATGCAAGTGCCTATCTTAAAATGCAGATTGATAAAGAATGCAAGGAGTGGTCACAATGTGATGCGCAGGTTATTACCTCTCATCTTAGACTCTCTCACATCTAAATCACACACAACTAGAAAAAAAACACTAACTAAGCTGTCCCTAGGGAGCAAGATATTAATTCATGAGTAATGTAATACTATTCACATGTTAAGATAAATCACACATAGCTATTCTTAGAATCAAAACACATAAACATGAATAAAGATATACACGACAAGATAGCTCATCAACCGTTAAAACCTCCATTACTCATAGTGGAAATTATCACAGAATAAACCAGAGAACATTCAAACAAGAACATAGGTTCAGAAAGTTAGAACGCTCTCACAGTTAACGAAACACAGTTGAAAACAAAATAGTTCCCCTTCAACATTTTTCATTTTATCACATTCGAACATTCCACATAGCACCTTCTCCAATAGGAAAAATTTGTAATTTATTATTGTAAAATGAAGTAGTTCCTCTTACAACAAGTGGTTCACAAGTTTCTCCAGGGAAAAAGCCCTCATTCCCTCTAACTTTCCTATATTTAAACAAAACAACAAAACCCTTGGGCTGCCCCAATCGTGTGACCTTTGGGCTCCCCCAACCGTTTAATCTCACAAATTTGTCCTTTTGTGAGTGCTCATGATTCATATAATGCGTTACACTTCGGATTAAGACTTATGAGTACTTCATAAAATGGGACCAGCTTGGTAACTAATGAATATATTCCAAGCTTGGGCCCCTGTTTTATCAATTCTGCTTTGTCTTTTATTTGTCCCTTTTAAGATCATGTTGATCTCAGAACATCTCTGCTTATCACTTTTCAACCAACTTCCTTCTGCTTTGTCCTTCAGCTATGTCTTCTTTGCAGCAGTAATCTGAAGAATCTTCTAAGTTCGTCTGCATTTAAAAAAAAAACATCATTAATTCAGATTGCATCTTTTCAACAAATGTAAACCATACCAACATTAAAATTGATCATCAAAATGAGGCCTTGTACTGTGCTCTCGTCGCGAAAACCTTAAAATGATAGAATATGAAACCTCCACCACCCATAAGATAGGGTAAAAACACACACAGAATGGGCGGGAAAACCATCATCGATGGGAAAAATAAGCATCGGGCAGATAAAACTCCTCATCAGTGAATGGGAAAACTACAAGTCAAAAGGTTAGTTCACTAAGTCGCCGTAATGGCGAAAACCAAAAAAAACAAGAATCTCAGGTCAGCATAAAGTGACGGCGAAATAAAGCATTGAAAGTTGTCGCATCGGAGATCAGAACAACTATAGCATCGGCTGGTCAGCTTGCTAAAGAGCTGCAATGGTGGAAACCATACAAACAACGACTTCTGTTTTCAAATGAAAAATGTAGCGATTGGAATTTTCCATGACTAAACACCGGCAATGATGAGCTCAACGCAACCACTGTGTTGGCAACATGAGAGACTAACCCTACGATCAAACATTAAAAATGCTCCGATAGAGAAAACAAATCATCAAAAATCAAAGGTTTAAGCAGTAAAGCCATGGAAACATCAAGACTAAGAATTATCCATAGACAAGATAGATCAATACATAGCCACAATAGCGGAAGGTAGATGGACAATGGATTTCGCAACAAAAAGAAAACATCAGCGAAAATCAGGACAAACCATCGGCCAACGAAAAAGCAGCGTCGGGCGATTAGTTCATTGAGGAGCCGCAACGGCAGGTAACAATCAAACTACGGCTTCTGCAAACCAATGAAAAATTTGACGATCAGAAACTTTAAGACTATGGATTGACAAAAATAAAATAAGGATCTATGCAACGTCGGTAAGATAAAAAACAAGGTTTCCAAAATGGCAGCTGCATAGAGAACTATGGCCGCGATTCATGTTCAATTGACGTCCGAAAAATTGAATAAAAAAATGTTAAGTTTCGAAAGACTTTGGCGGTGCAGCGATAGAAGTAGTTTGTTTATTCTTCGACACCGTGGCTGCAAAGAGAACTAAAACTTTGATTCGAACAGAAATGGTCTTTCGATAGCACTGAGAGAAATCATTCAGATCAAAGGACAACACTTTCAGATTGAACTTTAAACTCCATGACCCAAAGCATTTGCAGACACAACAATTTTTCGAAAAGACAATCCAAACTGTAGCAGAGGCAAAAACAAAATAGAGTTCATGAATCCACACACTCCTAGGCAAGATAAAATAAAAAGGAGGGTCCAAAATTTCAAAATTTGGGAAAACAGTTGCAGCTGCAACACAACCCCACAAATTGAAACATCTGATAGCAACATCTACCATCCCTATAAGGCGCAATAAGAGAATGGTTTATTTGAGGAAGATGTCTCTTGGAAAAGAACGTTGGGACACCCCATTATCACCTTCAAATAAACCTTCTAGGTATACTCACTTTAGAAACCAAGCTTACCTGAATAAATAGGAAGAAGAACAAGCAGCGAAGAGCAACTTCTGTCCAATATGTAAGACTAAACATCTCCAGCAGGAATGTCCATTGAACAAAATCTCTGGATGTCACATTTGTATGGGGCATCATGTTTTTCCCCAAGGGATCAAGATGGATCCTACCAAAATAGAGGTAATCGTTGGACTTCCCTCCCCAAAAACTCTTCCTCCTCCCGATCCTTAAAAATATTGTGGGTTATCATCACTTGTATATATGTAAATATGTGTGTATTTCTTTGAATAAATAAGAGTCATTTTTGACAAGTTGTTTAGAGGGGACTCTTTTCTTTCTATAATGATATATATGTTTCCATGAATAAAAATGAATCATCTAACAAGTGGTTTTGCAGTTTGATTACAAGTACTTTATCTCTGTAAGTAGCTCATGAGATATTATCTGAAAAAGGAAGTGCTCTGAAAATACGCATCATACATCTTAATTTTTCCTCTTTTTGGTTACTATCCAAATTTGAAGTTTATAGCACAATTAAATAATTCTTGTATATCGTTTCTAAACCGTTTATTCTATGATTTGGTTACGCTTTATATATGGTGCCTTGATTCAGACATGTACATTTTTTATTATTTGAACAGTTGCTCGAAAGACTTACTTTAATCATCACGTTCTTTAGAATTTTCACACCTATGGACTACTAGTTCATCCTATACTAGTTATCAAAACTTGACTCTTAAATATTTTTGAGGACACTCTAGGGTAAGTGGAATTTCTGCTTGTGGGGAACATTATTTATCCTTTATGAAGAAGATAGACTGAGAGACCAAGGAACACCTTTCAGTTATTCTCTTTTTTGACATAATTTATGGTTGATGCCACTATAAAAATTACTTATAAATTTGCTTTAAAATTTGAATTATGTGTTTAGCAGGGCTTAACACCCTCTAGTACCAATCGAAGTCCATATACTCAAAATATTTATACAAGGCAAACCCATCAGGGTACTGAACAGGCTTGCTAGTAGTGGGTCAATGTAAGTAACAACTTAAAAACAAGGAAGTTCAATAAATGTAAGTAAACCCGTCGGGGTATTGAACAAGCTCGTTGGTGGCGGGGCTATGCTTCCATAGTACCAAGATAAACCCGTTGGGGTACTGAACAGGCCTATTGGCAGTGGGGAAATATCGGGTAAAAGAGATTTGGTTAATGCACCACTATGCACATGGTTCATAAAATAATGATACTACAAAGAAAATCTTTCAGAATTTATGAATAACATGTCAAGGCCAGTTGTTTATGATGTCATTAGAGAATGGCTGTAAGTTGGGCTTTGATCCTACCATCTAATTCAACCAAAATCTAGGATATGATTATCCTTGAAATGGGACCCATAGCTGTAAAATATCACAAACTCTAGGGTGAACTCAAAAATTCTTGAGATGACAAGAGATCTTTGCAATGAGGCATGGATGACTAGTTTTTCCTATGGCATTTTCAATTATGTTCTCATCACATGATAAATGATAAATTTACATATCTACATATCTAAGAACTGTTATTTTTTATAAATGTATATATCTGAATCATTTCCATTTATTAGTTAGTCTTTCTTTTTTTGCAAAAAAATCACAATAGCATGATTGAACTTTTATTAATTTATTTTGAAATTACTTAGTTTTCTTGTATGGATTGGGGACATGCCATATCTTTGGTTTGGGGGAGGATTAGACTGTTTGTCTTTATTTTTCTAAGTTACTTATAAACGACTCATTTTTCTTTTCCAAATAACAAAGAATTTGTAGGATAACACAAACAACAAATCTGGTCTTAAAATTTTGGATGAATAAGGGAGATAAATTAAAAGATCAAGAGAATTGTTTTATATAGTCTCCTTGTGGGCCAACAGCTTAGGCAAATCCATGATTAGCAGTAATCTAATCCAGCAAAGCTCATTTTTACAGAAATCTATATGAAGAATCATATGACTCGTTCAAATGTCGGTATGAATGAAAAGCCAAATGATGATCTGAATAAAAACTATAATATTTTAGCACCTATGGTTAAATGTTAGCTTAATTTTTCGTTTGGGAAAAAATTTAAAATTTGGTTGAATCATACCATCACTATTAAAGTCACATCCATAAGGGCATTATAACTAATCTCGATCCATGATGTAGTACGGTTTATATTTAATACAATCTCTCCTTACTTCCATGTGGGTGTGATTTGAACTTAGGGTACTTCCTAGTCATCATTACACTACCATCACCCCATCCTATTTTTCGCTCGCACGCATAAGCTATCAAATAGTCGACCCTCTTGTTAAATCAAGGTTATGGTTATGAATATATACATATGTATTAAGTTAAACATTCAACCTTTCCAAATTTTACTTTGGACATAATTTTTGTCACCTATTGGCATGATTTCTATCATGTAGATCACTATTTAGCCCCAGGTATGATTATATTTTGGGTTTATGTAAGTTATGATTTATTTCTATTATTTTATGATTTTATAAGTTAAATTCGATAATATTTGATGATATTCTAACAAATGAAATCGTTATTGCAGATCTTAGTCTTCAGTAAGATAATGAAAAGAACATGCATCCATTCTAGATACGTGTAGAGAATATCCAGCTCACTGCACATCTCACCATTCAGTTCATCGAGCTAATCACGAGCTGGTATTGATATATTCCTAAGCATTAAAGTATGGAATGATCTGTAAACTACTTGTTGTCCACGCGCTAGAGTGATAACATGAAACCCCTTCTGGAATATTGCTTGCATGTATTAGGGTACACAGGGTACTCCCAAAGGACCGAACACCAAGAATAACCGCTTCACACAAACAGATCACAGATCAATACACCAATGTTTGTCACGTGGTTAAAACCATCGAGAGGGAAACATTCCACGGCCCCAGCCAAATAGCTACTTGGAGCAATTTATTATGCAAAAGAAAGAAAGTTACATGAGCTTCTCATAATCCATCAACTAGCCAAGGACCCTCTATGCTCTTTAAATAGAGATCATAGACCAATCGGGTGTTAAGCCACGGATCAATGGTAGGTATGATCTAAGAGAAGTTGAACCGTCAGATCACTCTATGTCTAGAACATATCGTGACCATTGGATTAGAATATTTATAAATGCATACTAATGCATACTAAAGAAACACACTTTTACCTAACAGATATATTGCACAAGTTGATCTTAACTAACTCCTAAGTGTCTAAATATCCTAACATCCCCCCTTAAGAACAACTTGGGATAGGATTGAAGGATTTAAAAAAGTGACACTATTAGGAGAAGGAAGGAGGCATTAGAGCCTATCCCCCCTTAAGGACACATTCCTGAACTCCTAACATAGACCGAAGTTTAGAAAACTTCGCTTCTATAAGAGACTTGGTGAAAATGTCTGCAACTTGATCATCTGTAGGACAATAAAGCACTTCAATAACATGATCATGAACAAGATTTCTGATGAAGTGCATGTGTAGCTCAATGTGTTTGCTGTGTTGATGTAGAACTAGATCTTTGGCAAGCTTGATGGCACTTTGATTGTCGTACCAAAGTGGAGTAGGCTGCTGCTGCTCGAATCCAAACTCTGAAAGGATCTGTCGAAGCCATAAAGCTTCCTGACTGGCATTAACTGCGGCTCGATATTCTGCTTCTGCTGAAGAAAGAGCAAGAGCTTGTTGTTTCTTACAAGCCCAAGTGACAGGTCCAGATCCCAGACTGAAAACATAACCTGCAGTAGACTTCCGATCATCATGATCATCGGCCCAATCTAAATTAGTGAAACCAACCAACAAAGGTTTCCCCCCTATACTGTAATGAATCCCAAACTGAATTGTACCTCGAATATATCGAAGTATTCTTTTTGCTGCTTTCCAGTGACTTTCATGAGGAGTTTGCATGTAACGTGAAACACGACCAACGGCAAAGGAAAGGTCAGGACGGGAATGAGTCAAGTATAAAAGACTACCAAAAAGCTGACAATACAAGGTGGCATCTACTTCAGGGGAAGTACAAGTGGTAGAAAGTTTGACTCCATACTAGAAGGGAGAAGGGGCTGGTTTACAATCTTCCATGTGGAAGCGACGAAGAAGGTCACAAGCATACTTAGACTGGGAAATAAAGATTCCTTCTTTGGTTTGCAAGACTTGGAGACCAAGAAAATAATGCAAATATCCCAAGTCTGACATTTCAAAAGTTTGCTTAAGACTGGATTTCACATGGTTTATAAGGTTAGGGTCACTACCAGTAAGGATAAGATCATCAACATAAAGAACAAGTATGATGAGATGGTTTCCTAATTTCTTGGTATAGACATTGGGGTCAGAATGGAATCTAGAAAAACTAGTGTCAAGGAGAAAGCTATCCATTTTGGCATACCAAGCTCTAGGAGCTTGCTTAAGGCCATATAAGGATTTCTTAAGGAGACAGGCAAGGCTAGAGTTATTCTGAACATATCCAGGGGGTTGCTCCATGTAAATTTTCTCATGTAAATCACCATGTAAGAAGGCATACTTGACATCGATTTGATGGACTTCCCAGTTATGTAAGGCTGCAAGGGAAAGAACAAGGCGAATGGAGTTCATTTTTGCTACAGGGGCAAAGGTTTCATTGTAGTCAATCCCTTCAAATTGGGAAAAACCTTTGGCAACTAACCTTGCCTTAAGTCTTTCAACACTTCCATCTGATGCATACTTAGTTCTATAGACCCATTTACATCTGGCAAGTTTTCTTCCTTTTGGAAGAGGAACAAGATCCCAAGTATCGTTCTCTATTAAGGAACGATATTCTTCATCCATAGCTGCATCCCAATCTGGATTTCCTGAAGCTTCTGCAAAAGTTTCTGGATCATGATTCTCGAAAACTTGAGCCAAAAGAGAAGAGGCTTGCTGAAACTGAGAATGTGTTCGACGTTGATCTCTAGGATCACCAGCAAGATCACCAGCTGCTTCACATGTTGAACGGACCCATAGAGGAAGTATTGGTGCTGGTGCAATTGGAGGAACATGAGCAGGCGGAGGTGGATTTTCATCCTCACTGTCATCATCAGAAACTGGAGTTGGAAACCTATCAAGGAAGCTGGAAGAAGAAGAAGAAGGCACATTCGCCGAATCAGGCTCGCAGGCCAAAGATGGCACACTCGCCAAGTTAGGCTCGCAGGCTAAGAGATGTTCATCAAATTTAACATCTCTTCTAATGATTATATCATGAGAATGTGGCTGAAGAAGTCTATAACCTTTTACATCTTCAGAATATCCAACAAATATGCACTTTTCACTTTTAGGCTGCAATGTTTTCCGTTTTTCATCCGGAATGTGAGCCCATGCTTCACAACCAAACACACGAAAGTGACTTACATCTGGTTTAATTTTACTCCATGCTTCTTCCGGTGCTATACCCTGTAAAACTTTAGTGGGTGTGCGATTAACTATGTAATTTGCACAATTTATGGCCTCAGCCCAATTTGAAGACTTAGTCCCTTAGATTGAATCATACAATTAGCCATTTCTTTTAAAGTGCGGTTCTTCCTTTCAGCAACACCATTTTGTTGTGGTGTATATGGAACAATGTGCTGTTGTTGGATTCCTTGTTCAGTGCAAAAAGTAGTGAACTTTTTGCTAACATATTCTCCTCCATTGTTAGATCTTAACTTAATAATTTAATGACCAGATTGTTTTTCAATAAGGGCCTTGTAGGCCAAGAACATGTTAAATACTTCGCTCTTAAGTTTTAGGAAGTAAACCCAAGTGCGTCTGGAGTAGTCATCAATGAAATTTAAGAAATATTTGAAACCAGAAAAGGAAGCAGATGGAAGAGGGCCACACAAGTCACTATGCACAAGCTCCAAGGGAACCGAGGCATGCCAAGAGGCACGTTTGTCAAAATTGTCCTGATGATGTTTTCCGAGTACACAACCGGAACAAACACCATCTTTGCAAGATACCAGCGGAAGACCAGTCACCATATTTTCTTTACATATTTGTTGCAATGAGCGATAATTTAAGTGACCAAATCACTCATGCCAAAGTTTGCTCAAGTTATCACTATGAGCAACAAAAACTGAAGGAAAAGGTGATGACCCAAAATTGTTAAATTTGTATAACCTGGTAATATCATCAACAGTTCCAGTAGCAAGGACACTTTGAGGATTTTTAAAATCCTTGATTACAACTTGGTGAGGTGTAAACATCACAGTTTTACCTTCACCTGAATGAGTAATTTGATAGACTGATAACAGATTGCAGGAAATTTTTGGAACACATAGTACATCACTGAAATGACCATTTTCTACTGGAACTGTTCCAGATCCTACAACACTTAGAGATCTATCATCACCAACAAATATTTGTTTGGTGTTACATTCACGCATAGTAGAAAAGATGGCTTTATCCTTAGCCATATGATAAGATGCTCCAGAATCAATGAGCCATTCATTTGAAGTGGAAGAAGAAGATGCAGTATAAGAGTAACTATAAGCACAAAGTGCATGTCCATGAGAGGTAGATTCTGAAGATGAATCTAGGCTAATGTAGTGCTTCTTCATTGTTGCTTCTAAGGATGCCATCTTCTTAAAACATTTAGATCCATCATGATTATCTTTCCCACAAAAATTGCAATGACGCTCAGTCTTCTTTCCTTTTTGCTTGGATCCTTTGTCATTTTTTGAAGAAGGAGCTGACTGAGAGGGTTTGGGACCCTTGTTGTTTTGCTTATTAGTGCGAAAATTCTGTTTCTTGGGAGGCTTGGACTTTTCTTTCTGTTGGGACAATAAGGCTTTTCCTGATGTATCTGCATTGTTAATTATTCAAAGATGAATGAGCTTATTTTGCTCTCTAATTAAGGAATCACAAAAGGATTCAAGGCTAGGCTCTGCATAGCTAGCTACATCCAAGGATTCTTTCATGGAGTAGAATGTAGATACAAAAACAGAATATGCAGGTCCAAGTTTGGAAAGAATATGATAAATACATTGTTTGTCTTCTTTCTTAATCT
Organism: Pseudotsuga menziesii; assembly: GCA_001517045.1. Classification (NCBI taxonomy): domain Eukaryota; kingdom Viridiplantae; phylum Streptophyta; class Pinopsida; order Pinales; family Pinaceae; genus Pseudotsuga; species Pseudotsuga menziesii. The sequence continues at coordinate 99,619 of LPNX010926408.1, read as the reverse complement.
TGCATTCGACACATAATAATCTAAGAGTTTTATACTTAGATAAATAGTCTTGAATGCATGAAAAATCATTTGGATTCAAGGAAATCAACTCATTCTCAAGTTGATGACCCCGAATTTCATTGTGTTTACCAAACACAGATTCCAACTTTTCCCAAGCTTTATCAGGTTCTTCAATGTCAGATATGTGGAATCGTAAATCAATAGATATTGCCATCCCAATCAATCCACGAGCTTCATCACATATATTTTCCCATTTAATTTTCTTATTATCATCAGTGGGTTCTGTTTCTTTCCCTGAGGTTATCCTGAAAAGTCCCCTACTTCGCAGAACATCCTCCATATGAGATTTCCATGAGAAATAGTTAGAACTTGTAAGTATAATATCACAAGGGGAGGCCATACTATAAAATAATGGCTGAAAAAATAGAAACTAGCTATCTGGATGCGAAGATCTCGAAAAAATATGCGGTTTTAAAAAAAACGGAACTTAAAACTGATTCCGGATGATGAAGTTATGCTTGATGAAAGGAAATGTTGAAGATGTCCCCAATAGTGACGTGGCAGATATTAACTTGACCAACAAAAAAAGAACCCCCCTCTTCCAAAGATCAACTTTTGACAATCACTTTACAATAAAGTTACTTTGAAGAGAATCACTTTTGTAGAATAAGTGAGGTTCACTTTTACAATAATGTACTTTTAAATAGTGCAGCAATAAATTAAAAGACTCAAGTGACTCACTTTTATTTTATTTTATTAATGTGAGATGCACTTTTACAATAAAGTAACTTGAAAATAGAAATTGCATGCACTAAAAAGTAGCTTGATAAGATTTGAACTCAAGACTTATCAAGGTGTAAAGCAACTTTGGACCAAGTGAGCTAAGTTTAAAAGGTACGTAAAACTATGGAAGAGGAAGGGTTTTTTTTTTCTTTTACTCTTCTCTCTCGTTTTCCGTGCTTGCTTTCTTTTCCTGCAAATCACAAAAAAAACGAAAAACAACAAAAAAAAAAACTTTTTCCACACAATGGGGTTAGATCTTAGTTAGCTTACCCGGAAAGTCTACGTTTTCAAGTTTTCTCGTTGTTTCTGATTTGTTGTGATCGCACAAGGTGCATGGCAAAGAGCATACGTAGCCGAGAAGACAAGAAAAAAACTTTCCCTCACTGTTTCTGATTCGCCGCGATCGCGCAAGGTGCACGACAAAGAGCATACGCAGCCAGGGAAGGCAACAGTCCGAGACTAAAACAAAGAGATCTATTTATAAGACTGATAAAATATGAGAGATTTAAAAAAAAAACAAATCCGTCACTGTAACATTATACCTTCAGATTTGCCGAAATGGGTGTTTCTGGAACAAACGGAAACAGTTTTTGGTGAAATGAAAACTATTTCCAAATGGAAACAGCTCTTCGGACGCAATGGAATAGCTCCCACAGGCCACAAATGCACAGAAAATCAAGAACCAGAAACCCTTAAAAAAGTTTTGGCAACAACGGTTCCAGATCTTAATCAAAACCAAAAGCGGCTTTTCATAAAAGCTCTGATACCATGTTAGGGTACACAGGGTACTCCCAAAGGACTGAACACCAAGAATAACCACTTCACACAAACAGATCACAAATCAATACACCAATGTTTGTCACGTGGTTAAAACCCTCGAGAGGGAAACAGTCCACGGCCCCAGTCAAATAGCTACTTGGAGCAATTTATTATGCAAAAGAAAGAAAGTTACATGAGCTTCTCATAATCGATCAACTAGCCAAGGAACCTGTATGCTCTTTAAATAGAGATCATAGACCAATTTGGTGTTAAGCCACGGATCAATGGTAAGTATGATCTAAGAGAAGTTGAACCGTCGGATCACTTTATGTCTAGAACATATCGTGACCATTGGATTAGAATATTTACAAATGCATACTAATGCATACTAAAGAAACACACTTTTACCTAACGGATATATTGCACAAGTTGATCTTAACTAACTCCTAAGTGTCTAAATATCCTAACAGCATGATGCCTCTGCATGACACCTTGACACCAACCATGCCAAAGTAGAGCTTGTATGCCACATCATGCGCCATAGAAGAACCATTTCTAAAAGAAGGAGGAAAACGTTATGTGTTGGTTATTCGTTTAGATATATGTTATAATGGCTAACTTATCTTAAGAGCAGTCGACCACTGAAAGGGTAAAGTTGCTCACCCTTTGTAAAACGCTATATATACAAACGCTGCTATGTGAGAGGAGTTGATAAATAGTTAGTTAGCCATTTTATACATGTAATTAGTCGATTCCAGAAACTCTATAATAATTTTCTTTAGTTTAATGGAAGTTCTGCTTATGCTGTGCATGATCGTGTCTTAGTAGCTTTTAGCAAGTTATCACTCTGATTGTTGGGAGGGCCCCTCATCAACCAGAGATTTCTATTCATGTGTATTTTCGTTATTCCCCTTTTTGCAATTAGCATAGTTTTATTTGTAATTTGTTTATTCAATTTAGTTACTAAAATCATTCATTTTATTCATTTTCTATGGCATAGATTACACTTTGATATTATGCTGTTAATGTAGTTTCCCTTTGTGAGTTAAGCAACCAGTTGTGCCCAAATTTGCTTTCAATTTCCCTTTCAAGTCTTTCCAGTTTACTCCTTGGTTTATGTTGATAGAATAGGTTGCTTTGATTCAATTACAGTAGATTCAATTCTGTCCCTTTCCATTTTTTTATGAATTCAGTTAGTTATATTGCGGCTTGTTTAATAAATAGATAATGATGTTTTTAATTATGAATTGAATTTAAGTTATTTCATAGATTGAATTGAATCATTAGACAGGTTTAATTTATGTTCTTTACATTTCATTATCATGTGCATGGATCAACTGACCTCAAAATAATTTAGATTAATTATTTCTTAACATTTTAGTGCTTTTTGTGTGCAGACTATCATTCAGAAAACCCGTTCTTCCTGTCATCCAGACTTGTGTTCCAGTCTATTATCCATCCTTTCATTCAAGCCTGAGCGTTTTTAATCTGTTTTGATCTTGTTTCTTTAGTTTTTCGATTTTGTTTTGATAGTGGTAGTTAGATAGTGGTTGTGTTTCTTCTTAAATCCTTAGATGAAACTGTTTAAAATACTTGTTAAGTTTTATTCCCATTTTTTCCTTCTTTTCACCTTATGTTTAGAATTATGTCATGCATTTTGGCTTACCGTATTGCTTTGTAATTATATATTTGGATTACATTGATTTCACCCTTTCTTTATATATATATATAGTTTAGAATTAGATATGCCAATATTAGGGAAATTTGTTAGTACCTTGTAAATTGATCATAAGTAGTAGGATTTATCCCTTCCAATTAGGTGGTTACCAAAGAAATCTATAGAATAGGATTTAAAATCATCTTTATTAAGTTTTCTACTTGTTTATAAGTTATGCCTACCTTTTTGTAGTCTTGTTCCATCTTTTGCAGTTAGAAATTATTTACATATGAAATAAATCACCATGTTTACTATCGCTTGCAATTCGACATTTCTTAGTCTGCATATCTTTGTATAGGTTAAGTTAGATTTGATTCCCTTTAGTTTCTTCGCTTCCTTTGAAAGTCACTTTGACACTTCTCCTACTCCTGTTCCACTCACAGTGAATACTTATTCTCAAAATAACCAAGGAGAATGGAACTAGATAGTTTAGTTTAAACCATTGTGTACATATTTTAATTGCATGTATAGTTTTTTAGAAGCATATATAGTTGTTGTAATTTTGTAAATCCTTCCTTGTGTAGTTAGTGCCTAAAGTTGTTTAGCAGTAAAATAGATAGTCTTAGCGAAAGTAGTTTATTGTTGTAGAATAGCATTGTTTATATATTGATCTTTTAGTAATTGTTTATAGAGTAGAGTAGTATAACTTGATACCATTATGGTTTAGTATTTTGTTCAATTACCTTGATAGTTGAATTCTTAGGAGTTTGACTCAGTTTTTCATTTTGAAAGATCTTTCGATCTTTTGTTTGTTAAAGTATTACCACGATATCCTAGGAACCCCTCTACCTTCGCATATATTTTGTGTCAACTCTAATCCTACCAACCCCAGTTGATAATTAATATTAGGTGAATTAATCAAGATGATAATTTACCCAACAGATACATCGTAGCATCAACTGACTCCGATGAAGCATCACTGAATAGCTTCAGGTTTGATGCCATAGGTGTGGCCATGGCCTTGCAGTCCATCATCCCGAACCTCTTCAGGATCTCTACTGCATACTTCCCTTGTCCAAGGGATATTCCATCCACACTTTTCCACACCTCCGTGCATCAAAAGTAGTGCATCATGCCCAAGTCCTTCATCTCAAACTTAGCAACAAGTCTCCTTCTTTCATCTTTAATCAGTTCTTGTTTTCCTATTAGGAACAGGTCATCGACATACAACAGGAGCATCATTAGTCTTCCGCATTCAACCTTGAAGCAAAGGTTGGAATCTGCTTTATTCTCAGTAAATCCTAGAGCCATCAGTAAGTTGTCCATCTGGCCGTACCATGTCAAACCTCAGGATCTTCTGCAGTCACTCCCTCTGAAGTGGAGCATCATTCTCCCTCTTCCTTTCGTACTCTATGTATTGAAACATTCTGTACTGGAGTGACAAGTAGCTTCCTCTACTACTAATATTCTATGTATCCATATAGGATCAGTGGATACCAAGATCCTCTATCTTGAACCTTTTCAAAAGTTCTTCTCGCACCCATTTGTGAGATTTTCATCCTCTATAGTATTTCATAATCAACCTTGTAGCAAAGGTTAAGATCTTCATTACTCTAGGTGATCTCCAAGCTCCTCATTTATGTGTTATTCCATGTGTGCCTTCTGAGCTCGTGCAAGGCATTCTTTAATTTCCACACATGAGTCTGCTTGTCATGTGTCTCAACTCCCACTAGCTGCAAATGTCTCTTCCTAGTCTATGCCTTCTTTATGTGAGAATTCTTGTGCTACGAATATTGCCTTGTATCCCATGATGTTTCCATCTACTGCATGCTGGATCTTGTAGATCCATATGGAAGACACTACAGACTTCGATTACCGCATCCTAGACATCACTCTTCTTGAACTGGTACTCTCCTTCCCTTTCTTCTTGCCTACTTCTTCATAGTTGGAAGGATTTGCATCAATGATGTCGCTCAATAGTGTCACATAATCAGAGTGTGTCTGAGGAATCTTGAAGTCTTGTCATACTATTATTCATTTTGGATTATTTCTTGAAATATCATCACTTGTTCTTCGAAACAAGTCTCATCCTTCTGTTCTTGTAGGCGATTGTATGTGATATTTCCTATAAGTCAAATGCATTAGTTGTATGGTTAGAAACATTTCATAAGGAATATTCATAATGGTAAATTCTTATGCATAAAGATATAATCATGCAACTATTTTATCCAATACAACATTCATCCATATCTCATAGAAAATTTCTAGATGCCTTCCATCGCTACCATGACGTCATTGATATTGTGCACTGATCCAATATGTCAGCAAAGAGGTTTCATTCTAGATAATTAGCAATGAAGAGTTGTATAGCACCATGGGATACTTACCCATCACATGCATATTAGTAGTATGTTGTCATTACTGCAAACATTTTATCATGCATAACACATCAAATGAATATAAACAAATGCATAACCAAATAATATCATGAAATGACAATTGAATACTTATCTTTATTTATTTTGTGGGTAGATTCCTTCTTGAGCCTTCAGCTTCATCATCTTCTTCATTTATAACATCATCATTTCTCATCCAAATGCTATTATGGATAAGAGGTTCTTCAAGAATTGAGTCCTTCATATTCCTCATCGCTTGAGGGATCTTCTTTGAATCGTGAGAGCTTGATCTTTAGTTTCTCCCATATTCTCTTCTCTTGTTATGAGTCGAGCTTCTTCTTGTGTGCACTCTTCCCATGGTCTGCTGAAGGTAATCACTTCCTTCTGGCACACATTCCTTGAATGAATGAATCCCATGATCCTAGGAGGCCATTCAAGGTGGTTATCACAATTTCTGCATTCTCTACTTCTTCATCCACTACTTCAATTTGTTCTTTGATTTGAGAGACCCTTGTAAAGTATGATTGTATGGTCTCTACATTCTAAATCTTTACATTCTTCAACTGGTTTCTCAAAGACATCTTTCGATTTATGTTCTTCCCTTCAAATAGCTTGTTCAAGGAATCAAACATCTCTTTAGGTGTATTTAGGGAAGACACTTGTGGTATAAGGTGATCCTTGATAGAATCAACAATAATCCTCTTGGCCTTAACCAAGTTCTTCTTGTGTAAGCTCTTAGCCTCATCTCCCTCTAGAACTGGAACCTCTCCACTTATGTAGATGTCCAATTCATTTTCTTCAAGAACCAGTGAAATCCTATAATTCCATGCTCGGAATTTTTCAGCTTCACCAATCTTGTCATCAAGCTGGTGTGATAGGTCATTTTGAAATGAGAACCTCAAATGTAAATAGTAAAATATTAGATCTTACTGATTTGAGGTGTTCATCCTGGTTTCGGATCTGGTTGATCTAGGGTTTGTCAGAGAAACCCCTAATTTTCAAAACATGGAATCTTTCAGATCTAATTGGATAGAAAGATGTCCCCCCTAAAGGCAAGCTGAGCAGCATACTCATTTTCCCAAAACTGTGATCAAAACTGTAAAATATCTGATGCCCTAGTTTTCTTCAATTTATTCTACATAATTTCCTGATATTTTTTCTACAATATATCCGAAATTACTGGTCCTCTATGATTGAAATTTTTCACTAAGGTATCCCTATATGTCCTCTTTCCAACACCGCATATTTGAGTAGAATTGGTTTTACCAATTGGGACTTATAAGAGTTTTCCCAAGGTGACTTATTTCAGGATTGTTCAACATAGTGAACATGTACAGATTGCCACGTGTTACTGTTCCACCTTTGGGTTTTGCAAATTTTACCACCAAAATTAAAGTTCGTGCCCTATCTAGAAAATCTTGAAAAACTTCATTTGGACCATCGTAGCCTGAGATATAGCAATTTTCCCTAGGTGTCCTGTTTAGGGTTTTCTGGTCTGGGGTCAAATTAGGGTTTGACTTTCCCGGAGTTTTACCCAACCAAAAATTTTGATATTGGTCTCTAAATTTCTATTTTGAGGAGGAGAGAAATTCTATGCTGGGATCACTCAAAAATTACTCTTCTGTGAAAATCCCTAATTTCCCGCAGTAGTGACAAGTCAAAAATTGAAAATGCCCGAAATCAAATTCTACTTCGACAAAATATGCGCCCTTCAATGGAGAGTTATCCTAGCCTCCTTTTGTTGATGATCTATGGATACAGACCCAAAAAGTAAGAATCCCTATATTTTGTAGCTGGACAGTGTCTTCTTCTCAGGTTAGCTCTGATACCATTTTAGATTTTTATCATTTAATCAATATGATCCAGGATCTTATCTGAGAGAATAACATGCACAACAATAATCACAAGAGACAAGAGACACAAAGAGTTTTTCTCGGGGAAACCATAAAGCAGAAAACCCCGCAACTTCCTCAGAGATAGAATGAGCACCAATGGCAAAAGTAAAACCCAAAGACATAAAGATGATCTCCGAGAACTGTTCTCTCTCTCACTTGTGAAAGCTCCTTTTCTCTCACTCATGCACTACAGTTGAGTGAGTGTGTGTTTCAAATAGAGATTCTCATTCTCTATTTATACTAGTGTTCCACTTGACAATTACTTACCAGGGTCGACCTCACTAGGAGTGTATAATAACCCTAGTACCCCTCAACTGTGGGGACTATTGCCCCGACTTACAACAGAGGGTTAACCTCTATTACTTTACATGACTTTATTATATGAATGATTTTCCTAATAGGAATAGTGGGGTACAATGAAATACAACATAATATATATACAAGTGAATACATTATGAAGTCACAAATACATCCACATCATCATCATAGCGATTGCCATTAGCATATTCTTATCGATCATCAAATGGTAATATCTGTTGATGGCTCCCTGTTTTGCCCATATTCTGTCTATACATCATATAAGGAACCAAGTCTTTTAATTGAATTTATTCATGTTTATCATCTATCTAAGCATCATTTGCATAAGTTTGAAGGCTATTTCATTAAATTTCTAACAAGGTATATTTTTACTATTATTCCATCTCATTTTATTCATTTTTAAAACATAAATTTAAAATATTACATCTAATTATTTGGGATATAATACTTTGGTTATTATGCATATTTCTCCCGCTGGTCCTGTACCTGATCCAATACCCAGTTCGGTACCCAATCCTACACTCAATTTGACACTCCCATCATTTAATCCCGGAAGTATATTTCTAGCTCATGTTTTTAGCAATCGGTGGGAAATTATTGAAAACGGCTCAAAACCCACTTCATAAACAACCCCATTTACCCCTAACCGCGGGAATATTTCAGAATTTCTCAACGGATTGGGAGTAATTTGAATATGATTTGGATGGATTGTTCCATATTTTGTGCATGACCAGATTTGTAAAATCAATGGTTTGTTGAGCGACACATAATTTTGATGATTCGATTATATCCCTCCATACTTGTTTTTTTTTCCCTGTATAAATATATATCATATCCATTGAGAGATAAGAGAATAGACAGTAGAGAACATAGCATAGTTGATAGACAAATGTAATGTATTGTTGGATGAGTAAAAAGAAGATCACTTCTTTGTTTGAATTTTTCTGTGTGTTTGGTTATAAGTGATCATGTTTTTTTATATGGGTTGATTTAAGAGTATAGTCATCTATGCAGCTTGGATAGGAAGGCCTCCCTACCCAGGTTCGCTATGCATCTTTAGGCAGGACAAGAGAATTGTTATGAATTCAATTCATAAATTTTGATTTGATTCTAGTTATGCTTATGCTTTTTAAACTCTCATTTACTTACAATAGTTAAAGAGTAAAGATTTCTAATCAGAAGTGTGACTTTACTTTCTAAGTTCAGTTTCCATTTCATAGAGTAGTGAGTTTGGTATTGTTTTCAATTCATTTGAAGGAATTGTTCCCTAGTTCATTTACATTCGAATATATGCTTGACACTCAGGATTGGTTAAAGAAGGTTTGGTTTCAGAGCAGTATATCTGGTTATATGATTGGTATAGACATCTTGTAAAAATTGAAAGTATGATTTGAGATAGTAGGTGTTGATTCAAGAAAAATGAGTCCTTATTATAGGAGATTACCAAGATTATACTCTAGAATCATTAATTAATTTATGATGCTCAATAGTTTCTATTTTTATGATTATATGTGATGGCTGATATAATGGATTAATGGAACCTAATGGAGCATGTTTCTCTTTAAGAATCCAATTCAATTATCCTAAACAAATACAAGATTATATTAATAACTGTAACAGGGTTATTTCACTTGTTATTCTACAAGTAGACTATTTTATTAATTTCGTTAGGATGATAGTAGCATTTTCATGTTGAAGTAGATATAGGTGTGAAGATTTGAGATTTCTATGAGCAAGATAAGTTTGAATCCATTCCTATACATATATATTGGTGCCTCCAATTTTACCTTCCTGGATTGATGATTTATGTCAGATATTAATAGTTATATAATTAGCCTGACATCTGTCATTGAAAGTTTCTATAGAGCCAACCCTTTTTCATGTTGGGTGTTGGCCTAATCCTCATCTAGGTCTTCATCACATATTCGAGCAAGCCATCTTGTAGGGACTGTCAAGGATCTTCTTTACATTGCCACGATAATAACCTGTGTCTTCTACATTTATCTCATCACATCCAGATCATCTCTTTTGTCCCACACAAAACAAAATAGAGCACATAGAGCATCCATGTTCAACCTCCGTTCTACCAGTAAAGGGGAACCGTCTAGGTGCACCTCACGTGCTTCATGACCTAATCATATCAACATGGGAACACACACATATATAGATGTATATGTAAGGACCGATTATGACTAAACAAGTGGCTACATTAGGACTTTTACGTTCTAGGTCAACCTCAAGGACTTATTACATCTGAACAACCCGCATCTAGGATATTTTTCATTTAGACAACCTTCAGGGCATATTACATCCAAGTAACCTACGTACCATGCCAGGCCTCCTTTTTACACTTGGACAACCCACATGAATTATTACATTCAAGTAACCTATGTACCACTCCAGGGCTCCTATTTACACTCGGATAACCTGTCTCGGGACTGATTACTTCCAAGGATAACCTGTGAGCTTTGACATGACTAATTACATTCGAGGACAATCTACAACACTGATTACATTCGAGCATCCTGCTTCACCAGGATTTTTCCTGCTCGGACAATCTGCCTCATTTCCCATGTGAGATATTATGCATCCGCTATTTCTAGCATAGAATCATATCAGGACAGATGACATCCAAGGATAACCTGCGAGTTTTTCCAGGACTTATTACATCCAAGGAAAACCTACAAGACTAATTACATATGAGAAACCTACGATCTTCACCAAGATTTTACGCTCAGAAAACCTGTCTCTATAGCTATGCTAGAACACATCACTCCCTCTTTCGAGGGGTTTCATTCTGGATCACACCAAGTATTTCTATGAACTACTCGAACTTCACTCTCACTAGAGGATTGGTCAACACATCGTCTATCTGCTCATTCGTTGCCACATACTGGAGCTTCACTTCTCCTCTCTATACCATATCCATGATATAGTGGAACTTGATCTCGATGTGCTTCAACTTGTCATGGAACACGATGTTTTCTGACAGCTTCACATAACTTTGATTGTCACAGAAGATACAAGTCACATCCAATTGGAGATTAAACAAGTCAGATAGTAGCTTTCATATCCACACTACCTCGCAACTAGCCGAGAAAGTGACAACATACTCTGCCTTGGGTACTTAGCGTCATGCATGATAGCTTCCCGTTGAACCAAGAGATCATGCCAGATACCAAACTAAAGCAACAACCTGAGGTGCTCTTCCAATCAGTGGCACTAACTTCCCAATCTAAATCAACATAACCATGTAGGTTAATCTTCTGAATTGCATAATTTTTTAGCCCATAATCCACTGTACCTTTTAGGTACCTGAGTACATGCTTTGCAGCTATCAGGTGAACATTTCTTAGATCCATCAAGAACTGGCTCATGGTGTTCATTGCAAAGAATATGTCTAGCCTTGTACTCGCTAGGTACATCAATGACCCAATCATCTAATGATACCATGGAATCAACCTTCTTGGATGAAGCATCACTCAGAAGCTTCAAATTAGATGCCATAGGTGTGTCTATTGCCTTGTATTCCAACATTCTGAATCTCTTCAGAATATCTACTGCATACTTTCCTTGAATAAGGAATATCCAATCTACACTCTGCCACACCTCCATGCCTAAGAAGTAGTGCATCATACCTAGGTCTTTCATATCAAAATCTGTAGCAAGTCTCCTCCTTGTATCTTTAATGAGTTTCTCTTTTCCTGTTATCATCGACATATAATAGGAGCATCACTGGTCTTTTGTATTCAACCTTGAAGTAAAGGTTGGAATTCTCTTTACTCTTGGTAAAGCCTAGGCTCATTAAGAAGTTATCCATCCTGATGTACCATGTCCTTGGTGCTTGTTTCAATCCATACAAATCCTTATTCAATTTGCACACATGGGTCTTCCTGTCATGTGTCTTGAATCCTAGTGGTTGTTCCATGTACACTTCCTCCTCGGCTACACCATTCAAGAAATTTGTCTTGACATCCATTTGGTGTATTTTCCATTTCATAACTACTGCCAATGCAAGTATGGTCCTGATGGAAGTGTACCTCACCACGGGTGAAAATTTCTCTTCATATTCTATGCCTTCTTTCTCTGAGAAACCTCATGCTACAAACCTTTCCTTGTGTTTCTCTACGCTTCCATCTGTAGCATGCTTGATCTTGTAGATCCATTTTGAAGTCATGACAGACTTCTTTTCTGGTCTCAAAACTATCTCCCGGACATCATTCTTCATGATCAATTGATATTCCTTGATCATAGAATCCTTCCATTATTTATTTTATGCATCCTCTTCAAAGGTGGAAGGTTCTCTGTCAATAATGTCACATGGCAGGGCCACATAGCTACTGTAGGGATTTTCCCTTTTTTTGTCTCTATGTATTCCTTCTGGAGTGCCATACATTTCTGCTTCTCGTATGAGCTCTTGTTCCCATGCTAGTTTCCTCTTGTGGGAGTCCTTCTCAAGGAATGTATCTACTGGCTCTTTTGGTTTTGCCATGTTGTGATCTTCATGGTGTTCTAGAATTACTTCTCCAATTTCCGTATCTCGGGCTCCCGTATATTCATGTTCCTTGACCTATTGAATAGGTGTGCTCCTGGATATGAAGTATGTCGAGTCTTCATCAAAGGCTACATCTCTACTGATGTTGATATTCTTGAATCCTGGGAATTATATTCGGTAGGACTTTAATGTATCATTGTATCCTCCGAATATAACCTTCTTTCTAGAAGGATCAAGCTTGGTACTTTTCTCCTTTGGGATATGTATGTATACCGGGAAACAAAATATTCTCAAATGGTTGAGTTATGGTTCCTCTCCTGAGAAATCCTCTTTTAGATTCTTTTTGTCAAGTACTCGATGAGGAGTATGGTTCTATACATACACATATATCCTTGCTACCTCCGCCCAAAGGTGCATAGGAAGATCTTGGTCATGCATCATTGCTTTTGCTACTTCCATGATGGTTTGGTTCTTTTGTTCCGCAACCCATTATGATGAGGATTTTATGGAGTGCTCAACTCCCTCTTAATCTCGGACTCTCTACAGAGTTCCTTGAATTATTCTGAGGTGAATTCTCTGCCATTATATGACTGTAGAGTCTTGATCTTCCTATCGGTTTGGTTCTCGACCAAGGCTTTATATTCCTTGAACTTATTGAAAACTTTATTTTTCCCTTTCAAGAAATATATCCAAGTCTTACGTGGGAAATAATATATAAAGGAAACATAGTACACATACCCACTTAATGAACTAGAAGACATGGGTCCACATACATCCAAGTGTACTATATCTAGTATTCCTTTGGCCTAGCTCTCACTGCTGGGAAATGTCTTCTTTGCATTCTTTTCTTGTGTACATCCTTTGCAAATTCCTTCATGATTTGTATGATTCTCTTGCAGTACAGAGACTACTTTTCTTGCCATCGGTAGTCCTCTGTAGTGCACATGTGCAAGCCTTATGTGCCATAGTTCGCTTGGTTCAACTGACTCATGAACCAATGCTTGTTTAGGCTGTCCCTTTAGCTTGTACAAGCCTTTGTATTCTTCTCCAATAATTGTTTCATCCTCTATTATCTTCCTTCTAGGCCACATTAGAACTTGGCCATTGACAAATGCAACTCTAATTTCCTTTGCATCTAGTGTAGAGATGGAGAGAATATTCTTCTTCAATCCTGGAACATATAGCACATCCTTCATCTTTAAGGATTTCCCAGAGTCAAGCTTGTATGAAGCTTCTCCACTCCCTTTTATGGGGTATTGGTAATCATCCCCAAGTTTCACCTTGTGAGGTGACTCATGTTCAGACATATTAATGAATGATTCCTTGTATCTCATCATGTGTTTAGAACCTCCACTATCCACAAACCAATCATTGCTTCCATGTTACATAGTGCTAGTAAGTGTTGATATTAGCACATACTCTTCATCTGAATCATCCTTCTCTCTTTTGAATATTTTATTTGTTGGTTCATCATATTCGGCAACATTAGCATGGTGTCTCCTTTTCCTGATGGGAAAATATCTTGAGAAGTGTCCCTTTTCATCACAAGTATAGCATCGAACATTTGAAGGATCTCTCTTGGTCTTCTTTTGTTTATTGTCCTTCTTATTTTTGTGATGAAAGTTTTCCTTCTTCTCCTTCTTCTTGAAGTTCTTCCTAGTGTGAACTCTGAGATCTTGACATTCAATTGCTCCCATCTTCTCTTCTCTTATCATGAGTCAAGCTTATTATTGTGCACATTCTTCTCGGAGTCTGCTGAAAGAAATCATCCTCCTTGCACAAATTCCTTGAATGAATGAGGCCCATGATCTCGGGTGAACATTCAAGTTAGTCATTACAATTTATCCTTCTTCGACATTCTCTTCAACTGCTTCAACTTGTTCTTTGATTTGAGCAACCCTTGTGAAGTAAGACTGTATAGCCTCGGAGTTCTGTATCTTCACATTCTTCAACTGGCTCCTCAAATTAATTTTCCAGTTGATGTTCTTTCCTTCAAACATCTTTGTCAAAGAATCATATACTTCCTTTAGTGTCTTGAATGAAGACACATGTGAGATGAGGTGATCCTTAATAGAATCTGTAATGATTTTCTTGGCCTTAACCATGCTTCTTTTATGAGAATCCTTAGCCTCATCTCCCTCTAGTTTTCGAACCTCCTCAGTGATGTACTGATCCAAATCATTTTATTCAAGGACCAGGGAGATTCTGTACTTCCATACTTGAAATTTATCAACCCCAAGCTTGTCCTCAAGCTGAGTATGGTGAGTCATATTTTCAAATGAGAACCTAAAATGGAAACAGAAAATATTTAGATCTTGCTGATTTGAGGTGTCCGACCTGGTTTTGGAGCTAGCTGACTTAGGGTTTGTTAGAGAAACCCTAATTTTCCAAACTTGGAGTTTGGGAATTTTGTTTGGACTGAAAGATGTGCCTCCTTGAGGTGAGTTGTTCAACAATGTCACTTTCTGAAGACTCAGGTGGGAAGCCTCTGAAACTCGATTCCCTAGTTTCTCCTGACACTAGTGATAGGGTAAAAAAATGAAACTTTCTTCAAATATGAAATTGATTCCACCAAAATATGTGCCCTACTGAGGTGATTTAGCCTAACCCTCTTTTCTTGATGATCCATGGAGAGAACACCTTGAACTAGGAATCCCTAGTTTTCGTAGCTGCACAGTGACTTCTTTCAGAAAGGCTCTGATGCCACGATAGTTTTTCTAGACCTTATTAGCTTAATTAGGATCTTTTCCTAAAATAATAACAAGTAAATCTATATGCATAAGATATAATAGATACACAAGACACAAATATTCTCACCAAGGAAACCATAAAGGAGCAAACCCTGTAAACTTCCTCAGAATAGTAAAATCACAAAGACTATGTCATAAGATGATCAATCCTAGTAATAAGAAGTATTCATCNCTCTCTCTCTCTCTCTCTCTCTCTCTCTCTCTCTCTCTCTCTCTCTCTCTTTCTCTCATGTGAACTTGAGTGAGTGTGAGGTGCGTATAAATGAGGGAGGGCTCCTCCCTATTTATACTAATCAAGTGACTGGCCTTTTACATGATTGGGCCGACCTGTTTCACTAATAGGGTCGAATTCTCCTAGAGAGACTCCAAATACGCATTACATGATGTCACACTATGGAATACTGCCATGACTTACAACGAAGGTTGTACCTCAAAGTCTAGACATAATAAAGACATCCCGTAAGGAGTCAAACACATCTTCATTGGGGGTAAAACAACATACAATGATAATATACATCAGAATATCTTCTGAAGTTACAAATACATCAACATGTATAATTGGACAAGAGAAGATTCTAACTCTTGTAATTGGGGGAGATATTCACCCAACTAGATAATTGGCAAGAGGAGAGGTTCACGAAAATGATTTCTCGGTTACACCTAGAGTTGGAATATAAGAAAGGAACATTGACAAATCTACAAGTTGATGTTAAGGAGAAATGGGAATCATTGCCACCTTATCTTGCCACTTCCAAATCCAACATCATAAATGATATATGCATGGTGAGTTAATCTTATTTAGACCCTTCACAAGAACCTTTTGGTTATTTTGGAAGGCATTCAAAAGGCATTGGTTTGAAATTGTTAAGGAAATGGGTTGTGATTGAAAAGGGCTATGCAAGAGAAATCATGGCATCCTAAACCACATTGTAGCTGAATTGAGGGTCAAGCATGAAGGATTAGGGTTTGATAGTAGAAACAAAAATTACATGAACAACAAGGTCACTTTCATGAAGGAAAAATCCAAGGAAAAACTAGCCTTCTCATCAAAACAAAGAGAAGTAATGAAGGACTATGGAAGCACAATTCCACTCCATACTTCTTATGGTAGACTGTAAAAGGGTAGAGAAAATAAGAGTTTAAATACTTATCCTGCACCATCTCTTCAAAGAAGCAACAAGACAATAAGTTGGAACAAGAAAAAAAATACCAAGAGGAATGCATAATGTAAGATATCCCTTGTTTGTCACTCCAACAAAATGAAAGACCACAAAGTTGACAATTGTTGGTACTCAATTGTATGTGAAGTATGTGGGAATAAATGACATTGCATGGCATCTTATTGGGAGAATCAAGCCACATGCCATAAGATAGATTTTTTTTAAAGGGGGAATGGAAATCCTTACTTCCACAAACCAATAGTGAACTCAGATGTGACTCAGAGGAAACTAAAGAAAGTAAGGATGACAATAAATCCTTACAATGGCATCAAGAGACTCTGTCACCATTGAAAATTGAGTGGCCATTAGGAATTGAAGTGTTGGAAACTACACATAGATATTCACTCCAAGAACCACACAACCAAGAAAAGAGTGTGGAGAGTGGGTACAAAGGAGATGAATAGTTCCTTGCAAGGGAAATCCAAGGAGCGTAGACTGTCTGCATATTAGTAGCGACACAAGAGGTCATCCTCACTAGTGAAGAAAGAAATAATTTAGTAGATGAAATAAAAAATGAAAAAGTATTTCAAGCCTAGGATGATGTTTTATTCATCACAAACTGGTTAAAATATTCCTTACCATCAAATAATTGCTTCCATGTCGAGAAGCAGTTGATCCTAGTGGAAGGGGGAAACCCACACATTCTTTCTTGATGGGACATGCTCATTGGGATCTCACAAAACAAGACAAACATAAATCAACCAGTATTTGTTGACTATTTATGGAAATTGAACCCAAGAGATAGATCAATTACACTCACAGAATTTCTAATCAAACATGCAAAATTCATACAAAAGGATACTGAAATTGGAGCATAACTTAATATTGTTTTTAATAAGTGTAAATTATCAAACCATATGAAGTAATAGGCTTATAAAATACATGATTACATGAGATATTCAAAAGCACTAGGTTTCTATTCGAATTGGTAAAAAAGCACGCTTACTAAATCAAGTCAATTCCCCCATAGGTGCAAAAAAGGATTTCCAAATCTATGAAGATGCTCACAAATTGGATAAATAAAGTGGGAAATATAATAGGTGATGGAAATACAACTCATGCATGCTTTTATTTGGAGAAAATTAGGGAGGAGGATGTGGTAAAAAAACTAGGCAAGTTCCCCTAGACTAGCTTTTCCTTTATGCCCTAAAACTGTTGTAAAGCAAGGCAGCTTTCAAAAAACGTAGATATCCACTTTAAGGAACTAGGAATAAAGAATACATGCTAAATATGGTTTCTAGGATGATTCCAAAGTGCTCCATGACCCATTTTAGCAAGTTTTGACTTCTAGCAACATGTGGAAGTCAACTAGCATAGAGAGGGAATCTAGGAATCTAGGAATAAGACAAAAATGATTTAATTAATGTCAAATATGGGTTGATTATTCTAAAAACCCCCCTTAAGCCTGACTTTATGAGTAAATATTAGAAAATTATAGGGCCTATCAACAAGGCTTAGTCACCCTTTTACATATTGCATGTCCATACAACCATGGAAAGAGGAAAAAACCCAGTGGGAAAATCCTCCCTTAAACATGGACAGGAAACAAAATTTTGGAAATCTTGTTATCAATCATTCTTCACCACATGACCAGCAATCCCCAACAATTATTTGAGATTACTGAAGGTTTTCTCAAAGAATACTTTGGTGAAGATATTTGCTACTTGTTCTGAAGATGCACAGTAGAGTAGAGCAATGGTACCATCATGCACAAGCTCCCTGATATAGTGCATATGGATCTCAATGTGCTTGGGTTTTTTTCTTTGAACTGGATCAGTGGATATTCAAATGGTGCTTTGGTTGTCACAATAGATGACTGTTGAAAACTCTGTTTCAAAACCACATTCTCCAAGTATCCCCTACAACCACAAACATTGAGTAGCTGAATTTACAACTCCTCTATACTCTGCCTCTGTAAATAAGAGTGCTATGGAAATCTGTTTCTTACTTGACCAGATGATTGGTCCTTCTACCAGAATGAACACATATCCCGAGTTATAGTTTCAGTCTGTGTTGTCACCTGCCCAATCACTATCAGTAAATCCAACTAGCTCTAAGTCACATTTTTCTTTGTAGAAAATCCCATGAGTCCTTGTTCCCTGAACAAAGTTTAGGATCCTCTTGGCTTCTCTCCAATGGATCTCATGAGGCTAATCCATGTATCTAAAAGCCACACTAACTGCATAAGATAAATCAGTTCGATTATGTGTAAGATAAAGCAAACACCCAATCAACTGCCTATATAGTGTATTATTTACCATAGGAGAAGAACTTGCTTCCTCAAGATTAACTCCTGAAAGGAAAGGAGTCTTTCTTGGCTTGCAATATTTCATGCTGAACTTGTTGAGAAAATATGAAGCATACTTTGACTAATGAACCTTTATTCCATGTTGGGATTGAGCAATTTTGAGACCCAAGAATTGGCTCAACAATCCCAAATCTGTCATAGAAAAGGCATGGTTCATTGCATCCTTCAAGGAGGAAATCTCTTTCTTTGAACTTACTGTAATCAGTAGGTCATACACTTAGAGAAAAATAATCATTAGAGAACCATGAATCAGATTCAAATAGACATTAGGATCAGACTTGCATCAAACAAAACTCAATGACAATAGAAAGCCATCAATCTTGGCATACCAAGCCTTGGGGGCTTTCTTGAGCCCATACAATGATTTCTTTAACCTACACACTAAATATGGATTAGATAAAAAAGATTCAGGTTGCTGCATAAAATATATTCATTCATATCTCCATTTATAAAGGAACACTTCACATCCATGTGATGTACCTCCCATTGCCTGGAAGCTGCAATGGCTAGAGCTAGCCTTATGGAGTCCATCTTTTCTACTGGTGCAAAGGTCTCATTATAGTCAACACCATGTACTTGAGAGTATCCCTTGGCTACCAATATTACCTTATATTTCAAAGGTGAACCATCAACATCAAACTTATTTGTAAGGACCCACTTACACTTCACTAGCTTTCTCCATGGGGGAAGGTCAACCAGTTCCCATGTGTTATTCTTCTGGAGCGAGATGAGTTCTTATTTCATGGTTGTTTTACATCTTGGATCATGTGATGCATATTAATATGTCTGAGGATCAGAATCTACCATCAAATAACAATTCTCAGCAAAGAGTGGGTCTTTCACACAAAGGACACTCTCAAATTGAGATCTAGTCCTCCTAGTGTCACTAGGATTTCCAGCTAGTTCCCCAGCTGCATGAATGGTCCTTGATGCCCAATTTAGTCTTGTAGGGATGTTAGGATCTGAAATTAAATCATCATTATCAGAAATATCACAATCGGAAAACTCATTAGTCTCTTCACTTACAATCAATGGCTATGGTGGTGAAGAGGACTCTCCAACTTCAACTGTTGCTAAAGGCTCTTCTTTGAACTAAACACTCCTTTCAATGAAATATTTTTTAGTGATCAATTTTATTAGCTTGTACCCTTTTGAATCTTCAGAATACCCAAAAAATAGGCACTCTTGGCTTTGGCGTTGCAAATCCTTCCTCTTTTCAGTTGGAATTCTAGCCTAAGCCTTTGAGCCAAAAATCCTGAAATGGGTCACATCTGGCTTGTTCCCACTCCAAGCTTAGAAAGGGGTAATACCATAAAGCTTCTTATGTGGTGCCATATTCTAGATATAGGATGCATAGTTTATAGCCTTAGCCCAAAACTTTGGTGGTAAATTTTTAGCCTCCATCATGCAAGTTGCCATCTCCTTCAGTGATATGTTCCTTCTCTTAGCTACACCATTTTGTTGTGTTGTGTAAGGAATAGAATGCTGGATCTGGATACCTGCATCTTTGCAATACTAGATGAACTCATAATTGACATACTCACCACCATTTTCAGATCTGAGGATATTGAGTTTCCTCCCAGACTGGTTCTCAACCAAGGCTCTATAGACTTTGAAAATGTCAAAAAATTCAGACTTATGCTTTAGGAAGTAAACCCAACAATACCTGGAAAAGTCATCTATGAAGGTGAGTGCATATTTGGCTTGAATCATAGACATATGAGGAAAGGGACCAGTAATGTCACTGTGAATCAACTCAAGGGGTGCAGAGGTTCTCTCATGACTAGCTCTCTCATACTTGTGCTCTAGGTGTTTTCCTAGGATGCAACATTGACAAATTCCTTTAGAAAACTTGATCTTTTGTAACCCTATGACCATATCTTTGTCACTCAAATCAGAAATATACTTGTAGTTAAGATGGCCAAATCTTTCATGCCAAAGCTTGCTTGCTTCATTAGCATGGATAAGAAGAGCAGAGGGGTTTGACTAGGGTAGGAAATGGGAAAACCTGTATACCTTTGAAGTGTGATCAACATCACCTTTTGCTATGAATTTCCATTCAAAATATCAGTGATTTCAAATTAATTTGGGGAGAAGATGACTTTATTTGGAGACCCAGTGTGAGTCATCTGATACACTGACAAGAGATTAGAGGCAAGACCTGGAACATGCAACACACATTAGAGGAAATTTGGGGTCTAAAATGGGCCTTATAAGAAAATGCACCAACAATAAATTTTGTAAGTTGGAATTCAAGAACCAATAGAATTTCAATAAAATTAGTCAACCATAATGGTTGAATTGACATATTTGTCAAAAAAGAAAACTACTTTTTTTGTTCGTATTTTCGACATATCTCCCTGTGTTTTTACTCAAATTTCAAGCACAAGAGCTCGTTGTATGCAGAATTTAATTTTGCATCCAAAGAGTACCCACACTGCATACTTTTGACATACCCCTCTACCCCAAAAACAAGAAATACATGAAAAAACATGATGATGATGTCATCATCACATTTGTTTCAGGTATTTCTTGTTTTTGGGGTAGAGGGGTCCGTAAAAAGTATGCAGTGCGGGTGCTCGTTGGATGCGGAATTTACGGACCAATGAGCACCCACACTGCATACTTTTTACGGACCCCTCTACCTCAAAAACAAGAAATACCTGAAACAAATGTGATGCTCTCCTGCTTATAATTTGAGTAAAAAAAGAGGGAGATATGTCGAAAATACGAACAAAAAAGTAGTTTTTTTCATTCTTCCTCCAAAATTAATAACTATTATTTTATTATTTTAACTATTATTTAATTATTTTCCTTAGGAGGCCCATTTTATACCTCAAATTTCCTCTAATGTTATTGAAATTACCATGGTCAAGATCAATCCTACCCTTTCCCATACTATCAGTCAGAGAGTTATCTCCCAAAACTATTGGTGGACCTTTCGACATGTCAAGAGAGGAAAAGATCTCCCTTGTCGAAACCATGTGTCTGGAAGCTCCAGAATCAATGATGAAGTTAGGTGAGCTTAAGGTGCCAGAAACCAAGGCATGTACTCTCTCCTTGTCTTCTGGATTTGATCCTCCTTCCCACTTATTTGAGCAATAAGGAAGGGAGATGTTTTTCTTCTCTAGGAGTTTGGTCAACATGTCAATTTAATTTTTCATACAAGAGCTCTTAGGATGATAGCCCTTACTGCAGTATGCACACTTGCTCATTTCTCCTTTTTTCTTCTTCTTCTCAGGGTTCTTCTTGGAGCCTGAGGACTCCTCTTGATACTTTGACTTGTCTCTCTTTTACTCAGGTGGAGTTTTAGCTTTTTCTTTCTTTTTGAATCCACTTTTGAATCTCCAGCAACCAAAGCATGGTCTTTGGAAGGTTCGATGGTTCCCATATCACCAATTTATCTTGCTCTTGGGTGAGGGATTCCATGAGATCAACAATCTTAGGCATATTCCAAGTTAGAGCTATCAATTTAGTGGCATGGAAGGTCGAAACAAACACTGAATAGTCAAGACCAAGCTTAGAGAGAATGGTCAAAACTAGTTTCTCTTCCTTCTTTTCAATCCCACATTGTTTTAACTGCAAAACAAGGGCCTTAAAATTGGTAAAATAGAGTTGCAATGATTTGAAGCTATTGGGACTCAAGGATATCAATTAATTCTTGATTTGATGTCCTCTTATCTCATATGTCTTTCCAAAAATCCATTCAAGCTTCTCCCACACCTCATTAGGAGATGTCGATGAGTCAAGATGAAAGAGGAGGTCTCTTGAAATACTTAGACACAAAATACCATAGGCCTCATCCGTCCTGTTGTGCCATTTTATTTTCTCTGCAGCTGCATTGGGCTCTGCCTTAGTAGCCATGGTAACTCTGTAGAGACCTTTCTCTCTCAACAATATCTCCATCTCAGCTTTCCATTCAAAGAATTTGAATGGAGTCAAGATGATCCTTTGAGATTGGTCCATATCTCAGCTCATGTGCCCTTCAGTCAACAGAATGTGCTCCCAGTCAATGATGTTGAACCTGCAATAACAATTTGGAAGGAGAGAAATCAATATACAAAGGCTCTGATACCATGTGGAAATTGAACCCAAGAGATAGATCAATTACACTCACAAAATTGCTAATCAAACATGCAAAATTCATACAAAAGGAGACTGAAATTGGAGCATAAATTAATCTTGTATTGAATAAGTGTACATTATCCAACCATATGAATTAATATTCTTCTCAAATATATAATTACATGAGAGATTATAAATCACTAGGTTGCTATTCAAATTGGTCAAAAAGCAGGCTTACTAAATCAAGTCAATTCCTCCATAGGTGCAAAAAAGGCTTTCCAAATCTATGAAGATGCTCACGAATTGTTTAAATAAAGTGGGAAATATAATAGGTGATGGAAATACAACTCATTCATTCTTTTATTTGGATAAAAGGAAGGAGGAGGATGTGGGAAAAAAACTAGGCAAGTTCCCCTAGACTAGATTTTCCTTTATGCCTTAAAACTGTTGTAAAGCAAGGCAGCTTTGAGAAAAAGCAGATATGTGCTTTAAGGAACCAGGAATAAACTAGACATGTTAAATATGGTTTCCAGGATGATTCCAAATCACTCCATGACCCAGTTTAGCAAGTATTGACTTTTAGGAACATGTGGAAGTCAACTAGCATAGAGAGGGAATCTAGGAATCTAGGAAAAAGACAAAAATGATTTAATTAATGTCAAATATGGGTAACTATGGGTTGATTATTATAACACTATTAAGATGGATTATCTTCAATCCTAAGAATTCAAGATATTTGCACATTGAAAATGGGACTGAATTATGATAAAAGAGTTCAGATCTAGAGATTGCTTAGAATTGAGATAGTAAGAAATTTTTGCATTGCAAGATCAAGCAAGCCAAGAACTCGATTCATATCCATAGACAAAATTAAATCCAGTAGTCAATTCCATGAGCTATAGATAGCTCCATGAGTGAGAGATATAACTGGGATCCAAATCAAAGCCATGTTCTAGAGAAGCATATACAAGGCACATTGATCCAAATTTGTTTCCTCAAATATTTTGGAGACCAAAAGGCCTTTCAATTGGTAGGTGTGGTCCAAAATAGATCCAAACGATTGAATGATCATAGGACCTAGTTCCTACAATATTAATTCTATAAGACATAAAAGACAATGAAAAGTATAGTTAAAAAATGCAAGGGAGAATAAAAACGTTGAATTAGACAAAGATAGAAAAATAGAATAGGAGAGGGAAAGATATGGAATACAAGGACTGAAAGGTCACTCCATTATTGTTCCTTAGCCGCCAACTCTCTTATATCTACTTGTAATTTGAATATCAAAGGGATTTTTACTAACCTAGAGAGGAATATGCACATGATTTATGAGTTGCATTTGTAAGCAAAGATTCTTAATATAGTCTGAGCATGCATTCGAATGTTGGTTTTGTTGTTTAGGTTTCCAAGGAAATATCTTTATGTTTTTTGATGTGTTGTAATTACCATGTCTACTATATTATTGTTTTTGAATTTGATACTCCTGTATGACATGTACGAATCATTGTTATATCGAATGAGTTTAGGCATTTCATTTCTCATTTTTTGTGAGTCAATGATGTTAGAGACTAATGGATACCAACATTATAATGTGTATTAATTGACTCCTTATTCAATCAATTCAATGAATTCATTCATTGAATTAAATGTTCTTTTTTGGCACCTTGTAATTCACATATATGTCCTCAAAGTATTATAATTACTTATTGATTCATTAATCAAAAGTCACCACAATCAAATTACTTGGTCCATTGTTGGTTAAATCCAATCAACCAAGGGATATAGGTTGTCTGTTAACGGTGTGCAAGAAATTTATGGTTTGGATGTCAAGACCATTTCCATACTTCTATGTTCCAACCATGTTGCTAGATTGAACTTCTTTTGTTTGCTGCTAATCCCATTCCTTCCAGATGGTCGACAATACCTCCAAGGGAAGTCGAGTGAGCTAACCAATTGTGATGAATGAGTGGAATGAAGGAAACACAACATTGCCTCTGTTATTTAACTTAATAGAAAAACAAGAAATCTATAGAAAAACTAACATAATCAATAAATATTTTATAATGAAAAGGATAGAATAATCACCCATTTGAAACCACACATTTTCACAATGATCACTGCATTTCATAACTCCTGTATTTGCAATCCTGATTTGGAAGTTGTTCACAACATGGATATAATAGTGTGTTTCTTGGTCTACTTGACAATGAATAAAGTTATGTGTGCTACCACTTCAAGTAAGATGATGGCCTTGTGATGTTCAAGGTCACCAATTAATTTGAGGGTTTGGGGTCGAGAAGAAACACCATTCAAGATACACACAGAGAGTTAGGGTTTTTACTCAGTTAGATTAGGCTGGTGATTGTCTTCCACAAGTCGATGAGGGACCTTATGGGTGGATGGGGATGGGGAATATATGGGGCCTTTTTTACTTGATAATTCTTCATGTTTTTGTCTTATCTATCTCTTTAAATGGAATCCAACCAAGTGGTAGGATGAGCCATTAAGACCTGTTCACACATATGTTCTTTCAAACCACTAATGAAACATTCGTTGTAAAATGTATCGGCCATGCCTTTAGTGTGGATGACTAGCTACTCAAACAATTAGATGAAATATTTGACTATTCCTAATTGTTTGAGCTTGGTTAGTTTCCCCAAATAATGAGTGTATGTTTCAAAACATTAATAGAGATCTTAAACAAATTATGTCCAAGAAATATAACTCTTGCAGGATTTCTTGTTCCATTGTCACCACTGCGAGAGTTCAAGATCTAAATATAAGACACCCACTCAAAGTTTCATCAAACCATTTATGATTCCATTCAAGGAAATACAATGCTCCATCTGAGTGATCCATCCTATGGTTTGACCCATTAAATTTAGTGAGATCGAATTTAGGATGTTGTGTCACATTTGAATCACCAAATCATGAATAAGAAGAGTTGAGTAAGGCTCATTGGGATTGGATGATTCAACCCCTTCCTTGTGGGAAGGTTGGTCTGGTTTAGGGCATACCAAGTATGATCAAGGAAAGACTGTCATGAAGTGGGTTATCTAGTAAAAAAGAGACTCTAATTTTTTAATCTTGGCACATATGTCATCAAAGTTTTGTTGATGAGCAGATTTTGCAACTCATAATATCGTGTTTATAGGTGGGAGACATTGTGGGAGAGCTCACCTCCATGAGTATTATCCATATGGTATATGGGTCCATAAAAAGAGGTACAGAAGAGCGGTATCAATGCAATAAACTAAATACAATGATTCTATTGAGATGGGTTGGAAACACGGGTCTAAATATGGGGGTCCATTGAAAGGGTTAATATAGAGTGGTACTGATGGAATCAAAACAACAAAACGATTGTGGTGAGATAGGTTTGAAATGTCGATGGTGCGAGAAAAAAAAATAAACTTTTATTTTTCTGCTAATCTCGGTGAAGTTGTAGTCTCACCCAAATATTACTGCTTTGACAAAACTAATCCAATCAGATCCAAGACTCTATAACTACTTTGTCACTAAGAAATCTATTCTAGGTGAAATTATGAGTGTCACTACTCTCTAATGCTATAAGATTGAAGATATGTCTCATAAAAAATATTTCCTTCATGATTTTGAATTTTCACAAACATATTTGCGTCGAAAAAGTGCATTCTATGACTCAGTAGGGGGGGTGTGTAACTCCTTCCATGATCATCCTAGATTTGACACATGTCCTTTTAAAAACAAAATTAAATATTATAAAAATAATAAAATATTATAAAAATAATAAAATATTATAAAAAAATAACTTGTGAGCTCAAATTAGATTTAAAACATTTACAACAACATATGTATAAAACTACACAACTTAGATGAATTAAAACCCTTCCTCAACATTTGCACTCTAAAAAGGAGTTTCCACCTCACCTATTTGATCCCTCTATGCACTTGGTATACCCCCTTTTAACATGGATCTATAGAATAGTTGATTGTAAAATATTTCAACTCCAAACAAAAAACTAATATTTGCATAATGTATTTCTAGTAGTATATCCTTTATTTAAAAAGAATTTAAAATTTTCATTAATAAAGAAAATAATTTAAATGTGATATAGCAATAAGTTGTTTACTGAATTTTGGAGGTTTTGGATCCATTTATAGAATCTCAAAATGTTTAGAACATTAAAATTTTCTATCCCTTGATCAATGAAATTATACTTCACACTCTATTTTGGATTTGTTAACTAAAATTTTATAAAAATTCAAAACCAAGGCATTTTGAAATAAAAATTATCCAAATCTCTCTAAAATCAAATATTGTGAATATTAAAATTTACTATAATTATTTAAAACAGCTTACAACTAGGGGACATATGCCATTACTGGTTTTTTTTAGAAGGAAAAAATACTAGACCTTGATATTCAAATTATAAATCAAAGGACATCATATACATACAACCTTCATCCAGGATTCTATCTAGCATAGACAATCAGCGTTCTGGGAACCCCAAGAGTCACAAAATGAAATACAGGTACATCCATCAACCAGGCTTCTTGAGCAAAAAGAAAATATGAAACCTCATGCAAACAAACCATCAGATCTACATGTGAGAATGGTGATCCTTTCATCCAAAGAAATTGGACTGTCCTTAAAGATCAGTATGGCAAACAAGCTTATCGATCCTTAGCACAATGAGAAGGCTAGGTGCCTCAACAAAGAAACCTGCTCCAATCACAACATAAAAAATAAAGAAGCATGTGCCAAAAAAAGAAGGGACTGAGTCCCGACACCAAGCTCTAAAAGAGCTGAAAATTTCCATGATAATCATTCTTACCATCCAAAAACTCAGTGAAAATCCATAACCAGCAGCAAAAACCAAGGCCTTCTTTGATAGACAATCAGCCTGTTGAGTGTGCTCATGATAGATATGCTTGATTTTCATATGAGAGAATCTATTCATAAGAGACCTTATGTCTTTGCACCAATGGTCCAAACTAGGTGAATCCATAGTTGCTTTCTTGTTTTCCCAATTGATTATGACTAAGGAGTCTCCAAAGATATTAAGGAGTGGGATCCCCAGATGCTGTGCAACAGCAAGAAGTTCCCAGAGGGCAAGGAGTTCTGCCCTGGTGTTGGTACTCGTACCACAGCCCATAGAGAGACCAAGAGAGTGAGAGTCACTCAGAAGCAAGACAAAACCAACACCACCAAATTTCCCTAAAGCATCCCCATCAAAGAATCCACAAGGGTATGATAGTTGTGGGCTGATTCCAATACATCTTATCTTTTTCTTCAGCTTCAGGACAGGATACAAGTGCAAGAGATAATCAACCTAGTGAATAATACTACACACTGAAACCTTTTTATCATAAAAAATGCACCTGTTGCACATTTTCCATACACTCCAGAAAATAAAAAGAGGCACAAAGTTGTACTTTGAGTTTGTTGTGTGTTTCTTAAACCAATGTTCTAAAAAGGAACTAACAGAGCAGTTCAATTTAGGAGAAACACAGTATTGTTCGCAAATAATGAAGAATACCCTACTTGTAATGATGCAGTCAGATAAAAGGTGTCGAACCGATTCTTCACCATTGCTGCAAAGGACACACATGTTAGGCCCCATCCAACCATGTTTCAAGAGGTTTTCCCACGTTAAGATGCGATTTTCAGCAACAATCCAAAAGAAGCATTTGATCTTTAATGGGATGTTGAAAGACTAGAGGACATTCAAAATCTGATCCTGATTCGATTTGGGCTCAAGATAGGAGTTTGAGATAAGATCATATACCAGGTTAGCTAGATCCCCCCATTCTTTTTGTTATTCAACCAAATCAGAGTGTCTAACGAGAGATTGCGTTGAATTCTACCATGCTCAAGGCCAGTAATGTATTTGTCCCATAATAATTTTCACTCTCCCTCTAGTTCCAAATCCTCAAGATCGATCCAATAGCCCCAGGCCTCTTGAGAAATATTATGAGCATGAGCCAGGGAGGTAATCCCATAATATTCAAGGTATTCTTGGAGATCTAGAGGAAAGTATGTCAAGGTGTCCGAGCCCACAAGCGGATCCAAGCCAATAAGTATGTCCACACCATTTCCCACTTGCCAAGAAAGACTTCTACCTGCCCAGGTGAGCGAATTTAGGAATCCATTCCAAATAACTGATACCCAATTGTAGAAAAAGACTTTTGTCTAATCCAAGACACTCAGAGTTTTTTTTTTAAATATTTAGAGGAAATAATTTGGTGCCAGATCCCAGTCCCATTAAGTACCATCCACATGTTTTTACAATGTAGTGAAAGACTAAACCAACCCAAATTTTTTATACCCCAGCCTCCAAAGGATAAAGGTTGTGAGAGAGACAACCAATCCACCAAGTGGTACCTTTTCTTATCTGCAAAAGAACCGCATAAAAACGAAATGATCAACTTTCTGAGCTTATCAAGTATCGACTTAGGAATAGGAACAAGAGCCATCCAATAAACTTGCATATTGGTAAGTACAGCCCTGATCAAGACAAGTCTTCCCCCCAAAGAAAGAAGTCTATGGGTCCAATGCTTAATTCGCTTCTCAAAATTTTTTAATAGCCAGTACCAGTCCTTCACCCGATAATCAAGAGGCTTTATGAAGTAGCCCAAATACTTGAACCCCAGAGAGATGTCATCATACTTGAAAGATAAAGAGCGGGTAATCCTCTTTAATATTTCCTCTTCAACATTATTGAAAAGAAAACAAGATTTGTCCATATTGATACGCATACCTGAGGCTACACAAAATGTATCCATAATGGCTTCAAAAGAAACCCATTCCTCAAAGGTTCCTGTACCAAAGAGTATCACATCATCGACAAATAATAGATGTGTGAGAGACAAATGAGATGAAATTTTTATACCCTTAATCCTACCATTTAACCGAGCATCTTCTATCAAAAGGCTAACCTCAATAAAAAGTATAAACAACAGAGGAGACAACGGGTAGCCCTGCCTGAAACCCCTGGAGGCAAGGAAGAAACTGGATGAAGTACCATTTATAAGCAGGGCAACTTTTGCAGAAGATAAACAACCCATAATCCAATTGACACCAACCAAAGGAACCCCAATCTGAAGTAAGATGAGCCTGAGATATGACCAATTCACCCTATCAAAAGCCTTTGACAAGTCAAGCTTGAGAATAAGGGAATTCTTATTTTTTGTCTTCACCGAGTGTAAAACCTCTTGAGTGATGGAAATAGATTCTACGATCTTCCTATTCTTCAGAAACCCAAACTACTGAGAGGAAATATACTTATCCAGGAAGGGATTCAAACGTAAGGCCGCAATTTTGGAGATAAGTTTGTACACCAAGTTACAAAGAGATATGGGTTTGAAGTCAGCAAAGGTAAGAGCCTTTTCTTTCTTGGGTATAAGAACAATGAAGGTAGAGTTCAGAGAAGGTGAGACCCTTCCATTCAATCTAGAGTATTCAACCACATTCAGAAGGTCATTTCCCAGAATGTCTAAGAAAGCCAGGAAGAATTCTATCGGCCAACCATCTTGTTTAGGGATTTTATCCCACTTGAAAGACTTTAAAGCATGCTCAATCTCCCCCAATGTAATTTGAAGGGAGAAACTTTCAGTTTCATTAGGAGGTATAAAGGAGGGGAATAAGTGAATAACCTTCAACTGAGCCACAATGTTAGTCTGATGGTCATCCCTGCAAATTTTAGAAAAATACTTAACACCAAGGTATTTTAAACCCTTATCATCTTCAATCAAGTTCCCCATATCATCTTCAAGGCCCCAAATGGCATTTTGATTCCTTCAGGCAGAGGCCATAGCATGAAAAAAATTTGTGTTCGCATCCCCCAAATTTTCCCGAGTCATCCTACTTTGTAAAAGCGCTGAGAGAAGTTCATGGTCAACCATATGCTTCATTTTTCTCCTGAGATCTAAGAGCCGATTATGTTCTTGTAAGGAGAGAATACTTGACACAGAAGAACCTAAGAGATTCTTAATTTCAAAATCTATATCAATAAGGTCTTGTTTCATATCCAAGGATTTGGAGTGAGTCCAAACCTTTACCTTCCTTTTCAATAGGCGGAGATTTTGTGAAAGAGAATCTATTTCATCCATATGGTCTCCAAGAGGCAGTATGGGTCATTCTTCTTTGACCATCGGAGTGAAATATTCATCAAGGAGCTAGGAATGATTGAACTTAAAAGGAAAATTATGTATGCTCACCTCCTCCATCCACTCAAAACATACAGGATAGTGATTTGAGAAAGCTGAAGGAGAATACCAAACCCTATGCTGAGGGAGCAGATCAATCAGGCTCGAAGATATTAAAAATATGTCGAGTCTTTTTCTGATTCCCTCCTCCCCTACCCTACCATTCCTCCAGGAAGGCCCTGCACAGGAAGGTGCAACATCCACCAGATTAAAGTCAGCAAAAAGTTGAGTGAAGAATGGACCAAGGGGATCAATCTAGGATTTCCTTCCCCAGATTTCAGAAGCATTAAGAGTAAGATTAAGGCCCCAACAAGGATCAAATTAGGTAGATATAAGAGATCACCACAGGCAGCCGAATTTTAGAATACATATCGATTGTGGTAGGGACCATAACAATTGAAAATGGAGAGGGAAGAGTGAGAACCCCAAAAATGAGCCTTAACAAGGATTCCCACCAGTGTTTCAAAAGCCTTGCATCACACCCTAAGGGGGTTCCAACCCGTAAGGATACCACCAGAAAGGCCCTTTGAACTGATTGCACAGAAATCCCAGCCAGGACGGAGCTTGGAGAATGCTAAGAGAGCAGGATAGGTGCTATTCATAGTTTCTTGTAAAAGAATCAAGTCAGGAGAGAAAGACTCGAGAAGAAGATGGAGGCTCTTTTGTTTGGCTAAGCCCCCTAAGCCCCGCACATTGAGAGATCAAATTTTCATTAAGAACCACCAGAGTCCAGTGACAAAGCTCTAAGAACTCGAGGGTTGGATGCAGAGGAGTTCCTCACTGCATTTTTCAATCTGGAAGACAAAGGAGTATAGGTTTGAGCACCTGAGGCCCTATCCACAGCAGGATCAGATTTCTTCTTTTTTTTGTGAATAGTAACGTTTTCAAAACGTATAGAGTCCAGCGGAAGGGTAGTGGGAGAGATAGGTGTTTTGGCAAAGAAAATTTCTATCAACTTCTAAAGAGAAGGGTCGGAGAAGGAGGGTGAAGAAACATGGTTGCGAGAAGAGGAAGCATGGATAGGTGAGCCTACTCTCACAAGAGGTGGAAAGTCATTAGCTAAAGAAATTGAGCCTACCTCATACGGGATTTGTGAATCGGAGCTAGAAAGAGAAGGGTCAGAAGGCTGCTACAAAAAAGGACCTTCAGGAGTGTTAATGGAATTCTCGGGCATGGAAGAAGGCCAAGAGAATAAGGGCACACCACCCAAGTGAGTCAAAGTATGTGTGGCTATCCCCTCCAATTCATCAATAAGCTGAAGATCATGATCAGACATATTACCAAATAAAGAACAGGCTTATGAATCAATACCTTTAGACAGAGGATATTGTGCCAAGGAAGTGTGTTCAAGCAGCTTATGCTCCGAGCTAGAGGGGGCCAGCTTTGGTACAGGAGGAGTAACCTGAGAGCGGACTGCCAATCCCTTGAAGAATGATAGGGAATTCCCTTCTCAAGTGATCAATTTCCCTGCATCTACCACAACGAAATGGTATGTTAAGGTAATCCAATCGCTGGGTAAAAAGACGATAAAAAAAGAGGATTTCAATATCCGCAAGGAGACCTACTGAGATGTCCACTTCAACTAGAATCTTCACCATTCTTTTATCGAAAGAGTGCTGGAAGTCATCTTCCACTACAACAAACCTTCCAAT
Source organism: Pseudotsuga menziesii (assembly GCA_001517045.1). NCBI lineage: Eukaryota > Viridiplantae > Streptophyta > Pinopsida > Pinales > Pinaceae > Pseudotsuga > Pseudotsuga menziesii. Next base: position 67,131 of record LPNX010926408.1, on the reverse strand, counting down.
GGTATTGGCAATACCTTCCAAAACCCCCTGACTCCACAGAGGAAATGGAAGAGTAGGCCCGCAAGACCCACAAATGTCGTTTCCTTACCTGCTCATGGAGAGGGTCAAAATAGCATGCCAATGACTAAGGACCAATGAACCCTCCCCTATTCTCCAGAGAGAGTCCAAGATAGCCATAGCGTGAGCATCCTCCAAAAAGACAAACACCAACCATCCCTTTGCGAGTAGACTAATCATGGGCACATAAGTGAGCAGAGGTTTCCATTGTTATGTGGCCCAAGCTGTCCATTATTTTTTCCCCATATGACAATATTTAATTCTTTCGATTAAATCCCTAGAACATAGAGCCTCTATACGCTCCATGTAAATATCACGCCCCAACACATACCTAACCTTCCCTTCCTGTGCTTTTAGGGATTTTGATTTCCTTCTTCTCCTGGATTGAGTAGTGCCAGTCCGAGGCCCCCCATCAGGGATAGTAGGACACATAGTCGTCCCATCCCCCGTCATAGGTAAGAGGGTGGTGACAAACAAGAACCCAAAGAGACATGAAGACCGATAAAACAAGGTCAACCCAACACTTGGAACCAAAGTTGGCGAAGACCAAAACCAAAATAAAACCCCAAATAAAACCTTAAATGGGAAGCATGGATAATAAAAAACAGCAGACAGACGGGTCAAACCACAGAGCATAAGAGGAAAGAGCGAAATCCCTGAGAGGGCCTTATACCAGGGGTCGGCGGAGTAAGACCCAAGTACCCATCGTAACATGGTCTGACAGACAAGGTGCCCCACCAAGTACCAAAAGAAAAGGGTCAACCCCCACAAGGGAAAGAAGAAATTAAAACCCTACCCTTGAAATAGCAGGTACAAAAACTCAAGTGAACGCAGATAAAAAAGAAAAAATAACTCAGAGTTAGCCCCGGGAATCCCGGGGATACCCAAAAGGTGGTGAAGAAAAACAAGCGACGTGAAACAACCCGACCACCACACCCAAAAGGATCATCCTTCACTGATGCAAGACTAAGGATAAAGGTAAAAATGGATATACCAAGAATTAGAGGAAATTTCAACTCAAAATGGGCCTCCTAAAAAAAATTAATAAAATAATATTTATTAATTTTGGAGGAAGAAAAGAAAAAAACTAGTTTTTTGTTTGTATTTTCGACATATATCCCCGTGTTTTTACTCAAATGTCGATTAAGAGAGCTCGTTGGATGCGGAATTAAATTCTACATCCAACGAGTACCCACTCGGCATACTTTTGACGGACCCCGCTACCCCAAAAACAAGAAATACTTGAAAAAATGTGATGATGATGTCATCATCACGTTTTTTCAGGTATTTCTTTTTTTTTGGTACTGGGGTCCGTCAAAAGTATGCCGAGTGGGTACTCATTGGATGCATAATTTAATTCCACATCCAATGATCTCTCTCGATCGAAATTTGAGTAAAAACACGGGGAGATATGTCGAAAATACAAACAAAAAAAGTAGTTTTTTTTATGATACCTATCCCCAAATTTATATTAAAAAAGTGTTTAAGACCTATACGGTATTTCAAATTTAAAGCAATTTCATTGGCTAACACATGATGACATGGAATTTGAGGGTGTGTGCAAGAAGTTGAGGGACCTTTTAGATGCAATCCTAGTTTTCAAAAACAAGATCACGTTACCAAAAAATACATCAAGGTTCTGCTACATAGCACTTGGTATGGTTCAACCTGAGCCTGACATGTCATGGAACATGTAGGATAGGAAGACATATCACGTACGCGTTATATAACTACAAAACGTGCTCACGATATGTAGTTATAAAACGCGTACGCAATTTGTAAATAATAAAAAAAATTAAATACACAGGCCGGAAACCCGCGGCCCATTTTAACAATCAAGAACGCGAAATCGAAGGGAAATTGGAGCGTTTTGGAGCGAGTTAACTGCTTTGGATTGTTGTAGGAGCTGATTTAGGTTGAGGGGAGGAGATTTCACTCGTGAATTGTCATCCAACAAGGTAATTCAATCACCCAAAGCATTCTTTTTTTTGTCAATTTTTACCCTATAATTGTGTTTTTTAATAGAATAATCAATCAAATAACTCCCAAGCTAATGTTTGATGGATTCAAACTAAAATAGGCTATAAGAATAAAAAACATCATGTCTAATAGATATTCAATGTTCCAAAAGGCCAAAAATATATAAAACAAACACAAGTATAATCCCAACTTGCATAGAATTTGATGGACAATGCAAAGTTTGAATTGAGATACTAGTGAGAGTGCCCACCTGTAACATGCATAGTCAAACCTTCAAATGCAATGATTGTGCTGGAATTAACACAAAGTGCAATAAAATTTAGCAATTATTTTCATAGCTAGGTGAATGCCAAAATTTTAAGATACATAATGAATGAGAGATCCAAATGTAACAACCAATATAATCATCAAAATGGAAGAAGTTTAAATAGCAAAATAGCACTCCTAAATTCAAAGAAGTTTAAACCCAAGTGTGCATGGAAAAGTCACCAATGAGGGTGAAGAAGTGCCTTAACTTCTAGAAAGAAGTTGAACGAAACTCATTATTTAATTGTTAAATGTTTAATTTTAAGTTTTAAATGTATGTAAGTGAATGCTATTAAATTCCTTGTAACTTGAGTTTTCCTTAATTTACATTTTCAATTTTGAAGAGATGTCATTATATACCATGTATACATTTCTAATTATTTTCTTATTGATTTTTTTATTGCAGTTGCGGCTATGGACCCCAATGCTGAAATATTGATTGAGCTTGCCCAGTTGAGAGGTCTCAGTACTGCTTTTAGTGGTGGTGATAGGATTCGACGTTCACTTGCATCCACTTTGGATGCAATTGTTGAGACTATTACATTGTCAAACATCATACTATATGATATTACTTCATATAGAGAAAGAAAAAGACGTGAGTACGCTGATGGGCTTAGCTACAGTGCAATAAAAAAGTTGAAAATCACCAAAGAGCATATATTTTCATTGTTTAGGGACCCTCGCAGGGGGGAAATACCAAATGCAAATAGGCCACATATCTCTATCAAGTGGTGCACATATCAACCATTTGTTGATAAATGGATGGATAGATGGTATATGTTTTTTGATATGCCACCACACAACAACAGGGAAATCCCCTTGTACTTCCTTCGGAAGATGTATGCAGAGTTCGTGTTGGGTAAACACATAAACTATTATGATATATTGGCGTTTAAGGGGATCGATGGGGGGATGCCCCAAAACCGACCCAATGCTAGGCTTCGAGACGTTGATCGCCCTATCCCTACACCTTGCAGGCAGTTGCCTGGGCCAAATGTACCACCTATACATCATGTTATTCCACAGAAACGTGATGCATTTTTGAGTTTGGCATGGGCCATTGTTCTCCATAGCACTATGGTTCAACATATGGGTGAGGAAGGGACATCTGTCCTTGGTGTGGTACATACACTAGGTTGTCATGGTGCAGGACCATCTTCTAGTGCAGTACCACCCACTAGTGCAGTACCCCCATCTACTGCAGGACCATCTACTAGTGCAGCACCATCAGCGCATTCACAGCCTACTTTTGAGCCTCACAAGTGCACATCGTGTGGTCGTCCATGCTATGGTCTTTCTTCAGATGTTGTATTCAGTGGGTTTTTGAGTGATGTGTGTATATGGTTAATTGTAATAAATTCTTCATTTATTTTCCTCTTTGTACACATATGTATAGTTTGAGCTAATATATTAATTTTGTGAACTTGCAGTTGATGCTTTATGCCGGCAGCGACACCCCAGAGTATCATATTCCACACTCTACACAGGGGCATGACATTCCATCCACTGATCCCTTGGTTGGTGGAGAGATTCCCATAGCACCCATTTCCGTATCTCACACCGACGTAAACATTTTAAAATTTTAGTTTTTTAATACTTGTTAAATTGTTAATTTCCACATACTGTACATGTTATTTCACTAATGTTATCTTACGGTCTAATATTTACAATTATTAAACTTGCAGATGCCAGATTCTTCATGGGGGAAAGCAGTGATGGAGGTAGGATCCATGGCCATGTTGACCGAGGAAATATCTGGGCAGATGCGAGATCCTACACGAGGGAAAGTAGTGATGGGGGTAAACATTTTAAACATTTAAAAAATGTCATTTTTTAAATACATGTATTTTCGTTGAATCATGCATGTCTAGCTACATGAACTCTTGTTGACTATAGGCACCAACCGAAACACCTGGACCATTTCCTGGAGTTGTATCCCCTCATAGGCCATATGTGAACAAGGGTCAAGTGTATATGAGAGGGCCTACTCCTAGAAAGAGTGAAGTTGTCCATGACCATGGAGATATTGATACCATGGTAATTTGTATATCCTTCAATGATATTTATTGGTTAACTTGAAATCCAATGCATAAAATATTTTGTTAATGTTTGATTTGCATGTTTACTGCATCAGGAGCCAGAGTTTACTATTGTAAACCTTGCAGGGATGGTTGATGCAGCAGTCAGTGTTTCATCTACAATGGCAACAAGTCACACAGAGGTACAACTA
>LPNX010926408.1:38168-59025 GCA_001517045.1 Pseudotsuga menziesii | reverse complement strand
TGAGGAAACCACTGCGTATATGTGTCCTGCATAGTATGATTGTAGGTATATGATCAAATATTTTTCATGTGATACAAGGCCATTAATGTGAGTTTCAAGACTGCGTAAATTTAACAAAAAAATGTTAAGGAAATGCATCATAACAGGTTGTACAAGGTCTGATACATGATCAAAATCTATAGAAATAGACGATTGGTCTTCTTCCAACGGAGTTAACTCAACAATTTCACGCTGATCAAGTGGAAGTGATATGCAATCCCATCCATCAACCCAATCCAATGATTCACACACATCCCAGTCACCATCACAGCAAGGCGGGAAAAAACAAGCGAGTTTTCTGGTCCAAATTTCAAATACTGGGTTATCATAACTTCGAACCGAATGAAAGCCACGAGTGCCAGGAATAGTCTTGCATTCCCATGCATGTGAACAATCTATGTCTACCACCTCCCAAAAAAATCTTTCCACATGTCTCTTTCTTGTGGATTCTACTCGCATAGCTGATTCCTCTCCCATTACTGATGTGCACCACCTGACTATAGATTGAGCATTTCGAATAGTAGATATTGTAGATAATTTCAATTCCTCTCTTCGTAGGGCTGTTTTGACACATGCTCCAGCTCCATCATGCTCTCCTTTACCATGCCCAGTCTCAAAATAGTTCCACATATGTGTAACTTTGTAGTTTGTATGCAATGAACACAACCATTGAAATATGCATGCATTTTTGAACTGACCAGGACATCCATCAGACCAAATCCAGTGTTGATCCATCTGTGTGTTCCTACCCTTCAAATGATCATGGAACATGATGAAGCAATGACGTGCATAGTGGAAGTCATGGCACCTATCACCACTTATGTAGAAGTGATATTCCTTGAGAATTTCTCTTTGCTCTTCACTACTATTTGGGCCATGCCTATATGTGATATGCACCATCAAGGAAACCTGCTCAGAGTGATAATACTGACTTTGGATCTCATTTTGAGGTTGCAAAGTGTATTTCTCGGAAAAATCAACAACTGAAAGTATAGTACCACGAGAAAATGTATCTCTGCATATTCTAAACTTCTCATCATGCCATCGTGCCAAGTGGACATGCTAAACATATTGACGTGTCTTCTCAATAAATTCCTTGACGAAGACACTAACTTGTACCTGTTGACACAAAATGATCTTGATATCAGGTTTTTTTGTAAGTAAGGAATGAAATGCAACTGTTCTGAACATAATTTTATAGATAAATGCATGTACCTGAGATGTCACCAATTGCATTTTTTTGCTTTGTTTCCCTGGGACTATTTCATAGCTGAACTATTTGAAACTTTTCATGTCTATAACCATAATCCCAAATTCATTGTCTCCAGTCTCGTGCATACATTGGCTCAATAATGCCATTCCAGTACAGTTGGAGCAAGTTCCATACAAACAGGATTTTGCATAGTAAGTTTGCCCCTCAGGCCTATTGCACATGATACTATGAATGAATTCTCTTGATGAGGTCGGTGGTATTGTCAAGGAGAAATCCTGCACATGGTTAGTATGCAACACATGACGAATGTACAAAAATGTTTCATATTAATATTCATATTCTACATGGTATCTACAACAACAAGTGTTACGAAGAGTATTTATTCTAACATACCAGGGCTTACATTTCTCAAAAGATCTTTTCCCCAAATTCAATTGTCTATGTTCATTCCTAAATTTCTCATATAGTTATGTCGGTGTTATATCAAGAAGATGCTCAATATGTGGTTCACGGTCCTTTGAACCCCTTCTCAGTTTTAGTACATCCTTCCAGTTTGAAGAAGGCCTTGTGTGATCATGCCAAAAACTCTGCACTAGTCCCTTTACTGCATCAACTAGCTTCATGTCACAACATGGAAATCGACCAATAAAGGCCCAAAAATCTGTCTGGGCGGTTATGTCGAGATGTTCTCTTCTAATAGAATACCTACGGAGGGTTTTTACATTCAAATTAACCAGTTTAGATGTAGGCTTGAGAAAATGAAGGACCTTGGTGTTCTTATTTACAATTGCTTGTGACAACACACAACGAGCCGCATTGTGGTCCTTTGACCGTGTGTTCTTACCAATTTTACCAAAGGCATATACTAAGCTTTTAACTATATGAGAACTTAGTCTAGAAGGCTTTATCATCTTTATCCCTAACGATTTCCTAACAATATTCATGCGCCTAGATTTTAACAATGATAAAAATAATCTACATTTATCTCCATCACATTTCTCCTCAAAATATTTATTTAGTATCTGTTGAGTTTGATAAGCAATACTAGGTTTAGATAGCGTACCTTCAATGGAATTGAGGAGTCCTTCATCAAATTGTATACGCTACGGAGTTCTTTGACGTGTGCTTTCTAATGGAGGTAATGGGGTTGGATTTCTATCATCTAGTGCATCAACAATACGCTCTGGCGTTTCAGTAGCAACTTGTTGTCCTTCACTCCCTTCCTGGTAGTTGGATGGTGGAAGTCCAACATCCTCATCGATGGTCCGATTAATATTTTCTTCTTCAACAATAGGCTCCATGTACACTGCCTCTTCATGAGCTTCGTCTTGAGATGGTCCCTCTAGTGAATGCTTCATTTTTTCTTTTGTTGGATTAATAGGATGAACCGTTGTATCCTCGATAATTGGATTTGGATTAGTTTCCAAAGAAAGCCTCCGATTCATCATGTCTATTCTTTTCTTTTCTTTCTCTTCTTCGATGACTTCTTGAGGTCTCTTCTTCCTTGCGGATTTTCTTCCTCGGTTACGTAGATTCCCCATCACCACAATGATCAATGTCAATATACTTTGTTTTTGTTGCTCCTCAATTACAAGCTTCCAAACCTTTAACTTGCTTTAATATAACTATTGATCCTTCAAGGTGCTTCAATCTTCCTTCTCAATTGTTCATATTTCCCATCAAAACAATAATGAATGGGAAAATTTACCTTTGGTTCTCTTGAATAATAAGCAAATGAAATTTATATCCACGATCACTATGAAATGACATTGAAGCTTGATATCTTATCCTGTGTGCTCCTCAACCATGGAAGATGTCCTCAATGCTGCACCTGCATAACAAAAAGAATGATGGAGATGGTGTAGATTGTGAGTATTTTCATAGGCATGCTCGTGCTCTTGAAAAATATTGCGCGCTAATCGAAACTTTCATAAAAACGCAATGAAGTTGCTCTCAGACAATGACAATTCACTGTTTTAACAGTCTCAAAACGCGCACGCGATTTGAACAAGCAAAACACGTACGCAATTTGTATAAACAAAACGCGCTCGCGATATCTTCAATCACAATTAATGGGGTGGGTGCACGGTGTTGAGGCCTGGAAATTCGCAGGCGGCAACAGTAAGGGATTCTCCCCAATTAGCGTTCCCAACTAGCCCACTGACTATTTGGAATAGGGAATCCGTCCGGTTTGCGGTCCGGCCACCATAGGTCAAGAAACAAAATTAAAGGGTTTACCGGTTGCGGCCCGGTCCACCGAGTTTTTGTATTTTGACTTAAAGAAATGATATGCAAGTGCCTAACTAAATGCAGGGTGGTCAAAATGCACGGAGCGCTCACAAAGTGATGCGCAGGTTCTTACCTCTCATCTTACTCACAAGCATTCAACCGGATACAAAAGAAATAAGCTAACTATCTACACTATCCCTGGGGAGAATGGTTGTCATTTTGGCTGAGCAATACATTATCACATACAGTAAGAAAAATCACAGATAGCTGATACTTCTCCTAAAGCATATGAATGTTTACAAATATTCAAATAACCAGATAGCCGATCATTCTATAACAACATTTATTGCTCTTAGTGAAAATATATCCCAGAAAGACTACTGAAGAACATTTAACGAGAACGTAGATTCAAAACATCAAATATTCTTACAGCAAATGAAATACAGCTGAAAACGAAATAGTTCCTCTTCAACCTTATTCATTGAATTGCATTGGTACATTTCACTTCTTTACTCTTTCCAGCAGACAAAATTGCAGTTCACTTAGCAAAACGAAGTAGTTCCTCTTACAAGCCAACAATTACAAAATTTTCTAAGGGAAAAATCCCTTTTTCAGTCCTACTCCTTGCTATTTAAACTACAACTCCTGTCTCCTGGGCTGCCTTCCGCCTGTGATCTTTCAGGCCCCTTCACGATTCAGTTTCCTCTCTGGTCGTTTCGTTTTCCCCATCATTTCCACAGGCATTCACTTTTTGACAGTAACTGCTAATTTTTTTTCTCGTCGGCGCCTCTGTCATCAGTATATGTTGTCCTTTTCTTCTCAATACGCTGCCTCAGCGATCTATGGGATTCTTCTTGCAGAAAACTTTGGTGCATTACCCACTAAACTGAAATATTAAGCGTTAAAATTTCAAATTATAATGATAAATATACAAAGAGCTAGCCTGGTTCAGGCGAAAATTCGCGGCACAATAAATCGGCGGTCGGGCGATACGTGGGTCGCACGGGAAAGACTTCTGCTATGGATGGGACAAGGATTCAGGAGCCGCCACGGTGGATGGGCACAAGAACCAGGTAAGTGACAACATGAGCAACACAAGCAATCGGATGGCGGAGAGGAGTGGATCGGAGGATAGAATGCTCTGCCACCCGCAACGGCGGACAGAATGCAGGTCAGAGACAGGCAACGAGGGAGAAGAAAAAGTTCGGGTGGGGGACGGTAGGTCGGACGTCAGATGATACTTGGATCGGAGGCCAAATCCCTCCTCCCGACCGCAACGGCGAGTGAGCAGAAACTCTAGAGCAAGCGATTTAAACCACCGAAACAGGCGTCAGATGAAACTACCATCGGGCAGAAAGTCTGATCTAGGAGCCGCGACGGCGGGTGAGATGGGGCTCAGCATCTTCCGAAAGAGACCCGATCCGAAGAGAAAACCACCAGCGCTAGGATTAATTTGCAGCCACAAAATCGTTTTTTCGTTAAGGCAAAAAGCAATGTTCTATGGGTAGTAAACAACCAGACACAAATCGAACTAAACTGTACATGGCAAACAAATTAGCAGGCATCCAATATTCAAAATAAAATGAACATATATGCTTCGAGGGTGCCAAGCCTTTTACAATCAATCCAAGCAAACAATGAAGAGGAGGGGTCCCAGAATTTGAGTAAAATAAATTCGGGGAGAAACGTTGCGGTAGCAACAACTGGCGATTACCTGGGGAACCTAGATCTTTGGGTGACTATTGTCTTTGAGTAGCAGACTATTCTGTAATGAATGCATCCATCGAATTCTTTCAGCTATACATATTTCTCATATCACCCAAGTGCATACCTTAACCATTGATGCCAATCCTTTGGGGAAAAGGAAAACCGAGACCCTCAAGTCCAAATAACTATGCCGGGGCCAGAGTATGATTTTCATTATTACCTCTGTTTTCGGGTAGCTAGCAGTGTGGACACCACAGGATTGCAGCATATAGTAAACAGCAGTAACCGTTTGTTCCTCATTCCCATGCCACTTTAGCATTTTGGTGCTTTTGGACTTTTGTCCTTTTCAATTGAGTCTTTCTATGTGCTTCTTCTTACTGAATTTTAATTCAGGATCCTCTATCCCATAGTGTCCTTTTGTGTGAGTGGTGTACTTTATGTCTCAGCTCACGGACGGAGAGGATCTTTTGGCGATTTAGCATTTATGCTTTAGTGCTTGCTTTAATTCATGGTACTTTTCAAGAAGTCTGACTCTTTAATTGCCTTTAGGCATTTGTTTCTTGGCATGGGATTATTTATATTTAATAAGCTATTCACCTTGCTTCCTCCCATGGGTCCTTTACTGTCGCACCTTAGAACATTCTAAATGTGACGTGGATGGAGCCCCGACATAGTACTCCAGACTCTCTGAATCTGGTTTAATTCACAGGGTTTAAGCAGGACTTCAATGCACACCATATTTTCATTTGAGAGAACTGTTAGGCTGGAAGAATTCATTAAGCAATACACAGGCTGACACTCAATACATTTGCTATTCTCCAAAAGACCTTAATACCCTCCAGGAAACCACAAGTTTGTTCCCTTATTGAAAATCAAGAATAAGATTAAAATGAAAGAAAATGTGATTCGAAACCACTACACAGATTATTTATGTACACATCAGAAAGCTCAAAATGATTTAAGAAAAATAAGGTTTGAGAACCAAACCATTAACTGGAAGGTTCTCCTCCCATCCCTGTAAATCCTGTAACATATAGGTAGCAGGGCCAAGTTTAGCGGTGATTTGAAACGGACCTACCCATAACTGTTGGAACTTAGTGTGCTTCCCTTTCTCATCATGGGGATGATCCAATTTTAGGACAAGGTCCCCTACTTCCAAGTCCTTCTTCCCAGATTTGTGCTTGTCAAACCATCTTTTCACTACCTCCTGCTGCTGTTGGAAACGTTCTCTAGCTTTGGATCTGGCCTCTTCTGCCTTCAGAAGATTGTATATTCTTACTTGGAGAACTTCATCATCCGACCCCCTGGATTCTTGAGCTAGTATGGAAGACGGGATCAGGATGTTGGGGGGAAGGATGGCTTCCTTTCCGTACACAAGGGTAAAGGGCGACACTCCTATGGCAGACTTGGGGGTCACTCTATCAGCCCACAGGGCATTGGGTAAGGCTGAGTGCCAACTTCGCTGGTTTTCTATGACGGTCTTCTTCAGGATTCTAATGAGGTTTTTATTGGAGGATTCATCCAGGCCATTCCCTTGCGGATAATAGTTAGCAGAATAGTGTAATTTTATCCCTTTCTCATGAGCAAATGCAGTAATCTTAATGGATGAAAAGTATTTAGCATTATCAAAAACTAATGAACTCGGAACCCCAAACCTGGTCATGATATGATCTTGTAGAAAATTGATGACTTCGTCTTCATTTATCTTGCGCAATGGAATAGCTTCGACCCAGCGGGTGAAATAATCAGTTGCAGTAAGAATATACTTGTGTAGCAGGGAGGAATTTGGCTTTATTTCTCCAATGATGTCTATTCCCCATTGCTCGAAAGTCTCAGTGATCATTACAAGCTTTAGAGGTGCTGCTGCTCTGGGTTGTCTTCCACCACATCTTTGGCAAGTATCACATTTTCTGACGTGCGCATGTGCACCCCTGAAGAGTGTTGGCCAATAGTAACCGGCCCTAAGGATTTTGTGGGATGTAGTGTCTCCTGAATAATGTCCGCCGGCCGGACCATCGTGTAATTCAGACATTACTTTCTCAGCGTTTTCTCTTTCCATACATCTTAGAAGGACTCCATCATAGTTTTTTCTGAATAACATGCCTTCTACGAGTTGGTAGGAAGCTGACTTTAGACGCAAAGCTCTTCTTTGTTTGGAACTCCAATGTTCAGGCAATACCCCTGACTGAAGGTAATGTACAAGGTCTCTATACCAAGATTCAGGAGCTGTGAATAAAGGACAAACATCCATTACATGCAATTCAGCTTCATTATCCCATGCCTGTTCTTCACTATTACTGCTTCCAGTCATCAGCTTGCATAGCCCCTGACCTTTCACTATAGTGGCTGGTTTGAATTTCAAATCGTATTCTTGAAGGGCTGTTACCCATTTGCCCCTTCTTTCTCCCAATTCCTTTTGAATGAGAAGGGATCTTACGGCTGGGTAAGGGACTATTACCTTGGTTCGATTTTTTAGTATATAAGGTCTGAATTGCTTGACTGCTTTAAATACTGCGTATGCCTATTTGTCAATGGCTGGGTAGTTTAATTCATCCCCCTGTAGCCCAGTGCTCATGAAAGAAATTGGGAATTCATCACCCCCATCTTCCTTTTGCGTAAGTACGGCTGCTAATGAATCATCGGACGCAAAAGTATACATAATGAAGTCTTTGTCAAAGTCTGGACTTTTGAGAGAGGGTGCATGTGCAACAGCGGTCTTGATTTTACTGAAAGCATTCTTTTCAGTCTCAGTCCACTTAAACTATGCGTTTTGCTTGACCATCTGCTGCAATGGTTTGACAGTCTGGGCAAAATCAGGCACGAATCTTCTTACAAAGTTTATTGTTCCCATGAAGGATTGCATTCCCTTCTTATTATGAGGCATGGGAATTTGTTCAATGGCCTTAATCCTTTCTGGGTCTATAGAGATACCTTTCTTTGAAACTATATGCCCCAGTAACTTTCCTTCTGTGACAGCGAACACGCATTTTTTAGGATTGAGGGAAATTCCATACTTCGACAACGCTCAAAAATTTGCTTTAGGTGGAACGCGTGCTCCCCTCTTTTCTTGGAAAATATTGTGATATCATCAAGGTAAACCACCACACTTCGTCCTATCAATCCTCGAAAAGCTATGTCCATAGCTCTCTGAAAAGTCGCCCCCGCATTAATCAGCCCAAAAGGCATTCTTCTGTAGGAGAAAGTTCCCCATTTAGTTTTGAAAGTTGTCTTTAATCTGTCTTCCTCGGCTACTAGCACTTGGTTGTAACCAGAGAAACCGTCCAACAATGAAAACATTTCAGAACCAGAAACCATCTGAAACAATTGTTCCATGGGAGGTACCGGGTAGTTGTCTTTGTCTGAGGCACGATTTAGATTTCTGAAGTCCACGCACAGCCTGATCTCTCCCGACTTTTTCCTGACAGGCACCAGGTTTGACACCCATTCAGAATGCCTGACTTTAAAAATAATCCGAGCGTCCAGCAGTTTCTTCACCTCACTTTGAATTAGTGGTTCCAGCTTTGGGTGCATCTTCCTCAATGGCTGCTGATATGGTTTGACGCCTGCTTTTATAGGAATGATATGTTTGATGATATTAGTGTCATAAGTTTTTAAATCTGCATACGTCCATGCAAAGACATCTTTGTACTGTTTCAACAAACGGAGGAACTTGTCTCTTTCTGCTGGTGAACAGCACTTGCCGAGGTTAACAAATTTGGGCTCCGTTTCAGTCCCTAAATTTATTAGCTCGAACTGTAGAGTTGAGCTGTGCGTCTTCACATTAGCGGGTCTTCTAAATTTCTCGTTCAATTCAAACATATTTTCTAACGTCCTGACCCCTTTGGGAATGAAATTGTCATATTTCATTTCAGCCTGATGTTCCTCATCATCGATAATGGCTCCTTTAAAGACTTCATCGTTTGTCAAGCATTCAATTATCTGCTGATCATCGTCAAATACTCGCAGGTTGGTGATCATGTCCGGTACTGAAGGCCTGAAAAGCAATTCGATAGAGCATTTGTTATTAGTGGGAACCAACCTGGCGGCTGACGTAGCTAAAAGATCAGCGGCTGCATTTTTTATCCTTGGAATTGAAATAATGTTAAATGCATGAAAACATTTAAGCAATTCCCATACCTCGTTTTGGTAAGCTTTCAAATGAGGGGAGATACAATGTATTTGATTTTTTATCTGCTTTACAACTATTTCTGAGTCCCCAAAAACTTTTAAATTACAAACCTGTAGCTCAATCGCTTTCTTGAGTCCCTGTAGTAATGCTTCATACTCAGCTGTATTGTTAGTACACTCAAATTCTAACCTACAGGACAAGAAGTATTTATTTTTTTGTGGATCAATAAGGACGCAACCGGCCCCTGACCCTTCTAATGTTTTTGAGCCGTCGAAATATAAAGTCCAGATAACATTATCTACTGGAAAAGAATCTACTCCTACAGCTAAATCTACTATTTTACAGTCCAACTCATCAGCCTGAGAAAAACGAAGGAGATCAGGCTGGGTGTTAGGTGTGCTGCTAGCCTCTTCCGCTTGATAATTCCCTGGTTCTAGTTCAAGAAAGTAGTTTCCCAATACAGATTCAACTGGTACATTCTTCCCATCCAATTGAGTGACATTGTACTTCATATGAGGTTCTCTCAAAACCTTGATCTGATTAGGACTCCCTTTGTATGGCAACCAAAGATGTGACCAATCTGTGGCGAAATAACCATTTAATTTGGCCGACCAATCTCTACTCAAGACCAAGCCGTAAGCATCTGGTATGTTAGCCACTACAATGTTGATGACTTGGCACACTCTATCATCGGATGCCAGGCGGATTAGCACGTCCTCCATTTCGCCAACTACCTTGACGTCCGTCCTATCCAACTGCACCACTTTCCACGTGGTTGGCTTGGGCTGCCCATTTATTTTCTTACACACTGATATGGGCGTGACATTAATTGACGCCCCTGAATCCGCTAGACAATTGTGCACGTTATGATTAAAAATTTCAAACGTCAAGAGGAAAGGTGGATGTTTGGTTTTAGACTTACCTCCAGTACTAGCTTCCCCGATTTCTTCTTCCTCCCGAGGCTGATTGTCTGTGGGCAACTTCTCTTCTGATGTTTCCAGCGCTTTCAACAATTTTTCTTTCTGCTGAGGCACTTTGCACATTTCAAACAGCGGGACATTTGCCTTTATCTTCTTTAAATCTTCAACAATGTCATATTCGATCAGTTGTTTAACAGACTGAGGTTTATTAGTTCTCACATTGTCTTCGTTTGGCTTAGGCGGCATTCTGTTTTGCTTCGGATCCTGGCTAGTAATGGTAAACTCAGGAATCTAATCAACCAAGGCTTTGTCTTGAAATTTATTTTTGATATTTCTTTGCAACCTTTGAATCTTCGGGAGCAAAAGACTGTCATCACTAACCGCCCCCTTGCTCCTAGTTGTTACGTTAGCCTCCCTGATATCTTTGCGTCCCTGTGTCTTTCCTTCTTCTGCGTCAAGTACGGAGACAGAACTCTATAAAGCCATAGTCTCTTCCTCTTGTTCCTTCGTAGAAGTGGATGCAGCATTTTATTTCCTTTCATCATCATCTTCCTCCGTCAATCTCGAATCCAACATCTGATTCATGACCAATGTCATAGAATTTATCCATTGCGGACAGTTCTTTTCGGAATGAGGCTGTTGATGGAAAGTACAGAAATTTTCCATCCCTATTTCTGTCAGATTCATGGATGCGGTTATCTGAGGAGGAGTTTGGGTTTGGTTGCTATCTTCTCTTTTCTTATAGTATGGCCTGAAAAAAATTTGTGCTTCTTTTTCCTTTTCTAAGTCTATGATCTTATTGGACAACTTTTGCATCATTTTAGCCATGTTATCATAGTCTGGCGTCTTTTCTTCTTTAGGCTTGGTGAAAAGCAAGGTTTTTCTCCCCACACTTTTCTCTCCTGACTGTTCAGGATAGTCCTCAACACTCTCTCTTTCAGCTTCCACCACTTCTGCTTCTTCATAGGTCTCCGTCAAAGTAGGCTTGGCTCTGCCTTTTGCAAACATGGCTAAATCAGGACCCAAGGCTGAAGTATAGTATTCGATCAGTACTTTGTCTGAAGGCTCATCCGTTTCAGAAAAATTTCTCAGATATGCTGCAAACCTTTGTGTGAAGCTATGTACTTTTTCTTTTTTCTCTTTCTTCAATGCACACAGTCCTTTCATGAGGGCAGCGTGAGTCTTTTGGATGGCATACTTACTTCTGAACATTCTCTCGAAAGTATCCCAGTCTGGGATCGAATTGGTGGGCAGTCCAAAATACCATGAAGCCGCATCTCCTTTAAGGGTATGTGGGAACAGTCTACACACCACATCTTCGTGTTCCCTAGCCCTCAGACCTTCTATCGCCAAGTAGAAACTCTGTAGATGATCATCCACCAGGATTTTATCATTTGGGTCAAATTTGGGCAGTAGCTTCTCAAAGGCCTGGGGTAGGTCATGCAAAGGTGGGGTCATATTCAGAGGTGATCTGGCTTTCCATGCAGGTGGTGGGTTTGGAGGATTAGGTGGCTGGTTGGCGTTAGCTGCTGCCATAAGTCGAGGTGGAGAGTGCGGAGGTGAACCAATCGGGGTGTGAATAGGAGAAATGTAAGGGGTCTCGGGGCCTTCTTGATTCAAAGGTAGCTCAACTTCTTGTAAGGCAGTCTCTACAAGTTCTTGCCAGTCTCCAAACAACACCGAGTCTTCTATTATAGGACGGTCTTTCCTTTTGTACTCTGTTCTAGGAAACTCAGGAATGATAGGCAATCCTCCAATCTTCTTTAAGTATGCCCTGATGTGTCTTCTTAGATCATTCACAATTTTGTTGCGAACAGGATATAGATGTTCTCTGTTTTCTTCTTCTAGCATTGGATTTCGTGGTCCACTACTTTTTGAACTGTAACCAGCGAAATAATCTCTGTAAAACGGGTTTCCTCGGCCAGCCATGCACTAGCGGCCCTCCTTCTAGCGCCAATTCTGTTGAGGCCTGGAAATTCGCAGGCGGCAACAGTAAGGGATTCTCCCCAATCAGCGTTCCCAACTAGCCCACTGACTGTTTGGAATAGGGAATCCGTCCGGTTTGCGGTCCGGCCACCGTAGGTCAAGAAACAAAATTAAAGGGTTTACCGGTTGCGGCCCGGTCCACCGAGTTTTTGTATTTTGACTTAAAGAAATGATATGCAAGTGCCTAACTAAATGCAGGGTGGTCAAAATGCAGGGAGCGCTCACAAAGTGATGCGTAGGTTCTTACCTCTCGTCTTACTCACAAGCATTCAACCGGATACAAAAGAAATAAGCTAACTATCTACACTATCCCTAGGGAGCATGGCCGTCATTTTGGCTGAGAAATACATTATCACATACAGTAAGAAAAATCACAGATAGTTGATACTTCTCCTAAAGCATATGAATGCTTACAAATATTCAAATAACCAGATAGCCGATCATTCTATAACAACATATATTGCTCTTAGTGAAAATATATCCCAGAAAGACTACTGAAGAACATTTAACGAGAACGTAGGTTCAAAACATCAAATATTCTTACAACAAATGAAATACAGCTGAAAACGAAATAGTTCCTCTTCAACCTTATTCATCGAATTGCATTGGTACATTTCACTTCTTTACTCTTTCCAGCAGACAAAATTGCAGTTCACTTAGCAAAACGAAGTAGTTCCTCTTACAAGCCAACAATTACAAAATTTTCTAAGGGAAAAAGCCCTTTTTCAGTCCTACTCCTTGCTATTTAAACTACAACTCCTGTCTCCTGGGCTGCCTTCCGCCTGTGATCTTTCAGGCCCCTTCACGATTCAGTTTCCTCTCTGGTCGTTTCGTTTTCCCCATCATTTCCACAGGCGTTCACTTTCTGACAGTAACTGCTAAATTTTTTCTCGTCAGCGCCTCTGTCATCAGTATATGTTGTCCTTTTCCTCTCAATACGCTGCCTCAGCGATCTATGGGATTCTTCCTGCAGAAAACTTTGGTGCATTACCCACTAAACTGAAACATTAAGCGTTAAAATTTCAAATTATAATGATAAATCTACAAAGAGCTAGCCTGGTTCGGGCGAAAATTCGCGGCACAATAAATCGGCGGTCGGGCGATACTTTGGTCGCACAGGAAAGACTTCTGCTACGGATGGGACAAGGATTCAGGAGCCGCCACGGCGGATGGACACAAGAACCAGGTAAGTGACAACATGAGCGACACAAGCAATCGGACGGCGGAGAGGAGTGGATCGGAGGATAGAATGCTCTGCCACCCGCAACGGCGGACGGAATGTAGGTCAGAGACAGGCAACGAGGGAGAAGAAAAAGTTCGGGTGGGGGACGGTAGGTCAGACATCGGATGATACTTGGATCGGAGGCCAACTCCCTCCTCCCGACCGCAACGGCGGGCGAGCAGAAACTCTAGAGCAAGCGATTTAAACCACCGAAACGGGCGTCAGATGAAACTACCATTGGGTGGAAAGTCTGATCTAGGAGCCGCGACGGCGGGTGAGATGGGGCTCAGCATCTTCCGAAAGAGACCCGATCCGAAGAGAAAACCACCAGCGCTAGGATTAATTTGCGGCCACAAAATCATTTTTT
The DNA here is from genome assembly GCA_001517045.1 of Pseudotsuga menziesii. Classification (NCBI taxonomy): domain Eukaryota; kingdom Viridiplantae; phylum Streptophyta; class Pinopsida; order Pinales; family Pinaceae; genus Pseudotsuga; species Pseudotsuga menziesii. The sequence goes on along the minus strand of LPNX010926408.1, from coordinate 45,213 downwards.
CGTTAAGGAAAAAATCAATGTTCTATGGGTAGTAAACAACTAGACACAACTCGAACTAAATTGTACGCGGCAAACAAATTAGCAGGCATCCAATCTTCAAAATAAAATGAACAGATATGCTTCGAGGGCGCCAAGCCTTTTACAATCAATCCAAGCAAACAATGAAGAGGAGGGGTCCCAGAATTTGAGTAAAATAAATTCAGGGAGAAACGTTGTGGTAGCAACACACGGCTAAATGTAATTACAATATCAACTAAATAGATTATTGTTCCATGTTCCATGACTAGTTAGTCATAAATAATTGATAATATATTATGAAGTAAAAAGATATACTAACATCATTTTATATTAGTAATCCAAAATCCAATTTATAAGGAGAAAGTAAACTTAAATAAATTACACACAATGAGGATGAATGATGATGATGTTCATGATGATGTAGAAGTGATATTCCTTTAGAATTTCTCTTTGCTCTTCACTACTGTTTGGGACATGCCTATATGTCATATGCACCATCAAGGAAACCTGCTCAGAGTGATAATACTGACTTTGGATCTCATTTTGAGGTTGCATAGTGTAGTTCTCAGCAAAATCACTAACTAAAAGTATAGTACCACGAGGAAATGTATCTCTACATATTCTAAACTTCTCATCCTGCCATCGTGCCAAGTGGACATGCTGAACATATTGACATGTCTTTTCAATAAATTCCTTGACGAAGACACTAACTTGTACCTGTTGACACAAAATGATCTCAATATCAGGTTTTTTTGTAAGGAATGAAATGCAACTGTTCTGAACATAATTTTATAGATAAATGCATGTACCTGAGATGTCACCAATTGTATTTTTTTGCTTTCTTTCCCTGGGACTATTTCATAGCTGATATATTTGAAACTTTTCATGCCTGTAACCATATTCCCAAATTTATTGTCTCCAGTCTCGTGCATGCATTGGCTCAATAATGCCATTCCAGCACAGTTGGAGCAAGTTCCATCCAAACAGGATTTTGCATAGTAAGTTTGCCCCTCAGGCCTATTACACATGATACTATGAATGAATTCTCTTGATGAGGTCGGTGGTATTGTCAAGGAGAAATCCTGCACATGGTTAGTATGCAACACACGATGAATGTACAAAAATGTTTCATAGTAATATTCATATTATACATGGTATCTACAACAACAAGTGTTACGAAGAGTATTTATTCTAATATACCAGGGCTTACATTTCTCAAAAGATCTTTGCCCCAAATTCAATTGTCTATGTTCATTCCTAAATTTCTCGTATAGTTCTGTCTGTGTTATATCAAGAAGATGCTTAATATGTGGTTCACGGTCCTTTGTACCCCTTCTCAGAGAAATTCCTATGGCTTGGGGTACCATAACAGACAGCTAGACTCCAGAAATAAATCTTTCCCAATACGCAATAGAAATAAAATGTCTAACACTAAAGGATCGAACCTCGTACCTTATTCCGGACGGTTGAAGTAGATCCCCGTTGAGCTTTCCAATCTTCAGCTTGAATTGATATAATACTTCCTCAACAATAAGTAAACATTACAAGCATACTATATTTCATGGTTTTAGATTTATTCTAGCATATATAATCAATAATGTAAAAGCATTTGACATATTCCAATGGATACAATATTCATTCAAATACACATTACTGGACAGGAAAAGATATTTCTATTAATATGAATCAAAGATTACAAGTGACAACCTCTGACGGCACGTCTGCGAACCGGAGAAACTGAATCCCCCACTTGGGCATCCACCACCTCAATCCTCCATCACTCAGATAGCAAGCTCACTAGCAAAAGACAATCTTGGGAAGAACACAACAGTGCTCCAAGGGACAAAGGGATGCAGACTCAAGCATAAGTTCTGGCAACAATGGACTATAGTTTCGTTACTCTCAATTCTCTCTTATGCTTTCAAGGTCTTAATGGGTTCCTTATATAGCTTTTCAAAGGGATACTGAAAGGTTGAATCCGTGTGATCTCAAGGCATATGGAAGGCCAGGAGTCATATGAGTCGGATCCAAGTCAAGGAATGCTCCAAAAGGATTTGGATTATGTACACATCCCAATTTACGCGACTATAGAGGGAATATCCGCGTATGTACACGGTTATCGGGGTAAAAGCCGTGTATATCACTTTTCTTATGTTTTTTAGGGATGATCAAGGACACATCAAAAGACAAAAAGTGGTCCATAGGGGCTAATGAGTTTGCAGCGGGACAGGGGAAGGCCATACAATGTGTGATTCACCTAGTGTGGTGAAATCCGCTATAACAGATGCCCCCTAATCTATGAGATCAGAGGGGTTATACAATGGCCGAAATACATTATAAGTCCATCCCAGAAGTGGAGTGATGAAGGTACCCAAATGGAAGACCAACCACCCAATCAGCATAGTACAATAATACAACTCTGCATATAACTGCAAATACATATAGTAGTCCCGGATACATAAGAGTACAATGGCCATGAATAGGCATGAAACATGATAACACATATGTGGTCATCGCCACGTACAATATACATAGATCAGAATCTCCATCATGAAGATATAGAAAGGACCATGATCTCCACAAAGGCTGAAGATATACAATAGATCAAGATCTCCATAGTGGCTGGAAATGTCTGACATATACTGGAACAAGTCACGAGAGCTGAAATCTCATGAACACTGGCATGATCAAGGAGGTAGCATATAATGGATGCCACCAATCTGGAAGGGCTTCTACACACACCGCTACGAGTACATGTCCTACTATGTGAATAGAGGTGTCGAGGTCGAACATAGTAGTCCATCGTCTGATTACCGGTCATTGATGTATACCGTTAACAGACGCGAGATCACCCACCAATAATGAATATGGGAATCAAGGTACTAGAGTGCAAACTAACAAGTGTGAATAAATGTGTTGAGGTCGAACACTTGAGAGAATCCATCGATCATGGGACATTGATGTATTCCCAAAACTGTCGATGGTGAGAGAACTTGCCACTGATGACTGCAAGTCTCAAGGCACTCAAAATGACTCTAGACTCCAATCCCAGAATAAATGATCTGAAGTTGATGGGATGAAATCCGCTGGAAGGAGGGCATTAGGGCATCCCCCATCATCCAACACGAGGTACTCAGCAAGGCTGTATAATGTGGAAATACTCGATCATAAGGTGCACGAACCAGTAACTGTACCGGGAATGGCCGACATGCAAAGTCAAGATAACTGAGGAATGGCCGACTCAGGTTTCAACTTCCTTCGAACAAGAGCATAACGGCATATGGTGACTGATTGAAGGCAGCATAGACTCGATATACAAACTGGGACATCTCTATGACGCAGGAGGCATCAATAGAGGCTCCATAGGGACTGGAAGCATAACCAGTCGGTGGAGATAAACTCAGATAAACGAGTACAGCTCCTAAAGTCAAACTATAACCCAACCAATGGATGTGATATACAGTGCTCTGTTCGAAGGCGACACGACTCGACAACTGCCAAAGATAATATCTTTTCTTGTCTGCCTTTTTGGTTTTTTAAATTTTTTTTGGACTTTTTCAGTTATTTGAAAAGCTTGAAAAAAGAATAAACTAGCTTTATAGTTACAAACTAGGAGGTGATGAGTGTCATTGGGGCAAACAAACTAGTTCCAAGAAGTGGAACATACCTATGCTCAATGCAAGGATACATGTGTAGGATATCGACACTCGGGGGAAAATCCCCTCCCGGTAAAAAGGGAATCAAGCTGCGAAGGATATAAAGAAAGGCTCTGCATTGCTAGACATGAGACAAGCTCGGGCTATATGGCTGAAACGCAATGTCAGGGGAGCCGACATAAAGCTCAATAAGACAGGAAAAGCTCATGATAATGCATCCACAACTTGATACAAGGGAGTCCGGGGGATCATGGCCAGCATAAGATCAAGAGGAGTATGAGGCTCTTGCTAAATGTCATGGCAATACTATACAACGGACTCCCACACCCTAAAGGGAGAAACATCGGCATGGGCACCAAATGCAAATAAGGCACTAACTAGGGTACCCATGTAAGGTGAGGCTCTACCACTCATATCATGCCACTTCTAGAGCAACAAGAAGGTTTCGTGACATAATATAGTGGGTTCGTACCTAAGGATATAGTGACATGGTCATAAGGTCATGCAAAATGCAAACGGTAGTGGACCTAACCTATATGCCAGTGTAGATGTGATACCTGAGATAGGAACGAACGGTCTCTGGTCACAAAAGAAGCATCCAACAGACAACTTCAGACCCAAGGAAGACCCAACCACACTCATAACCCATCCAGCAACTTCCCCCAACATCAGACTCACCAAAAGGGAGGATGTATGCGACTGTATAAAAAATAGCTGCGTATGTACGCGACTTTTGGCCAAAAATCCGCGTATGTATGCGGCTTTTGTCCCAAAACCCGCATATACAGAGAAGGCAGTGGTAAAAATCAGGTCAAGGCCAAACCAATAAAGGGGAGTGTCAATGAACACACATACTATAACATGCGACACAGAAACAGAGAGAAACCAAGAGCAAGTCAATAATATCAAGCCCATTGTGCCCTCTACCCCAAATAAAAACAAGGAACATCCCCAGCGGAGTCGCCAATTCTGTTATGGAGAGAAATTCCTATGGCTTGGGGTACCACAACAGACATCTAGACTCCTGAAATCAATCTTTCCCAATATGCAATAGAAATAAAATGTCTAACACTAAAGGATCGAACCTCGTACCTTATTCCGGACGGTTGAAGTAGATCCCCGTTGAGCTTTCCAATCTTCAGCTTGAATTGATATAATACTTCCTCAACAATAAGTAAACAATACAAGCATACTATATTTCATGGTGTTAGATCTATTCCAGCATATATAATCAATAATGTAAAAGCATTTGACATATTCCAATGGATACAATATTCATTCAAATACACATTACTGGACAGGAAAAGATATTTCTATTAATATGAATCAGAGATTAAAGTGACAACCTTTGACGGCATGTCTGCGAATGGAAGAAACTGAATCCCCCACTTGGGCCTCCACCACCTCAATCCTCCATCACTCAGATAGCAAGCTCACTAGCAAAAGGCAAGCTTGGGAAGAACACAACAGTGCTCCAAGGGACAAAGGGATGTAGACTCAAGCATAAGTTCTGGCAACAATGGACTATAGTTTCGTTACTCTCAATTCTCTCTTATTCTTTCAAGGTCTCAATGGGTTCCTTATATAGCTTTTCAAAGGGATACTGAAAGGTCGAATCCATGCGATCTCAAGGCATATGGAAGGCCAGGAGTCATATGAGTCGAATCCAAGTCAAGGAACGCTCCAAAAATATTTGGATTATGTACACATCCCGATGTATGCGACTATAGAGGGAATATCCGCGTATGTACGCGGTTATCGGGGTAAAAGCCGCGTATATCACTTTTCTTATGTTTTTTAGGGATGATCAAGGACACATCAAAAGACAAAAAGTGGTCCATAGGGGCTAATGAGTCTGTAGCGGCACAGGGGAAGGCCATACAATGTGTGATTCACCTAGTGTGGTGAAATCCACTATAACAGTATTGTCAAGGAGAAATCCTGCACATGGTTAGTATGCAACACACGACGAATGTACAAAAATGTTTCATAGTAATATTCATATTCTACATGGTATCTACAACAACAAGTGTTACGAAGAGTATTTATTCTAATATACTAGGGCTTACATTTCTCAAAAGATCTTTGCCCCAAATTCAATTGTCTATGTTCATTCCTAAATTTCTCGTATAGTTCTGTCTGTATTATATCAAGAAGATGCTTAATATGTGGTTCACGGTCCTTTGCACCCCTTCTCAATTTTAGTACATCCTTCCGGTTTGAAGAAGGCCTTGTGTGATCATGCCAAAAACTCTGCACTAGTCCCTTTACTGCATCAACTAGCTTCATGTCACAACATGGCAATCGACCAATAAAGGCCCAAAAATCTGTCTGGGCGGTTGTGTCGAGATGTTCTCTTCTAATAGAATACCTACGGAGGGTTTTTACATTTAAATTAACTAGTTTAGATGTAGGCTTGAGAAAACGAAGGACCCTGGTGTTCTTATTTACAATTGCTTGTGACAACACACGACGAACTGCATTGCGGTCCTTTGACCGTGTGTTCTTACCAATTTTACCAAAGGCATCTACTAAGCTTTTAACTATATGAGAACTTGGTCCAGAAGGCTTTATCATCTTTATCCCTAATGATTTCCTAACAATATTCATGCCCCTAGATTTTAACAATGATAAAAATAATTTCCATTTATCTCCATCACATTTCTCCTCAAAATATTTATTTAGTATCTGTTGAGTTTGATAAGCAATACTACGTTTAGATAGCGTACCTTCAATGGAATTGAGAAGTCCTTCATCAACTTGTATACGCTTCGGAGTTCTTCGACGTGTGCTTTCTAATGGAGGTAAGGGGGTTGTATTTCTATCATCTAGTGCATCAACAATACGCTATGGCGTTTCAGTAGCAACTTGTTGTCCTTCACTCTCTTCCTGGTAGTTGGATGGTGGAAGTCCAACATCCTCATCGATGGTCCGATTAATATTTTCTTCTTCAACAGTAGGCTGCATGTACACTGCCTCTTCATGATCTTCGTCTTGAGATGGTCCCTCTAGTGAATGCTTCATTTTTTCTTGTGTTGGATTAATAGGATGAACCGTTGTATCCTCTATAATTGGATTTGGATTAGTTTCCAAAGAAAGCCTCCGATTCATCATGTCTATTCTTTTCTTTTCTTTCTCTTCTTCGATGAATTCTTGAGGTCTCTTCTTCCTTGCAGATTTTCTTCCTTGGTTACGTACATTCCCCATCACCACAATGATCAATGTCAATATAGTTTGTTTTTGTTGCTCCTCAATTACAAGCTTCCAAACCTTTAACTTGCTTTAATATAACTATTGATCCTTCAAGGTGCTTCAATCTTCCTTCTCAATTGTTCATATTTCCCATCAAAACAATAATGAATGGGAAAATT
>LPNX010926408.1:30668-33168 GCA_001517045.1 Pseudotsuga menziesii | reverse complement strand
GATGATGATGATGAGGATGATGATGATGAATGATGATGATGTTCATGATGTTGATGGTGAGGATGATGATGATGATGATGATAATGAGGATGATGATGATGAATGATGATGATGTTCATGATGTTGATGCTGAGGATGATGATGATGATGTTCATGATGTTGATGGTGATGATGAGGATGGTGATGATGATGTTCATGATGTTGATGGTGATGATGACGATGTTCATGATGTTGATGGTGAGGATGATGATGAGGATGATGATGATGATGTTGATGATGCTGATGGTGATGATGATGAGGATGATGATGGTGATGTTCATGATGTTGATGGTGATGATGTTCATGATGTTGTTGGAGATGATGATGATGATGATGATGATGATGAAGGTGATGATGATGATGAGGATGAGGATGAGCATGAGGATGATGATGATGAATGAATGATGATGATGGTGATGACGATGATAAGGATGATGATGATGATGAATGATGATGATGTTCATGATGTTGATGGTGAGGATGATGATGAGGATGATGATGATGATGTTCATGATGTTGATGGTGAGGATGATGATGAGGATGATGATGATGATGTTCATGATGTTGATGGTGATGATGATGATCATGTTGATGATGGCGATGATGATGATGATGATGAAGGTGATGATGATGATGATGATGAATGATGATGATGTTCATGATATTGATGGTGATGATGATGAGGATGAGGATGATGAGGATGATGATTATGATGATGATGTTCATGATGTTGAAGGTGATGATGATGAGGATGATGATGATGATGATGATGATGATGTTCATGATGTTGATGGTGATGATGATGATGATGATGGCAATGATGGCAATGGTGATGATGATGATGATGATGATGGTGATGATGAAGGTGATGATGGTGATGATGATGATGATGATGATGATGATGTTGATGGTGATGATGATGATGATGATGATGATGACGAGGAGGAGGAGGATGATGATGATGTTCATGATGTTGATGGTGATGATTATGACAAGGATGATGAAGGTGATGATGATGATGATGATGATGATGACAATGACGACGATGGTGATAATGTTGATGATGATGATGTTCATGATGTTGATGTTGATGATGAATATGAATATGATGATGACGATGATGATGAAGATGAACATGATGATGATCATGATGATGATGATGATGAAGATGAACATGATGAAGATGATAATGATGATCATGGCGATGTTGATGATGATGATGATGGTGATGATGATGTTCGTGATGAGGAAGGTGATGATGGGGAGGATGATGATGATGACGACAATGATGGTGATGACGATGATGTTCATGATGATGATGATGATGATGGTGATGATGATGTTCATGATGTTGATGGTGATGATGATGATCATGTTGATGATGATGATGATGATGATGGTGATGATGAAGGTGATGATGACGATGAGGATGAGGATGATGATAATGATGATGAGGATGAGGATGATGATGATGATGGTGGCGATGGTGATGATGATGATCATGTTGATGATGATGATGATGATGATGATGATGAGGAAGATGATGATGATGATGATGATGATAATGATGAAGTTGATGATGATGATGAACATGGCGATGTTGATGATGATGATCGATGATCAATGATCATGGTGATGATGATGATGATGACGACAATGGTGATGATGATGAAGATGACGAGGAAGGTGATGATGATGATGATGTTGATGACGACGATGGTGATGATGATGATGATGAGGATGATGTTGATGACAACGATGGTGATGATGATGATGATGAGGATGATGTTGATGATGACGATGGTGATGATGATGTTCATGATGTTGATGGTGATGATGATGATGAAGCTGAAGATGATGAAGATGAAGATGATGATGAACGCTATTTTTGGTTTTACAAAACACGCACGCGATTTGTCTCCACATAACGCACACGCGTTTTGTTTCTATACATCGCATACGCGTTTTGTCTAGTTAAATCGCGTTCACGTATTGTTTAAATTCAAAAATTTATTCCCTCCAAATGATAAGGCCGAGCCTCCACCCATGTTTTCATGGAATTCCTATGCCTATGTGTCTGCTTTGAAATTTGCTTCGGATTCAACATGCCTGTGCCTTGGAGTATGATCAACCATGGCTAATTCAACATTATATCCAAATTTTCAATATGCTCGTGTTGAGCGGTTCTTCTGATTATGCTGCACACCTCCATTTTTTATGAGATTTTAGAAACAGATATGGTTTTTTTTGCAGATTCTAAATATGTAAATTTTAACAAGAATACATAATTTTTTCTATTTTTTTCTTATTTATCTTCTGTCATCACTCCTCAACTCAAAAAACACACTGGTAGTGTTTTGTCCATATCTCTTTCGTTTCTCAACCATTTAAAAAAAATTTGTATCGTGCACTAAAGAACACCAATCTCTACATGTTATAAAAAACCCATTTCCAAACAATT